>JAEAOA010001832.1:0-292500 GCA_016746295.1 Potamilus streckersoni
AATCAGATATTTTAGTGTGGTATTTTATACTGATGACTAGCACTTGGGCATCATGCCACAGACATGTAGCATCATATTCCATCCAGTCACAATATCCTGACAACAGGCAAACCAGTCCCAACACTAACCTTTTAATGCAGAGCGCCTAGTGTGACAGTTGTTATACCATTTTAGAAGTCTTTGCTATGACTCGGCAGTGGATAAGAAATCGTGACCTTTCGCATTCGAGACGGAAGCTCAAACCATTAGAACACCGGAGCGGTATATTATTATTTTGTGACGTAACAAGAAATAAAGTTGGTAGACACCTTAGGTAATGTTACATTTGCTGTAATTTTCTTTCTATATTTTGATTCAGTTCTTTCATTAAACGGGCATCGATATATATATATATATATATATATATATATATATATATATATATATATATATATATATATATATATATATATATATATATATATATAGATGCAATAAACTGACGACGAACAGTACGAAACTAGTAACTAACTAGCCTAAGCGCTTTCGACTCTTAATGAGTCTTTTTCAAAGGCAAATACAGAACATAGTTACGACAAACAAATAAACACAAAAACGTTGCGTTTGTAAACCTCTACATTTCTATCTTCACATGTGCTAAAACTATAAATACAACCAGCTTGTATAGAGTAGTTGCGGAAACTGAAAACGTTGTATAATTCCCTAAAAGTCTACAAGCCAAAGCGACATCTATTTTTACTTTGTGTACATATGTAACGCAGATTATATCCCGGATATTTGGTTCAATACCGGTTATTCTTATAGTAAAAATTGAAGGATAAGAAAATTTAGAAAATGTTAAATTCTACTAGTGCATAGTTTTCATTTTCTAGTCTTCTTGGTTTAGACCGCTTGGTTTCAGTGATATAATACTTATCGCTATTGCCAACAACCACAGCTGGAGTTCCAAAACCAGGAAGGAAAAGGAATCATACTGGGTACGCCGCCTTAGAACATTGAAACCAAGCGGTCTAAACCAAGAAGACTAGAAAATGAAAACTATGCACTAGTAGAATTTAACATTTTCTAAGTCTTCTTATCCTTCAATTTTTACTATAAGAATAACCGGTATAGAACCAAATATCCGGGATATAATCTGCGTTACATATGTACACAAAGTAAAAATAGATGTCACTTTGGCTTGTAGACTTTTAGGGATTTATACTACGTTTTCAGTTTCCGCAACTAGTCTATACAAGCTGGTTGTATTTATAGTTTTAGCACATGTGAAGATAGAAATGTAGAGGTTTACAAACGCAACATTTTTGTGTTTATTTGTTTGTCGTAACTATGTTTTGTATTTGCCTTTGAAAAAGACTCATTAAGAGTCGAAAGCGCTTAGGCTAGTTAGTTACTAGTTTCGTACTGTTCGTCGTCAGTTTATTGCATCTATTTTAATTAATCCCTGACAAACGTGATCCCTTGGTGGATACAGTACGCTTGAGAGGGTTGTTATTCGCCATATGATTTGTATTCTTTATATATATATATATATATATATATATATATATATATATATATATATATATATATATATATATATATATATATATATGTGTGTGTGTGTGTGTGTGTGTATATGTTTGTGTGTATATATGTATATATATATGTATATATATATATATATATATATATATATATATATATATATATATATATATATATATATATATATATATACATGCTGCAAGTTTGATTCTTAGGTCAACGCTTCAAGCACATCTCTTGCACATCATGTTGAAAAGAGCATTAATGCTCTGCTTTGGGGACGGACCATTTATCGACACCCCGTTGAATATTGACAAAGACACGGCTGTGGTTGATACCTGATAATGGTATAGAAAACAAATACAACTGAAAATGTATAAACCACTTTATAAAATTTCAAAATGTCTACTTTTCTTCAAATCTTCTGCTGCTGATATGAAATAGGCTTAGAAACAAAACATAGCCAATCATATGTTCACGCAAAACATTTTGTGCAGAATTTGTTAATTTCTTTCCTGTTTTCATCATTAGTGTAGGTGTGGGGCAATTAAAATTAAAATAACATCCGTTTCATATCACGCTTCTTTACGCATGTATTTCATGCAATTTATGCGTTTTCCATTCAAAAAGCATCTGAATGGGAAAACAACATTCTGATGAGGGTATTACATTCTAGACATTTGCGCATAAATATGTCTTACTATAAAAATTTAGCGAATTCTTTAAATAAAACATATAACGACTCATCATCTCTTATTTATATAAAAATAAAAATAAAAAACTTGATAAAAGCCAAATTATAGACACGGCTTGAAAAGGCAATGAAACTTTCTTTGTGAAGCTTCCATCCATGAAAAAAAATCAAAACAGTACATACAATATTATGTTCATAAATTTTATTGACAGACAGCAACTAACATAAGGCATGGATATCTTAATATAATCAAAACCGTTGTTAGAAAAAAGATTTAAATTTCTGTTTGGAAAGTATACAATAGAAATCCTAGACAATGAATATAATGTTATGTCTGTTAAGAATCGACGTCAAATTAAACTAAACTTCATCAAGACAATGTTACCTAAAGTATTGGATTCAACGATATTCCTCCATTCCACAAAAAAATACGTTTAGTTAGTTAAGGTAATCATGGAAAATACTAAAAGCTATGAATATAAAGTAAATAGGACACAAGAAAAAAGTCACAACACTGAACTTGATTGCTGTCCATTTAGAAAGTTATATTAATAAATCTGCGTAGACCGAATTCAGTTTCCCAATTCCGTTTTATAGATTCTTGCAGATGATGTAGGAATGAGTGTGATCATAGAAGTAGGCCCACACCCGTCTTATCGTATTTTCATTGTACGGAACAGAGCATGTACTATTAGAGGGATTGTACTTTCCGTCAATGTCATTTACGCCAGGAACATACCAACCAGACCATAATCCGCTAAACCATTGTATCTTGTAGGCCACTATGCTTCCGTTCAAAATAACCTGGTCGACATTGATGTTTAAACCAGCAGCCCAACGGCAATCACTTGTGTTTGGCTTGTTGCTGACTTCCAGACAAGTAGCTTGGGTAGATATGTCGTATGTGACACAATCTCCGGTCGGGCACGTCGCCGCCGCTGTATGTTTTACCATCAGTAGGAAGATGCACATGCACAAGGTAGTCAGTGTTGTCAAATTTTCCATATTGTTGAATGATCTTTTACTTTGATGTTGGTAATACCCTCAATGTCAATATAGAGATCCAGACGTTCTTTCCTCCCCAACTGCTTTTTCACAAGAAATTGTCTTTCAACGATATCTCTTGGATGTTGAATGCTGTGTGCTAATCTGAACTAGCCGTTCTTTATATATACGATATATTGCGTCAGCAAGAAGATCCGGTCTCATCCAGTGAAAATAACACAAAGCCAGTTGATAGTCAACTCTGACTCAAATTTAATGCGCATATTCAAAACATTTGTTGTGGGTTGTTTTAAAGCTTTTAAGTCCACGATGAACGGCCCCAAGTAACACGTGCTTAGTTACATTCCTTGCACAATAAGAAACACCTTGATTACCGCCATCCTGTATGCCTTACAAACTAAATCCAGTATAAAATTGTACACTGCTTCATCAGCTAAAGAGATGATTTAAGAAATGAACAAGCATGTTCCAGATTCTGAAAGCAAAATCCTGGCTTGTTTTCATCCACATAGTCGTTTAAGATATCTGATTATGTAAGTTCATGAAGCTGTTTACAATGAACAGTCGCCATATGTCACTGTTACATTTCATGCAGAATTTACTTGTCACGTTACTTGATATCAGCTGGTAAGGAAACAAATGTATAATTTTACATATAAATAGGCAAACATTTTGGAGAGTCTAAAAATATATTCGACAGACTGAGTTGTTGGCGTCCACATAATCGTCTTAGGTTTCTGATCATGAAAATTCCCAACGCTATTTACAATCATCAAACGCCATATGTCAGTAAAACATTAAATGCAGCATTAACTGTGCACGATTCAGGATATCAACCGTTTAAGAGATACGTAACAAAAGCAATATATGTGTATTCATAAACGATAAAACCAACAGACTGGTTTGTTTTCGTCATTATTTTCCAAACATGCTGATTCATCACAAATTTTCAAGAACCCACGCATTTTGAGACCAGCTCATTTACATACCAAGAACAACAATTAGTTAATTCGACAGTTTATTTTTCTCATCAAATATTATACTCCTATATTAGTTTACTGTACTGCTAGCTTCCCGAAACAGTACTAAGATATCATTATGCACAATTCTGGGACCAGACAATTGTGGGCTATATATTCATTACAGGTTGATTCAGATAAATCAAACTTTGAAATACTACTCATATATGCGGCTAGCATACGATAAATACTTCATATTTTCTATGTTAAATCCATTATTAGTTTGGTTCTTTTTCTTTATGAAAAAGCAAGCAAATTAACATTTCTCAGATACCTGTCTGTATAGCTAACAGTAATACTGATTAGGACTGCGATTCTTGTGAAAATCGTTTGCACATTTTTTGAAAGGAGTATGACACTGCTTGTTTATGGACATTTGATAACAAATGCAAACAGACATGATGCAAACGTATAATTTCATATGCATTTACAACGTGTGCATAAACTAATGCCAGATCAGGGTATACAATAAGTGTTGGTTTCATAGAATTTGTAAAAACATCGAAATTTGGTTGTCAAGATAAACCACAGTTCCAGTCGAATGATGTATTATTGAATGTTGTATCTGTCAGTCCTTCTATTAAATTAGATACGTTGCAAGCCCTAACAATCTGATCAGTGTCCAGTTAAAATGGAATGTATTTATTAACAAGTTTCTTCCACTTTGATGCCTTCATACATAGAGAACACCCACACATACACAAATATATATATATATATATATATATATATATATATATATATATATATATATATATATATATATATATATATATATATATATAAGACCAACATGTATAATATTTTACTGGTTTCACTTTATTGCTTCATCACACTGAATTCAAATTGTATTCAATATCATTGCATAAGTCAATGACTATATTCTAAGTGATCAATGATATAAACAATATCATAAACAATATGACATCATAGCTTACATTTTTAATCTAATTGTTTTATTCTTCAACGAATAATTGACATGAAAATATGCATGTACAGTATAGATAAATCAGGTTCTAATACATAAGAATGCAAAAAACTTGATTTTATTGACGCACATATCGCTATTGTTTACCATTTGAAACATTAATTAATAAATATAGATTAACCGGTTTATATTTTTATTATGTATAATGCACATTGTTGTAAAACAAACCATGCAGAATATAGATTCGATTATCAGTACATATTGGAATTTACTAAAATTGTCATACAAAGCAAGTGTTAAATCGTTACAAGACAAGAAAGCTCTTATCAGGACTCAAACTCTTAAACATTCCTTAATTAATTCTAAGCTATAAAAACAGCCTATACAAATGGATCAGCAACTAAATGTAATAAAACTAGATATTTGCATGTTCTTTTATTGATGCTAATTTCAATAGTAACAATATAAAATAAATATTTAATATGCATTGTGACACTAGTTGTGTAATATAAAGTAGTATTTGTTTAATCATATGCAAAAATGTGGTATCCAAAATATTTAACAAACCATTCAACAAAGAACATAAATCAGACGCAGAACTTTATACCGTTCGAAGATCTTCAACAAATTTTACCGCACATATTAACAAAATTGCACATACTTTTTAAAGATTTCACCATTCAACCTGTTGTTATAGCTGATTCTGATACGTAACGTCTGCTAAAGGAAACATTTAATTCACCGTCTTCATACGGTATATACAAATGGTCTCAATTCCAAAACACTATACGACATCCATTTATCAAACATTTTTTAAATATGTCCCTTGTTTACAATTAAGAAATTTTGATACAATTCTAATTTACAGAATAACTTGACAAGTTAAAGTTCAAACTATTAGTATAACAACAAGATCGTTATAAATAAAATAGCATTTTTAAAAATTAATTCTCAATATATGATGATAAATTATTTGTTTTTTTATGATTAAAAGTATCATGCACACCAAACTATTTTATTATACAATTTGTGTTGTGATGATATATTGAACACTCATCATTGATGTACATAGGTTTAATATATTATTTTTAATGTGCGTTGTACGCAACAAAAAATATTAATAAACTGTTTATCTCTATTTCTTTTTATATAATACTTTTTCTTCTTGAAATTACGTATACCTGTCAACCATTCGATATTTAAATACTCACATGTATTCATTTTTAAACGTGGATGGTCCGCACGCTAGATATTTATTACGAAGCAACACCTAGTGCGCTTTGACATTTAATTATTCTGACTGCAGTCATTTACATGTAATCATATCTTTGCAAAGTTACAATCACTTACTAATCTCTCAAGAATAGATTTTAATACTCGAAATAAACAATAAAGTTCTAAATAACCACTCCTATAAGAGCATAGACACAAGACTAATAAAGAGAGCATCTTTTATGACTGTAAGTTTGAAATCAAATTAGGAAATATCTTGAAATATTCCGATTTCTTGCGAATTTTTATTTAGATTAGCATACATTTAATATTTCTTTGTCACAAGTAACATTCATTTAATCGTTCCTTTTTGTTACTACATAGAAGTTGGAGTTAATCAAATTATATGTCTCAGACCGTAGCATTATACTGAATCAATAATATCATCCTAGGGCACGTGGGCTATTTTTATACATATGTTAAAATATTTCTTCGATTATATTTTTTTATTAGTTTAAATAACATTGTCATATGGGCTCAAGTATTGTTAGCATTTAAATATTTGTATCTCTTCTATTGACAGGAACAAGACATACCCTCTAAATGATGGATTTGTTTATTGTAATGTATATGTACCAGATTAGCATACAAATTTAATCATGACACACAAATACAAATGTACAAAAGCAAATCAGAAAACTACATAAAATGTATTTATATTGACCATTATACAACATGCACGTAAAGCTCTTAGACTTGGACTAATGGAAGGATTACCTAACAGACTAAAACATTTGCATGTTTTGACATGCATATTATCGTCTCATCATCTTAAACATGCGAGAAACATTTCAGTTACTCTATATACTGTCAAAATCTTTTATAACCGGAGCAAATAAACCGGACCATAATCTACGGAATTATTTTGAATGCTGTTGTCCAGACGTTTGACTTTGAGAATAATCTAGTTGACATGAAGCCTATCAACCACAGTGTACATTATTAAAAGCCTGCATAGAGGTGTTGTATGAAATGAAGTGTCCTGTGCAGTGTGATGCAGATAAGCAAATCAATCGATGATATCTTATTTTCAGTGTGATAGGACTACATTTTTATATAACGAATTGATGCAAAAGTAAACTTCGATTTGTTTTAACATTTAGAATTTCACCCTAAGACTACAGCCCTTGAGGAAAGCACCTCACATAACAAATATATCATTAACGTTATTCGTGGAAGCATGCATTGTTTAAACACTCTTTCTACATAGATAAGTTCAAGAGAAATAACTCCTGACGTCATAAAGAAAACCTCACCTAAAACACTAAAGAAAATATCATACAGAATGAATAATTTACACCCTTTTTTTATAAAAGTCCCTCAATTACTTTCCATGAAGAAGATATTTATTAATTACCATTTTTCAAGAAATGAAGTGTGCTGCAGTTCTCTCGTTTACAGAACAAAATCAGTAATTAGTTAGCTCAAAGGTTTCTATTTCTCATTCAATATCATGCTGCTATATTTGCTTTATGTGCATCTAGTTTAATCAAAACTTAATCATATTTCTCATCGTAAAGAACAAGTCTAAAGACAGACAATTGCAAGCGTATCTGACGAATTACAACATTCAAAGATTTTATTTTTCATTTATATGTGGATTACATACGTTCTTTATTTCAATTTTAACTACGTTAGATGTAATAATATTTTTATGAAATCCAAAGACATTAACATTTTACAAAATATATTTTCACGTAAGTACAAGAAGTCATTGTTTTGTTTCACATCTATAACAGACAAGCTAAAATCGAATATAAATAGTGTAACATTACTAGCGTTCATCTTCTTATATTGGAAACGAGAAAAATTCGACTTTTTCTCGGCTGTGTTGCTCCACTTTTTTTTATTCTTTTGTTATGGAATAACTGTCATCACGAGGTATTTGTCCGTCCATCCATTTATGATATGATAGACTGTCATTAATTGCGTTAGATGACCACTCCTTTGATTTCCACACTACATAATACTAGAATAAACGACATGGGACTACATAGATAATTCCATAACTGTAAACGAAAGCGAAAAGGAAATCGTTAGTTCAAATTGTGGCACGCGTAGAACAGGAAGAATAACTCCAGTTATCTCCATTTCGCCCTTTCCGGCACAGAAATTTAAAATTTTGGCCGTTACTTTAGACAACCTAATTCAAATTCCAAATAAATCTACAGCCTTTACGTCAACTTTTAAAGACATACCACTGCGCATCGCAATATTCAATGCCAAATCAGTAGGGCTATCTGAGAAACGCAGTGCAGAAAAATAGGTAATTGTATCGATAAAGATATTATCGATGTCTTTTTCCTGATAGAAACATGGCTACTAACATCAGGCGATGGATCCGAGTGCACGGGTCTCAAAACCCACCGGTTACCCCATGAAGTCCTTCGCCCGCTGTCATCGCAAAGAATTCCCTGATAAACCGTCTTAACTACACTACAACCTTAACTTTCGATTACATATTGTTTTAACTAGTGCAAACTACACTCACATTGGAACAAAGTTCAGTCCATTTTTCTGCCTCTACCGCCCTCCTCCTAGTAGGAAATACAAGGTAAAAGAATCTCTCCTTCTGGAGAAGTTTCCGCATATCCTGGAGTATGGAAATTTGAAAGATGGCAACCTGATTATTTTTGGATGATTTCAACTTTTCTTTGACTCTCCTTGAAACAAATGTTCAACCTGAAACTGTCAGTCAGCCAGCCCACCCATAAACATAGTCACATTTTAGACTGGATTCTTTGCAGACCTGATGATAATATTCTACAGTCCACCCTGGTGTCCCACAAACTTTCATCAGATCACTTCTACATTATATGCCATCTTCATGTATCAGTCCCTAACCTTCCACCTTTTATTAACTACGAAGGGAAACCCTCCGTATGATAAACAGAACCTAACTAATGCATGGCATCCAAGCCAACCTAACAACTAGCTTCCCTCCTACAGCAGAACAACTGGAAAACTGCCTGCAATCAGAACTTGATAAAGATGCCACGGCAACCAAGTTCATAGTTGCAATTCGGACGTGTTCTCCATGGTATAGCAGTGTTCGAGAGCAGCTTCGCATTGCTAAATGTGATCGCCGTAAAGCTAAGAGGCGTTGGCATTTCACCAGACTCACTAGTCATAAGCAGATCTAAGATGCCGCTATAGTACATGCATCGAAATCAGCCCACTACAGTACTAAGATCAAATAAAGTTGCAGATGCAAAGAGCTGTTTGAGATTACTAACAAGCTAATGTCAAGGGACAAATGTACACCAATTCCAGCTACCTTCTCTCTGGTCGACCTTCCAAACCTGTTTTGCAAATTTCTTCCCTGACAAAGTACAAACCATCAGAGAATACAATTATGTTGACTCGTTGATACCATACAGTTGCGATAAAGAATTTCAGAGGCAACCCTGAGCTGCATTTTAACCTGTCTCTATGGATTTAGTACGTACAATCATAACGAAGTCAAGTGAACTTGATTCGATTCCGACGTCAGTGCTAAGATCCAATATTGCCTTTACTTACTGATGTTATCAAAACATCTCTCTTTATCATCTGCGGAATTCCCTTCAATTTACAAAACTGACATTGTAAATACCCTGGTAAAGAAACCAACGTTTAACCATAATGATATAAAGAACTACTGCCCAGTATTTAGTTTCCAAATCACGTCAAAAATCTTAAAAATAGTTTTTCAATACCAACCTGTATTTCACCTGCATTCAGACATTCTATTTAGCAATGTACAGTCTGCATATCGTCCTTGCCACAGTACTAAAACTACTCTTGTGAAAGTAGTCAATGACCTTCTCTCTACTTTGGATAGCGGAATGATTACAGACCGTACTCTCTTTGAATTGTCTTGCAGCAAATGACACTATAAACTATGCATACGTACATACATACATACATACATACATACATACATACATACATACATACATACATACATACATACATACATACATACATACATACATACATACATACATACATACATACATACATACATACATACATACATACATACATAAATACATACATACATACATACATACATACATACATACATATATCTGATGTTATATATATATATACATACATAAACAATGCATGCATACATACATACATACATACATACATACATACATACATACATACATACATACATACATACACACATACATACATACATAAACAATGCATGCATACATACATACATACATAAACAATGCATGCATACATACATACATACATATATCTGATGTGTTATATATATATATATATATATGTATGTATATATATAATTAATGGATATTATTATTAATTTTGTTTTATCCCAAACCTTCAGTCTGTGCAGATTGTCATTTCAAAAGACTATGCGAATTGGTTAAATTCGCAAAACTAAGGATGAAAAGAGTAACAGTTTACACTAATTCTCAACAGGCATTATATGCAGAAAAACAGTATCGTGAGAAGTTTTTTCAGGGTGAATTGTACCAAATTTAGTAAATAACAATGACATTGATTTGCTAGATGATACCACTTTTTTAAAATAGAACTGAATAACTGAAACTGTTATGATCCGTTTTTGCAATGGCACCTACGTCATGACTTGCGTATGTACCCATGAAGATGCGTACTGACCTTTAGTACTGCTGTTAACAGGTATTTATTTATCAGTAATGAAGGATTCAACCTAATGTATGGCGCTAAATAGCCACTTTGTGCTGGTGCGCCGTAACAATTCAACCAACCAACCAACCCTTCCATTTTCCAAAACTCTTACCATCAAATCCTCACCCAATTTGAAAATTAAACAAGAATATATACTGATGGATCAAAAGATGAGGAAACGGCTGTTGCAGCCTTTGTTTGTGGAAAACATACGACAAAAGTTCGCTTGCCAAATGGCACGTCAATGTTTTCAGCCTTAAATCAGAGCAATAGACTTTGCTTTGCAATATATTGCAAGCAAGTGTATTTTAAACAGCATCATCTTCACCGATTCATTATCGCACTTCAGTCACTATATAATATAAAACTGGAGAATCTATTACTAGCTAATATCTCCTTAAACATACTGAGCTGAGTACCTCACACAATATAGTATACTGTTGGTTACCCATCCATGTTGTAATTAAAAGTAATGATAAGGCAGACAGCGTGCTAAAATGGCCCTATCGTTAAAACCATCTAATTTTAATACACTATATACTGATTTTTAACGTAGTAACAAAGACTCTTTAGTCAAAAATGGCATGTATCATGGAATGATGCCGTGAATAACAAACTCCATGCCATCAAGTCAACACTAGTAGAATGGACTCCTTTCTACAGAGCCGTCCGTAGGGAGGAGGTTGTCATTGCAAGATTCGTATCGGCCATATTTATTTAACCCACTCCATCATACTAAAAGGAGATGGTTGGTTGGTTGGTTTAACCTTAGTCTATTTGGTTTCGTATCGCTGGCCGATACAGAACTTTTTTACCATTTGTACGTAATGAAAGATGTAACCTTTTGTATGGCGCTAAATTGTCTCATTGTGCTGGTGCGCCGTAAAAATTCAACCAACCAACCAACTAACAATATCTATTTCTATTAACATTGCTAAGGCAACGTTTAATAATCGTATCTGTCTCGAGCTTATGAAGTTTAGTTCCTTACATTTGTCTTAATAAGACAGACATTATTAGTGCTGACTTATAATCGTTAAATTTCATTCATTTTTTAAATATACAAGAGGATACCTTTCAATTTGTTTGTCAATTTTGTATCATCTAATTTCACAGCGTAATCTTATTCCTTAATACAACAAATTCTTTCACTCGCACAAACATCAATTCATCCTTAAAGTTACCAATAGCTGTTTTGTTTTTATTATCAAGGAATCCACTACATGCTGATGTCTACCTCACATTTTATATTATATGCTAGAAAGTCTGTATCAGTGAATAGCAGCTCCAAATCTGGTCACTGCGTTTTGGTAAACTTATAGTGAAAGTTATACATTAGCCACTTTTATATATCAAATACAGATACACCAACATAAATCAGTTTATTTAGTTTTAAATGTATCTTTCCTTGCTGTATTGCAACAAGAATTTCATTAAATATTTTCATGCTGTCAAAACCATCATCGTTAATTTACTTATGCAATTTATAGCATTTACAATTTATATCGAAATTTGCTTTCGAATTTTCTCCATTGTCTTAACAAACAACGGGTTGTTCATCTAATTGAAATAGTTTTTCTCAAATTCAATATAATCCGCCATTTGCTTCGACTAATTAAACTTTATTTTGCGAATTTTCTCAGAATTAGTCCAACGTGTACTGCTTGTTTTAAATTTTTGTAATGTATCATGTAATATCTTTCATTAAGCCATTTTGGAAATAACTTATTAACGATATAATTTTCCAGCTGCTTGGCTCGTTGTTCATATGATAGTAAACTGTAATCTATGATCATCAATTCTGCACAACATGGGTAGTCGTTGAGTGGATCAATGAAGGAATTAGGTTAATATAGGAACAACTTCAACAAAGTATGAAATATTATCTACACCTTTATCAGTTTCTTTAAGAAATTGATCTGGAGCTTTACAATCAAACCCACTACACCGCAATGGCTCTGATATAGCCTAACTATTTCAATCCACATAATCTAGATCAATAATATGATTGGATAGAAGATTGTTGTCACAATTGTTTCGATATTTATTATTAGCTGCTGCACACAGTTTTGTTATAACACAGCCAATTCCATTTTCAATAAAATTAAATATATGGACATCTATTATGAAATCAAATTCTATCTTGTTTTTAATAGAGCGTCCATCGGTTGCCTGGGAGTTTATTCCAAATATTTTGTGCATATTTGTACTCATCGTTTGTAATATTTTCATTTTTGAGTTGTGAGTAAAACTTATCTTTGCTGAGCATAGACATTTTATCAAATCTCCTCCTGTCGTCGCGATCTTCATTCAGAAATATACATTTTGTGTTAGATCGACATAGTTTCCACCAAAGCGACTTCGCATATTACTGAAACTACTACAACCTTTTAATGATGCTGATAAAAATTGCAGGTTGTCAATAAAACGTACTTTTTCCGAGCCTGACTGACATATGCTTTTCAAAATTATTTTCATTGGAGCTGTCTTAAATAATTTGCTAGGAATATTATTAACATCATCAATCAGATATTTTAGTGTGGTATTTTATACTGATGACTAGCACTTGGGCATCATGCCACAGACATGTAGCATCATATTCCATCCAGTCACAATATCCTGACAACAGGCAAACCAGTCCCAACACTAACCTTTTAATGCAGAGCGCCTAGTGTGACAGTTGTTATACCATTTTAGAAGTCTTTGCTATGACTCGGCAGTGGATAAGAAATCGTGACCTTTCGCATTCGAGACGGAAGCTCAAACCATTAGAACACCGGAGCGGTATATTATTATTTTGTGACGTAACAAGAAATAAAGTTGGTAGACACCTTAGGTAATGTTACATTTGCTGTAATTTTCTTTCTATATTTTGATTCAGTTCTTTCATTAAACGGGCATCGATATATATATATATATATATATATATATATATATATATATATATATATATATATATATATATATATATATAGATGCAATAAACTGACGACGAACAGTACGAAACTAGTAACTAACTAGCCTAAGCGCTTTCGACTCTTAATGAGTCTTTTTCAAAGGCAAATACAGAACATAGTTACGACAAACAAATAAACACAAAAACGTTGCGTTTGTAAACCTCTACATTTCTATCTTCACATGTGCTAAAACTATAAATACAACCAGCTTGTATAGAGTAGTTGCGGAAACTGAAAACGTTGTATAATTCCCTAAAAGTCTACAAGCCAAAGCGACATCTATTTTTACTTTGTGTACATATGTAACGCAGATTATATCCCGGATATTTGGTTCAATACCGGTTATTCTTATAGTAAAAATTGAAGGATAAGAAAATTTAGAAAATGTTAAATTCTACTAGTGCATAGTTTTCATTTTCTAGTCTTCTTGGTTTAGACCGCTTGGTTTCAGTGATATAATACTTATCGCTATTGCCAACAACCACAGCTGGAGTTCCAAAACCAGGAAGGAAAAGGAATCATACTGGGTACGCCGCCTTAGAACATTGAAACCAAGCGGTCTAAACCAAGAAGACTAGAAAATGAAAACTATGCACTAGTAGAATTTAACATTTTCTAAGTCTTCTTATCCTTCAATTTTTACTATAAGAATAACCGGTATAGAACCAAATATCCGGGATATAATCTGCGTTACATATGTACACAAAGTAAAAATAGATGTCACTTTGGCTTGTAGACTTTTAGGGATTTATACTACGTTTTCAGTTTCCGCAACTAGTCTATACAAGCTGGTTGTATTTATAGTTTTAGCACATGTGAAGATAGAAATGTAGAGGTTTACAAACGCAACATTTTTGTGTTTATTGTTTGTCGTAACTATGTTTTGTATTTGCCTTTGAAAAAGACTCATTAAGAGTCGAAAGCGCTTAGGCTAGTTAGTTACTAGTTTCGTACTGTTCGTCGTCAGTTTATTGCATCTATTTTAATTAATCCCTGACAAACGTGATCCCTTGGTGGATACAGTACGCTTGAGAGGGTTGTTATTCGCCATATGATTTGTATTCTTTATATATATATATATATATATATATATATATATATATATATATATATATATATATATATATATATGTGTGTGTGTGTGTGTGTGTGTGTGTGTATGTTTGTGTGTATATATGTATATATATATATATATATATATATATATATATATATATATATATATATATATATATATATATATATATATATTATATATACATGCTGCAAGTTTGATTCTTAGGTCAACGCTTCAAGCACATCTCTTGCACATCATGTTGAAAAGAGCATTAATGCTCTGCTTTGGGGACGGACCATTTATCGACACCCCGTTGAATATTGACAAAGACACGGCTGTGGTTGATACCTGATAATGGTATAGAAAACAAATACAACTGAAAATGTATAAACCACTTTATAAAATTTCAAAATGTCTACTTTTCTTCAAATCTTCTGCTGCTGATATGAAATAGGCTTAGAAACAAAACATAGCCAATCATATGTTCACGCAAAACATTTTGTGCAGAATTTGTTAATTTCTTTCCTGTTTTCATCATTAGTGTAGGTGTGGGGCAATTAAAATTAAAATAACATCCGTTTCATATCACGCTTCTTTACGCATGTATTTCATGCAATTTATGCGTTTTCCATTCAAAAAGCATCTGAATGGGAAAACAACATTCTGATGAGGGTATTACATTCTAGACATATGCGCATAAATATGTCTTAATATAAAGATTTAGTGAATTCTTTAAATAAATCGTATAACGACTCAGACATCTCTTATTTATATACAAATAAAAATAAAACGCTTGATAAAAGCCAAATTATAGACACGGCTTGAAAAGGCAATGAAACTTTCTTTGTGAAGCTTCCATCCATGAAAACCATCAAAACAGTACATACAATATTATGTTCCTTAATTTTATTGACAGTCAGCAACTACCATAAGGCATGGATATCTTAATATAATCAAAACCATTGTTAGAAAAAAGACTTAAATTTCTGTTTTGAAAGTATGCAATAGAAATCCTAGACAATCAATATAATGTTATGTCTGTTAAAAATCGACGTAAAAGTAAACTAAACTTCATCAAGACAATGTTACCTAAAGTATTGGATTCAACGATATTCCTCCATTCCACAAAAAATACGTTTAGTTTGTTAACGTAATCATGGAAAATACTAAAAGCTATGAATATAAGGTAAATAGGACACAAGAAAAAAGTCACAACACTGAACTTGATTGCTGTCCATTTAGAAAGTTATGTTAATAAATCTGCGTAGACCGAATTCACAGTTTCCAAATTCCGTTTTATGGATTCTTGCAGATGATGTAGGAATGAGTGTGATCATAGAAGTAGGCCCACACCCGTCTTATCGTATTTTCATTGTACGGAACAGAGCATGTACTACCAGAGGGATTGTACTTTCCGTCAATGTCATTTATGCCAGGAACATACCAACCAGACCATGATCCGCTAAACCATTGTATCTTGTAGGCCACTATGCTTCCGTTCAAAATAACCTGGTCGACATTGATGTTTAAACCAGCTGCCCAACGGCAATCACTTGTACTTGGCTTGTTGCTGACTTCCAGACAAATAGCTTGGGTAGATATGTCGTATGCGACACAGTCTCCGGTCGGGCAAGTCGCCGCCGCTGTATTTTTTACCATCAGTAGGACGATGCACATGCACAAGGTAGTCAGTATTGTCAAATTTTCCATATTGTTGAATGATCTTTTACTTTGATGTTGGTAATACTCTCAATGTCAATATAGAGATCCAGACGTTCTTTCCTCCCCAACTGCTTTTTCACAAGAAATTGTCGTTCAACGATATCTCTTGTTTGTTGAATGCTATGTGCTAATCTGAACTAGCCGTTCCTTATATATACTTTATATTGCGTCAGCAAGAAGATCCGGTCTCATCCAGTGAAAATAACACAAAGCCAGTTGATAGTCAACTCTGACTCAAATTTAATGCGCATATTCAAAACATTTGTTGTGGGTTTTTTAAAGCTTTTAAGTCCACGATGAACGGCCCCAAGTAACACGTGCTTAGTTGCATTCCTTGCACAATAAGAAACACCTTGATTACCGCCATCCTGTATGCCTTACAAACTAAATCCAGTATAAAATTGTACACTATGTCATCAGCTAAAGAGATGATTTAAAAAATGAACAAGCATGTTCCAGATTCTGAAAGCAAAATCCTGGTTTGTTTTCGTCCACATAGTCGTTTAAGATATCTGATTATGTAAATTCATGAAGCTGTTTACAATGAACAGTCGCCATATGTCACTGTTACATTTCATGCAGAATTTACTTGTCACGTTACTTGATATCAGCTGGTAAGGAAAAAAATGTATAATTTTACATATAAATAGGCAAACATTTTGGAGAGTCTACAAATATATTCGACAGACTGAGTTGTTGGCGTCCACATAATCGTCTTAGGATTCTGATCATGAAAATTCCCAACGCTATTTACAATCATCAAACGCCATATGTCAGTAAAACATTAAATGCAGCATTAACTGTGCACATTACAGGATATCAACCGTTTAAGAGATACGTAACAAAAGCAATATATGTGTATTCATAAACGATACAAGAAAAAGACTGATTTGTTTTCGTCATTATTTTCCAAGTATGCTGATTCATCATAAATTTTCAGGACCCAACGCATTCTGCAATCATCTCATTTACATACCAAGAAGAAGAATTAGATAATTCAAGAGTTTATTTTTCTTATCAAATATTATACTCCTATATTAGTTTAATGTACTGCTAGCATTACGTAACAGTAATAAGATATGTTGTTGTTGTTGTTGAGCTTAACGCCATTTTTCAGCACACGATAGGCTATTCATGGCGGCCAGTATTAATGGTGGAGGAAGAAACCGGGAAATGACCGGAAAGAACCACCGACCCACGAGAAGCTACTGGCAAGCTTTCTCACATATCCACATTCGACGAATCCTAGACTCGAACCCACGCAGACAGAGGTGAGTTGGCAGTGATCTGTAACGGACAGCGCTTTAGACCACTCGGCCACTCGGGGCCCCTGTAATAAGATATCATACCAAATTGTTAGTAATGTTGTTCGTAATAAGAGATCATTACGAACAATGTGGAGGCCAGACAATTGCGAACTATATACTCTTTGCAGATTGATTCAGACAAATCACACTTTCGAAGACAATTCATATATAAGTGGCCAGCATACGATAAATACTTCATATTTTCTATGTTAAATCCATTACTATTTTTTTCTTATTGAAAAAGCGAGGAAATTGACATTTCTCAGATACATGTCTGGATAGCTCACTGTAATACTGATTAGGACTACGATCATAGAGACAATCGTTTCCACATTTTTTGAACGGATTATGGCACTGCATGTTTATGGACATTTGATGCCAAATGCAAACAGATATGAGGCGAACGTATAACATTATATGCAATTACAACGTGTGCCGAAATTAATACCAGACCAGGGTATCTTTAAATGAAATTTCCGTGGGTGTCCGTTTCAAAAAATTTGCAAAAACATCGAATTTTGGTTGTCAAGTTATACCACTGTTCTGGTCGAATGAAGTATTATTGAATGTTGTATTTGTTCGTCCTTTCATTAAATTAGATACGCTGCAAGCCCAACCAACCAATCAGTGTCCAGTTAAAATGGAATGCATTTCTTAATACTTATCTTCCCCTTCAATGCCTGCATACGTGGAGAACATATATATATATATATATATATATATATATATATATATATATATATATATATATATATATATATATATATATATATATATATGAAATAAACAACAACAACACGTATAATATATTACCGACTTTGCTTTATTGCTTCATTCAAACTGTATTCAATATCATTATCTAAGTCAATGACTATATTCTAAGTGATCAATGATATAAACAATATCACAAGCAATATGACGTCATATTTTATATTTTTAATCTAATTGTTTTATTCTTTAACGAATAATTGACATGGAAATGTGCAAACACACCACAGATAAATGAGATTTTAATACATAAAAATGCATCAAACTGGATCTTAAAGATATACATGTCGCTATTGATAACCATTTTAAACATTAGGTAATAGAGATTAACCGGTTTATAAACATTTGTATTATGTATAATGCACATTGTTTTAAAACAAACATTGCATAGTATAGATCCGATTACCAATAAATTTGGGATTTACTAAAATTATCATATAAAGCAAGTGTTAAATCGCTACAATAAAGCTGTTAACAGGACTAAAATTCTTAAAGATGTCATAACTAATTCTAAACTATTAAAACAGCCTCATCAACTACATGCAAAACATGTGGCATCCAAAATATTGGACAAACCAGTCAACAAAGAACATAAATCAGACGCAAAACTTTATATCGTTCGATGATTATCATCAAATGTTACCGCTCATTTTATCAAAATTTCCCATACTTTTTAAGATGTCTCCTTTCAACATGTTGTTACAGCTGATTCTGATACGTAACGTCTGCTAAAGGAAACATATTGAATTCACCGTCTTCATACGGTATATCAAAAAGGTCTAAATTCCAAAACACTATACGATATTAATTAATCAAACAGTTTTAATCATGTCCCCTATTTACAATTAGTTAAGAATTTTTTATACTATTCTAATTCACAGAATAACTTGACAAGTGAAAGTTTATACTAATAACATAACAATACGTTCATTAATTCGTTATAAATGAAATACCATTTCTTAAATTAATTCTCAATATATGATGATTAATTATTCATACAATATTTATTTTTTATGATTAAAAATATTATGCATACCAAACTATTTTATTATACAATTCGAGTTCTGATGAAATATTGAACACTCATCATTAATATACCAACGTATAATATATTATATTTTAATGTGCGTTGTACGTAATAAGAAATATTAATAAACTGTTTATCTATATTTCTTCATTATATATATATATATATATATATATATATATATATATATATATATATATATATATATATATATATATATATATATATATATATACATACTTTTCTTCTTGAAATTACTTACAGCTATCAAACCCTCGGTTTTTAAATGCTCACATTTATTCATGTTGAAACGCTAGATTTTATTGCAAAGCAAAACACCTGGAGCGCTATGATATTTAAATATTCTGACTGCAGTCTTTAGCATGAATTGCTCATTGAATTAGTATTATACTTGCCATCAGGTTTTCTCTCCTGTAACTGTAATAAAGAGAGCATCTTTGATGAATGTAAGTTTGAAATCAAATTAGGAAATGTGAAATATGCCGATTTGTTGCAAACTTTCATTCAAATGAGCATACATTTAATGGTTCCTTTTTCTTTCTTTCTTTTCTCATTAAAACTGCATAGAAGGTGGATTTCATCAAATTGTATGTCTCGGACCGTAGCATCATGCTGAATAAGTTATATTATCCAAGGTCACGCGGCGATTTTTATAAATATTTTAAAATATTTTTTCCATTATATTGTGTTTAATAATAATGAATAATGATGTCATAATTGCTCAAGTTATATTATCATTTACATATTTGTATCTGTTCTATTGACAGAAACAAGACTTGCCCTATAAATGATGGATTCGTTTATTTATACAAATTTAATCATGACACACACAAAAAAATGTACAAAAGCAAATGAGAAAACTACAGAAAATGTATTTATATTGACTATTATAACACTAAAATATTTGCATGTTTTGACAAGCATATTATCGTTTCATCATCCTCAATATGCATGGAACAATATATATGATGCAAAAATCTTTTTTTAACCGGAACAAATAAACCGGACCATAATCTACGGAATTATTTCGAATGATGTTGTCCAGACGTTTGACTTTGAGGATAATCTATTTGACATGAAGCCCATCAACCACAGTGTCTACTTCATTATTAAAAGCCTGCATAGAAGTGTTGTATGAAATGACGTGTCCTGCTGTGTGATGCAGATAAGCAAATCAATCGATGATATCTTATTTCAATGTTATAGGACTACTATTTGAAGAATTAATTAATGCATAAGTAAACTTTGATTTGTTTGGATATTTAGAGTTTCACCCTCAGACTACAACCCTTGAGGATCGCACCTTACATAACAAATATAGCATTAACGTTATTCATGGAAGCATGCATTGATAAAACATTCCTTCTACCTAACCAAGTTCAAAAGAAATAACTCCTGAAGTTATAAAGAAAACCTCGCTTAAAACACTAAAGAAAATATCATTCAGAGGAATAATTTACCTCCTTTTTTATAAAATTCTCTCAATTACTTTCCATGAAGAAGATATTTATTAATTACCAATTTTCTAGAAATCAAGTGTGCTGCAATTCTCTCGTTTACTTACCAAAAACAGTAATTAGTTAGCTCAAAGGTTTCTATTTCTCATTCAATATCATGCTGCTATATTTGTTTTATGTGCAGCTAGTTTAATCAAAATTGAATCGGACTTCTCATAGTCAAAAATAAGTCTGAAGGCAGACAATTGCAAGCAATATATTCTTGCAGCGTAGCTGATGAAAGACAACTTTAAAAGATTTTTCATTTATATGTCGCTAACAGACGTTCTATATTTGATCTTTAACCATGTTAGATGCATTAATATTTTTTTGACATCCAAAGACATTAACATTTAACAAAATATCTTCTTTCACGCAAATGCGAGAAGTCATTGTTTTGTTTCAAATCTATAAAAGACAAGCTAAAATCGAATTTAAAATAGCGTAAGCTTACTAGTGTTCATCTTCTTATATTGGTAACGAGAAAAATTAGACATTTTTTCAGCTGTCTTGTTTTACTGTTACATATTCTGTTGTTATGGAACAACCGCCATTGCGTGATACTCGCCAGTCCACCTATTTATGATAAGATGGAACCTCATTAATTGCGTTAAATGACCACTCCCTGGCTTCCCACACTACATTATGTACAAGACTATACAACCTGGGGCTACATTCATCATTCTATACCTGTAAACGGAAGCCAAAAAGAAAGCGTTAGTTCAAAAGAGGCCGGCGAAGACCAGGAAAAAGAATTACAGTTATATCCCTTGTGCCCTTTACTGCAAAGAAATTTAAAAATTTGGCCGTTACTTTAGACAACCTAATTCAAATTCAAATTTGATCGACAACCTTTGCGTTAACTTTCAAATACATACCACTGCACATAACAATATTCAATGCCCAATCTGTATGACCATCTGAAAAACGCAGAGATATAGCTAATTATATAAACGTTGAGAATATTGATGTCTTTTTCCTGACAAAATAAGGATAAAAACATCAGGCGATAAAACCTAGTGCGCAAATCTAACACCCACCGGTTACTTCTTGAAATCGTTCGCCCGCTGTCATAGCAAATAATTCCATGATAAACCGTCTTAACCACGCTACAACATTCAATTTGGATCACAGATCGTTTGAACTAGTCTAAACTACGCTCACACTGGAATAAAGTAAAGTCCATTTTTCTACTTCTACCGTCGTCCTCCTAGTAGAAAAAAACAAGCTAAAAGAATCTCTCTTTTTTGGAGCAGTTTCCGAATCTCCTTGAGTTAGGAAATTTTGTAAAGTGGCAACCTGATTATTCTTGGAGATTTTAAATTTTCCTTTGAAACCAATCCACATCAAAACTCCTAGATTTTATTCACATTTTCAAACTCAAAATGTAAGTTAGCCAGCCCACACATAAACATGGTCACATTTTAGACTGGATTCTTTACATACCTGATGATGATATTCTACATTCCACCCTGGTGTCCCACAAACTTTTATCAGATCACTTCTGCATTATATGCCATCTTCATGTATTAGTCCTTAACCTTTCACCTTCTATTCTCTCTTAAGATAAACCTCCGTATGATAAATAGAACCCAACTAATGCATGACATCCAACCCAACGTAACAACTAGCTTCTCTCCTACAGCAGAACAATTAGATAACTGCCTGCGATCATTTTTTGATAAACATACCCCATCAACCAAGTGCATAGTTGCAAATTAGAAGTGTAATCCATGGTATAGCAGTAGTCGGGAGCAGCTTCGCATTACTAAAAGAGACTGAGAGGCGCTGGCATTCCAACAGACTCGCTAGACATAAGATCTAAGATGCCACTATGGAAGATGTCACAAACATAGTACATGCAGCGAAATCAGTACTGAGATCAAAGAAAGTTCCAGCTGCAAAGAGCTGTTTGAGATTACTAACAAGCTAAGGTCAAGGAACAAATGTACACCAATTCCAGCTACCTTCTCTCTGGTCGACCTTCCAGAGCTGTTTGCAAATTTCTTCCCTGACAAAGTACAAACCATCAGAGATAAATTTGACAATAGTTTCAGCTGACTCGTCTACACCATACAGTTGCGATAAAGAATTTTAAAGGCAACCCTTAGCTGCATTTTAACCTGTCTCTATGGATTTAGTACGTACAATCATAACGAAGAGTGAACCAAAGTCATCAAACTTGATCCGATTCCGACGTCACTGCTGCTAGAGTGCTAAGATCCAATATTGCCTTTACTTACTGATGTATCAAAACCTCTCTCTCTCTCTCTCTCTCTCTCTCTCTCTCTCTCTCTCTCTCATCTGCGGCATTCCCTTCAATTTACAAACTGATATGTAAATACTATCCAGAAGGAACCAACACTTCTCCATAATGAGTTAAAGAACTACCGCCTAGTATTTAGTCTCCATTTCATGTCAAAAATCTTAGCAAAAGTTGCTCTATCCCAACATGTATCTCATCTGAATTCAAACAGTCTTTCTAGCAATGTACAGTCTGCATATCATATTCCGATTGCCACAGTACTAAAATTACTCTTATGAAAATATTCTTTGACCTTGTCTCCATTTTGAATAGCGGAATGGTTACAGTCCATACTCTCTTTGATTTGTCTGCAGCAATTGACATATAAGCCATGATATAACAATACAACGTCTCCAGCATAAATTTGGCATTCATGACACGACCTTACTATTGGCTAAAGTCCTACCTGGTCCACAGGACACAAATTGAGTCCGTAAATGGTGAACACTCCAGCCCCGTTGATCTATGTTGTGGAGTTCCACAGAGTTATGTTCTAGAACCTGTTGTCTTCATTCTATACACTCAGCCACTCTCAAGGTCATAATTTATCATGCAATATCTTACTAATTGTATGCTGATGACACAAAAATATACAAATCAAGCCATCTAAATGAAGTTGAAGCTACCATCCAGGGTGTAGAGAGGTGCATTTCCGATGTTAAATCATGGATGACATGTAACAAGCTGCAGAAGAATGATGACAAAACTGAAGCCATTCTGATTACTACAAAAAGACTTTCTCATTCACATCCTTTACCGCAGACGATAAATATCAGCAACACCAAAAATAAATTCATAGTAAGTACGAACCCTCGGTGTTACTCTTGACAGTAATCTCTCATTGCACCTACATGTCATAAATATATCAAGGCTGCATATCTTGAACAAAGACGTGTCACCTCCATTCGAAAGTATCTTTTAGTTGATGCCATTAAAACACTTTTGTTTTCCTTAGTACTTTCAAGACTGGATTATTGTAACTGAATTCTCTCTGATTCATCTCATTATCTACTCCAGACACTTCAAAACACAGCTCCTCGGATCATCCTTGGAGTACCACGATCAGAGGACGCCTCGCCTCTGCTCTCTACCCTACACTGGCTACCCATATGATCGAGAATTAAACACAAAATTTGTTCTCTGTGCTACGCTTCACTGACGGGCTCCAGTCCAGCATACCTATTGGACCTCATCCAAATGTACACACAAGCAATATACGTACGCTCTTCTTCTGACATTCGTACTCTCATTATTCCCAATGTGAAAATGAAATCAAATGAACAGCGTTCTTTATATACATACGGACAAAGACAGTTGAAATTATTCAAACTTCTAAAGCCGGAATATTCCTCCGTGACTCATACAATTCAACGTGGAACCTTTCACATATCAATACTTCATTTATCTGACATCATTGTCCGCCATCTTAAACATATTTACTTTTAAACCGTACATTCTAAAGATAATGAACTTGGTTGTTTATTTCTTTTCAACGTTGTAAGTATTGACGTGGTACAAGATAAAGTAGTTATTCCAGAAACCATATATATATATATATATATATATATATATATATATATATATATATATATATATATATATATATATATATATATATATATATATATATATATATATATATAAGCGAGAAACAGTACAAAACTAATAACTAACTAGCCTGAGCGCTTTCGACTCTTAATGAGTCTTGTTCAAAGGCATATACAAAACATAGACAAAACAAACAAATAAATGCAAAAAAAGTTGTGTTTGTAAAACTCTACATGGCTGTCTCTCTACATGAGTTAAGCCTATATATACATTATATCTCATCCAGCCTGTAGAGACTTGTTGCGAATACTAAAAGAGGGTAATATTTCCCTAGAAGTCTATGAGCCATAGCGACATCTATTACTTTGTGTACATTTTTGTAACGCAGATTATATCCCGGATATTTCATTCTATACCGGATACTTTATTCTTATAGTAGTATATAAAGGATACTAAGAAGAATTAGAAAAGTGTGAAAAGGAACTTTGTCAGTTGCAAAGACTAATTGTAATAGTGCATAGCTTTCTTTTTCTAGTCTTCTTGGTTTAGATCGTTTGGTTTCAATGTTCTAAGGCGACGTATCCAGTAAGATTCCTTTTCCTTCCTGGTTTCAGAACTCCTGCTGGGGTTGTTTACATTGCATTAGGAACATTCTGTATAGCCAGGCACTTATTAAGAGTCGAAAGCGCTCAGGCATGTTAGTTACTAGTTGTGCACTGTTCGTCGTCATTTTATTGCATCTATATTAATCAATCCTTGACACGTGATCCCTTGCTGGATCCGCTGCGCTTGAAAGCCTTCCCACACATGTTCGTCAATACATCTCTCTCTCTCTCTCTCTCTCTCTCTCTCTCTCTCTCTCTCTCTCTCTCTCTCTCTCTCTCTCTCTCTCTCTCTCTCTCTCTCTCTCTCTCTCTGACCACAGAGCACGCATTTGTATCTAGAAAAAGTGGATTTAACATTCGACACTCATTCATTTGTTCACGCGAAACGTTCTGTGCAGAATTAGTGTAAACTGTTCCTCTTTTCATCCTTAGTTTTGCAAATTTGACCACTTCACATAGTCTTTTGAGATGAAAATCTGCACAGACTGAATTCTTGGGGTACTAAAATTAATAATGATATCCATTATATATATATATATATATATATATATATATATATATATATATATATATATATATATATATATATATATATATATATATATATATATATATATATATACCCAATATTTGTGTTTTCCATTCAAAAATATCTGAATGTGAGATGAGACAAACAAGAGTAGGGTTAAACAAACAACCTGATGTGAATTTTACTTAATCCCTCAAGAACATGAATTTTCCAATAGACATTGGCACCCGAGTGATTGAGTGGTCTAAGAAACTCGCGTTTATATATCACCGACACTTTTATTCTGTCCATGTACGTTCGAATCTTCGTCGGCTAATCGAAAAAGATTTCCGGGGTAGCTTGCCTTGGGTCACTGCTTCTTCCCAAAATTCCTCTTTGTGTTTTCATTCACCCATCTATAATTACCGTCATTTACGGCCTATCGTGTGCTAAAAATGGCGCTGATCCCATGAAAGTAAAAATAATGTTCTTCTTCAGAGTGAAAATTTCTCGATTATTCACTCGTAGCTTTGCCATTCCTTAACTATGATAATTTTATGCAGTGAATGTGCATCTAGATTAAAGATGATAATTCTGATAAAACAAGGCATGCACTTAATCCTTTTCACGCTCTTCTGCATTCAAATGTACACTGCGAAATTATTAATCTACACTCCTAAAATCTTGTTGTTTCCTTAAGAATGTGTGCATGCAGCTTTATAGTTTTCTGTAATTCTAGTGGTTAATAACAGATATATAGATAAATATATGTACGGATAGAGAGAGATAAAAGGATGTGAATGCATAAATAAAATTTAGACAGATTTGCCACCTGAGCGTAGTTCTCTTAAATATATTCATAGATGTTAATTTCTTAAACGAGCATTTTGTTTTGCACTGTGTTTTCTCAACAAGCATTGTGTGCAGAAAAATAGTATCGTGAGAAGTTAGTTCAGGGTAAATTGTGCCAAGATTAGTAAATACCAATGACAATTATTTGCTAGGTGATACCTCTTTTTTTAAAAAAAAAAGCGTAGTAAAACTGTTATGATCCGCTTTAGCAATGGCAACTATGTCATGACTTGTGTATGTACTCATGAAGATGCGTGCTGACCTTTAATACACCTGTCAACACGTATTAACTATCAGACACTCGGTCATGCTACAAGATCATGACGCTAAATATGACATTAAAAAGTGGGAAACAAAGACATATATTGTACTACTTATCCATAGTTTCATATGAAAATATCCTATCAATTTTTCTTCAACAAAACTCATCTGTAATAAATAAATATATGCTTGCTTGCTATTACCCTCAATATAAATAAGCGTGCTTCAATAATAAAGTAAAATGGTGTAACTGAAACAAACATATTATTTCTTACATTTGCTGCCTTTGCTAAAGTGAAGTTTTCTAAGCGAAGGTGCGATCAACATGCAAGCTCCACCGACTATCTTGTAAAACAATATTTGCTTTCACCATTGTTTCATTTATTATCAATATGCTTTCACCGTGATAACCTATTAATATTTCTGACTGGCAGGCAAAAACATCATAAACATATACTAAAATGAAATAAATTGCATTTTCATCCGTTATTCAATACATCAAGAGTTCTCTGATGAGCTCACTCTGCTCCTTAAAGACGAGAATGCCAAGGAACTCAAAAAATGTCATTTATTCCGTTAAGCTAATGAGTGATGAAACTTTCTCTTTAGCAGCAACACGATTTTCTAATTAGATTATCTTGTGGACATGTATTTCTGTTAACCCCGTTCTCATGCTGATATTCGTCGAATGTGTAGCAACATTGACAATATTAGATAGCCCTCCTTTCAATTGAAACCCCGCTTCATCAAACATCGGAATAAACTGCAGATCAGCGTCTGCTACTTATGCAACGTTAGCAATATGACGTTTATTCTAAACCATGCTGCAGCAAAGAACATTCTACTTGACTTATTAATGGCATCTGACTTCAAGAATTTCGAACTTCGAATGGTTTGTAATCGTTTTAGGAGTAAGATCCGATAAACCATCAGGACCTCATATTCTTGTCTGTTTTTAATTTAAGCGCTTAAAACCTTCGTATAAAGCTCCCTACGTGAATTACTTAGCAGGACATAGCTCCGATCAGGGTGGAGTTTTTTGGTCAAGGTTCAATTGATCACTGTCCAGGACATTGCAGACGCTGAATTAATTTTTGCAGATTCATAATAGTTCTCTCATTTTTTCAGTTTAAAGATTTAAATACGTCCTTGAAAATTTTGTTTGTGGGGTAAGATCACAAATTCGTATTATCATAATGTATAGAGACATTCATGAAAACGTAGAATATGGCGGACTTTACACTCAATAATGACCATCTGCAGATAAATATACAACGTCCATACTTCGAGAGCATATATGAATTTCTGTCACAGGTTTGGAATAAACGCATGGGACAGTCTTGCTACCATAATAGTTCCAAAGCGAATACTGGTACCAGCTTTGTAGATAATATAATTGACACAATTCTGTATTCTCTTTCATAATGCGTGCAACTAAGCCTGAGCTCAATGTTATAAATTAAAATGAGATTGTCAGCATTCATGATTCGAACCTAAAATATCTCAATCCAAACTCTAAACTCTATGGCAGAAAATAGCTCACACTTGAAGTTAACATCTCTGGCAAAAATAATAACACTAAACGCAGAGTTGGTTAGGTTTGGTTCCTATGGATTTTAATGGGAAAAAATCCATTTTTCCTTAAGATTTATAGGCATGTAGAACACAAAACTCATCAGAATAACTGTTTCCTACAAAAATACCAAATAACATATGCTACGGCAGTTGCACACTTCGATAAAAACAAAAGATTTCGGTGGCAGTGAATTGCAGACGGAGAGACGATCCTAGTTGCGTTTGTAGATTCCAATGAATCGTGAGAATGCATGCGTTCAGCTCTCACGTACAAAAATGCATAAAGACATTGCAATTGAAGCCGTGTTCGATAACAAATAACTCAAATACGCATTTCTCTACAATTGCTTCCTTTTAAAAGGTGTTGGAAAATAAGATCCTTAAGATGGGTTCCTTAGCATTTTTATTTTTCAACCACTTAAACCATGGTTTCAGTGTGTGTGTGTGTGTGTGTGTGTGTGTGTGTGTGTGTGTGTGTGTGTGTGTGTGTGTGTGTGAAAGAAAAGGTTTCATGGTAAAAATCCAAATAGGTTTGGAGAAATCGTAACAAAATTCCTGACAATGAAACGACTGACGATATAACTTCAAATGAGTTTTTTTTAATATATTACCCGTAAATACCTCATACAATCAGCAATTTTTGATAATAAGTCCAGGAATTCGTGCACAAATTGCAATTCCGTTACTATAAAGTAGACGTAAAAAGAAAATCTAGAAGCAAGATTCTTTGTATACATTCCATATTCAATAACCAATAACTACTCAACATGTCGTTGTGAATTTAGTAAAGTTTGAGAAAACCCTGCTGCATCTTTCTAATGTTTGGTCAGATAAATTGCTAAAGAGGTGTAGTGAACGCGTGTAATAATATTGCTTTGCGTTAATTTATTTAAATCACTTTCTAATTATAATCGGGCACACGACGTTTCAAATGCGATGACTTGAGGAAGTTTTTTCTTTCATTTGTGTATGCATTTTATAGGTGTGTATGTTTGTCTGTGTGTGTATGCGTTAGTGTGTGTGTGTGTGTGTGTGTTATTTGAATTTGAAATGTAGCTTTAAAAGTTTATTCAGTCATATCACTACAATGTCCGTAGTGTGGTAGTTTGTAATGATGTCTAGCACTAGGGCATCATGCCGCAGACACATAGCATCATTTCCCACACATGCGACATAGAAATCTAGCTGTTATGCTAGCCTTGCTTTTTTTATCTCAATCTAGTCATCTCAGACCAGGCGTCTCAATCAAGGTATCCATGCGCTCAGAACTACTTTTAAAAAGAGTCCCTTGTCTTCTGCTGTGCCTGACGTAGTTGTTCTAAATTCAAACAACAACAAATATATAATAAAAAAGTAATATCTTAGGGTCAATACATCTGTGAGGACACACCAAACAAAATCATTTCGAGAGAGACAAAGACAAACACGCACACGATGGCGAGCATTTTGTTTTAATGCTAGCTCGTCCCACACAGCATGGTCACTTTTGTCCTATAAGCAGACCTAGCTCAGTACATTTTCAGGTCAGAGTAATTAAAGGTTGCTAAAAGTACCTAAATAGTTTAAATACTTATATATATATATATATATATCTATATATATATATATATATATATATATATATATATATATATATATATATATATATATATATATATAATTCTTCGTTACAGCATGTGCTAAAAATAATTACAATAGAGCTGAGTACCCACCACCGGTTCATGATTTACAATACAACTATACAACATTGGAACTGTATAAAATAAAACAGTTTGTTTTTTGTAATAAACATTAATTATTTATTGTTAATTTCATATAACATGCATATATGTGATAATACCTCATTATTATACGACATTTGATGTTGCAATTTATCTTTGCTCACGCGTATAAACTGTGTACTTCGGATGCAACGGTCACATCACAGCCTTCATGAACATATTTGTATTCATGAGCTACAAGTAAACATCTGGTGAAGAGGTTTTTCTACTTTAAAGGAAATAAAATTGGTGGAGATAAGCAAAGCCCAGTCGAGGTGTTACATTATATGCCTCCCCCACTCGGCAAGCTTCGTTAGAAGACAAATAATTTTAAACCCGTGCCCGGGGATTTCCTTGTCGTCGTCCAATTCCTAAAAATTGATTTTATACGTCATATCCAGTCACATTATCATAACACCAGGCTAAGCCGTCATAATACTAACCTTTCAATACAGAGGACCTAGCGAGGCAGCTGTTAAGATCATTTTTATAACCCTTTGCTATGACTCGCCGGGTTTCGAACCCGCGACCACACGCATTCGAGGCGGATGCTCTAATCATTTGGCCTACAGATCGGCATATCATTATTGTGCGACGTAACAAGGAACAAAGTTGCTAGACGGTTTATGCAATGTTACTTTTGCTGTAATTTTCCTTCTATAAATTGGTTTAGTTATGTCTAATAGTGTGCAGCGATATATTTAACTACACGCTGAAAATTTGATTCTTAGGTCAATGCTTCAAGCACATCTCTTTTACCCTATCTTGAAAAGAGGGATAGTATAATACATTGAGGAAGGGATCATTTGTCAAGAAACCGTTGAACATTGACATAGACGCGGCTGTGGTTGATACTCTACAATGGTAGAGAAAACAAATATGACATAGAATTGAAAATGTATAAAGCATTTTATTAAACTTCAAACTGTGTATTTTTGACAGCTTCTGCTGCTGATATGAAATAGGCTTAGAAACGAAAAGTAGCCATTACAACTGGTTAAATAGAAGATTTCCTAACTGGGCCTGAAACAATTTTCTTGTCTTTTACTACAATTAATTATGAACGCTAAAAATCTCATCATCCTCCATACTGGTGACAAAAGTTTATTTTGACATTCCATAAAACTCTTGCTGCTAGAAACCCTAAATATGGTTTCAAAGCCGTATAGTATTCGAGACATTTAAACTATTTGCTTATGGAAGAAACGTAATTGCTTTTCCTAGTCACATTGCACATACCGTCAATATGATTTTAACCTAAACAAATGTACCAGACCTTGATATACTGAAAAATTTATATATCTAGTAGTACACAATCTTGCTTTTGTGAAAAAGCTACTTAACATGCATTCTAACTAGAAGACTTCAAAATATATGTTATTTGAGCGGCATTCTCGAATGGATATGACGCGGGTAACTAAGATAATTGATGCTTTCGTATGTCTTAAAATGTTCAACCTGGCAGTAAGCTCTAACTGTCCAAAGTTTTATCTTGCTTGAAGAGTATATTTAAGCAGTCGCGATTCTTCTTGATATCTATAATCCAGAGGCAGTGTATCGATATGATAATATATTTACTACCACTATCGATATGATAATATATTTACTACCAATATCGATGAAATAATATATTTAATACCAATATCGATACGATTATATATATATATATATATATATATATATATATATATATATATATATATATATATATATATATATATATTGTTTGAGTTATAAAACTAATACAAAGGTAATAATTTGACACGTGTCGAATATCAAAACTAATCACGTTTTAAAAACGAATATCTCTGAATGGAACAGGCAAAAGAACGAAACACAGAAAGATATTGACTTACTTACCAATACGTTTACACGAATTTGAAACAGCATTCTTTGAGTGCGTGAAAAAAGAACAGTATTTACTTGTCGTGATGTAAATAAATTTTAAGACGATAACGATATGCTTTAAAAAAAATTGACCTCAAGATAAATATGCATGACTTAACCAAGAAGGTCAAGTGGATAAAGCCAGAGATAAAAGTCGATATTCTTGTTTTCGTTATTTTTCGATCAAATATTTGCAAGAAATCAAATGCAGGATATGACTTTATTTTTCTAAAATGCTTGTTATCGATATTATTGTATTTATCATCATTATTTCCTGCTCTGATAGTCTTTGTAAAATCATTGTTTGACTGTATGTGGTGGCGAGATGTCATGTCACAGATACGCAAAATAAATCACATAATATTTGGATCCGTTTCTTAAAAGTCTGGATAAGAAGATAGAGTAAACTTTCCAATTATGTTATTACATTGTGTGTGTGTATATATATATATATATATATATATATATATATATATATATATATATATATATATATATATATATATATATATATATATATAATCAAAACTTGAGGAACCAGTATTTTATGATCTATATTACATAGGCTATCCACAACAAAAGCGTAACATTTTCACATGAATTTAGGAACGTGAGAGCAAGCCCTAATACATTATTCTTAACATATATGCGCTGCACAAGACACAAAACGTATTATCCCGTGTCCCACACAGCACATTTTGGACTGTCGCAGGAACCCCTGCTACATTTGTTTTAACGTTTACTTTGAGATTCAACCCATATGAATTGACAAACAGCAGTTGTTCTGCTTACAATACCTACCTCATCCCATTATTTTTCGAGCTGAAAATATGTAGAGACTGAAGGTTTGGGGTAAATAATATTATAATGCTGTATATCTCATATCACACTCCTCAACGGTATGTATATCATCCAATTATTTTGTTTTCCATTCAAAAATATCTGAATCGTAGAACAGCAATCTCATGAGGTATTACATTCTAGACATTTTGCGCATAAATAAGTTTTAATACAAAGACCTAGCATATCCTTTAAATAAAAAGTACAACGATTAAGTCATCTCCTATTTATATAGAAATGATAACAAAGCCCTAAGATTAAAGCTAAAACATAAACGCGGCGTGAAAAGGCAAATAAGAATTTTTCGTTTCACTCTTCCGTTTTCCTTCTTTCATTCATAGAAAAATTCAAAACAATTTCATTATGTTCCTTAATTTTATTGAATCAGAGCAACTGACCTAAATTTTAGACATGCTTATATTCATATAATCACATCTACTGTTAGCAAAAAGACTTACATTTATCTCTATGGAAACTAAACAATACAAATGCTTCATAATAAACATAATGATATGTCTGTTAAAAATCAATGTAAATGTGAACTAGACTGCAGCAGGAAATGTTACCAAAAGTATTAGATTCAACGATGTTCTTCCATTCTACAAATAGTAGTTTCGCTACATAATGAATCTATAGAAGATAGGAAAAACTATGAATAAAGCAAATAAGCCACACAAAATAAGTCTCAACACTGCTCTTCAATGCTGTCCCTTCAGAAAGTATGTTGATAATTTGTGCGTATTTGTCAAAGATCCAAATTCCCAGTTTCAAAATTCCGTTTTATGGATTCTTGCAGATGATATAGGAGTGAGTGTGATCATAGAAGTAGGACCACATCCGTCTCATCGTATTTGCATTGTATGGAATAGAGCAGGTTCTACCAGTGGGATTGTACTTGCTGTCAATGTCATTTATGCCTGGAACATACCAACCAGACCATGATCCGCTAAACCATTGTATCTTGTAGGCCACTATCCTTCCTTTCAGAATAACCTGGTCAACATTGATGTTTAAACCAGCTGCCCAACGACAATCACTATTACTTGCTTCGCTGCTGACTTCTGTGCAAGTAGCCTGGGTAGATATGTCGTACGACACGCAGTCTCCGGTAGGACAAGTCGCCGCCGCTGCTGCTGCATCTTTCGCCATCAGCAGAAGAATGCACATGCACAAGGTGGTCAATGTTGTCATATTTTCAATATTGCTTAGAGATAACTTCAATCGATATTGTTGATATTTTCAATGCCAAACTAGAGATCCTAAAGTTCTCTCCTCTTCAACTGCGTTTTCACAAGTAATTATCGCTCAACGATGTCTCTCGAGTTTTTAATACACTGTGCTAGGCTGAACTAGCCGCGATTAATTTATACGGAATTCCGAGTCAGCAAGAAAAACCGGTCCAATCCAGTGAAAGTCACAAAAAGCCAGTTGATAGCCAATACTGACTCTTAACTTACTGCGTATATTTAAAACTTCGGTTATGTGTTGCCTGCATTCTAAATCATCTAGTAGCAGGTGTTTATTTTACACATGCAAGAAATGAGGAATCTAACATATTCGTCAAACTATCTAAACATATGTAAAAACATAGATCAAAGCCAAACATTTTTCGATCAATCATTTTCATTTCATGTTGCCGAACATTTTAATAAAATTTCCCATACTTTGTTAGATTTCTCCTTTTAACCTGTTTTTATAGTTGATTCAGAGATGGCACGTCTGCTAAAAAAAAAACCTATTGAATTCACAGTCTTAATACTGCATATGCATTTTATCTAAATTCCAAAACTCTGTACTACATTCATTAAATAAACACTTTTTTGGAATTATGTCCCCTATTTGCAATTAGTTAAGATTTTTTAATATTTTTAAAAAAGTTCATTTTAAAATTAATTCTCAATATATTTTAATTAAGTATTTATAAAATACTTTTTTATTATAAGCATTATACACACCAGAATATTTTATTATACAATTTTAGTTCTGATGAAATATTCAACATTCGTCAATAATATATCAAGGTATAATATATTATTTTTTTTAAAATCGCATTATGCATAATAATAAAAATTCTAAAGAAACTGTTTATCTGTATTTATTCAAAAATAATTTATATATATATATATATATATATATATATATATATATATATATATATATATATATATATATATATATATATATATATATAATTTGTCTTCTAGAAATTACTTACAAGTGTCAAGCCCTTTGGTTTTAATTGCTCACATTTATTTATGTTGATACGTGGTTGACCCGCGGACTAGATGTTTACTGCGAAGCAACAAACTTGGTGCGCTATGACATTTAAATATTCTGTCTAATCCACACAGAGAAATATATCTTCTCTGCACCAATAATTTAAGATCGCCCTCTTGAAACATTTTTTGTCACCACAGCAAGGTCACTCGCAAAAATTAAATAATAGTTTTAAGTGAACCCATCACATAAATATTCATAATTAAACTCTCACCAATGCCAATTGGGTTCATTCGAATCATGCAGTTAGTCTTTATGAAGGGCAGTTTTGCTTTTCTTTATGATAATAATTTAAACATATAAACTAATTTGGAACATTGAAGTCTCCTGTGTCTCCACGACAAGATTGATTCAAAATTGCCGTTAACGCTTAACTGACCTGAAGCAGCTGGCACGGTCTTTTGTGCCGTTTTTCATGATATATGTGCTTGTTGTCTGTCTTCGTCTCCGTTATTGTGTTCATCATGCATTGGCTGTTCTATTCAAATGTGATTATTCATTGTCTTATTTTGGAAACGAGAAAACTTTTTCTCAGCTGGCTTGCTCCACTACTACAACTTCATTTGTTCTTGAACAAACCGCCATCACGTGATACTCGATAGTCAACCCGTTAATGCTATGATGGACCTTCAGTACTTGCTTTAAATGACCACTCCGCTCTCCACACATTATATTGTCCACTAGACTTAACGAACTGGGACTTCATTAATCATTCCTTAAATGTAAGAGGAAGCGAAAAAGAAGCGCTGTTTCAAATCTGCCCTGAGTAGAACAGGGAGAAGAGTTCCAGTTTCTCTTTCACCCTTTCCGGCACAGAAATTTCAAAATTCGGCAGTTAATTTTGATAACCAAATTCAAATCCCTATTAAATCGTCAACCTTTGTGTCAACCATCCAAGAGATACAACTGCATATTTCAATATTCAATGACCAATCAGTAGGACTACCGGAACAGCTCACAGAAAAAGTTAATTTTATCAACGGACCAGAATATCGACGTCTTTTTCCTGACAGAAACATGACTAAAAACATCAGGCAATGAACCCAAGTGCGTGGATCTAACACCCATAGGTAAATCCATGAAGTCGTTTCCCGTCACTCTCTCGGAGGTGGAATTGCTCTCATCGCAAAGACCTCAATGATCAACCGTCATAACCACAATACAACCTTAAATCTCTACCACGCATCGCTTGAACTAGTTCAAACCACACTCACACTGGAACAAAGTTCAGTCCATTTTTCTGCCTCTACCGCCCTTCTCCTAGTATAAATAAACAAGCTGACTGGATCTTTCTTTTTGGAGCAGTTTCTGAATCTCCTGGAGTATGGAAATGTGATAGGTGGCAACCTGATTATTCTTGGAGATTTCAACATTCACTTTAGCTGTCCTAGAAACGCATACAGATCAATACTCCTAGATTACGTTCACATTTTCAACCTGAAACAGTCAGTTAGCCGACCCATCAATAAACATGGTCACATTCTTTATAAAACTGATAATAATATTATACACTCCTCCTTGGTGTCGCATGAGCATACATCAGATCACCTATGCATTATCTGCCATCTTGAAGTATCAGTCCATTTCTCTCCACCTTGATTTGCTACTAAACCGAACCCACCTAATACATGGCATCTAAACAAACTTAATAATTTGCTTACCTCCTACAGCAGAAGAACTCCATAACAACCTGCGCTCATTCCTTGACAAACATGCCCCAGCAACCAAAGAAGAGTATCAATTTTAAAGTGTTCTTCGTGGCATAGCAGTGTTGTAAACCAGACTCGCCTTGCTAAAAGAGACTGCCGTAAAGCTGAGAGGCTTTGGCTTTCCACCAGTCTCACTATTCCTAAGCAAATCTATGAAACAGCTTTGAAGAATGACGCAAAGTCCATGAAGCAAATACAGCCCACTACACTACTAAGATCACGGAAAGTTCCAGATGCAAAGAGCTATTCGAGATTACTAACAAGCTAATGTCAAGGAACAAATGTACAAAATTTATGTCTACCTTTTCTCTAGTCCACCTTCCGGACAAAGAATAAACCATCAAAGATAAACCTGACAACACAATTTCAATTGACTCGTTGTCACCATATAGTAACGATACAGGATTCAGCAGCAATCATTAGCAGCATTTCAACCTGTCTACATGGATTATGTACTTACAATCGCACCAAAGTCAAGAAGATTCAATATTACCTTTACTATATGATGTAATTAATATATACATATATATATATATATATATATATATATATATATATATATATATATATATATATATATATATATATATATAGCAATTCCCATCATTTTTCAAAACTGACATTGTAAATCCTCTGCTGAAGAAACCAACACTCGACCCTAACGATTTAAAGAACTACCGCTAGTTTCTAATCTCTTATTCGTGTCAAAAATCTTTAAAATGTTGTTCTATCCCAACTTGTATCTCATCTGAATTCAAACAGTCTTCTTAGCAATGTAAAGTGTGCATATCGCCCTTGACGCAGCATTGAAACTACTCTTCTGAAAGTAGTTGATAACCTTCTCTCTGCTTTGAAAAGCGGAACGATTACAGTCCTCACTCTCCTTGACTTGTTTGCAGATTTGACAAAATAGACTATGTTATATTACTTCACCACCTCCAGCATGTATTTGGCATTCACGATACAGCCATACTATGGATCAAGTCCTACTTTGTCAGCAGGACACAAACTGTGTCAACAAAAGGGAAACACTCGAGCCCATTTCAATCTATGATGTGGTGTTCCACATGGGTATGTTCTTGGACCTGTTCTCTTCATTCTATACACTCAGCCACTCTCAAGTGTTACTTTCATCATCAGGTGTCTCGCCGATTGTATGCTGATGACACCAAAATATACAAATTTATCCACCCAACTTAAGTTGAAGCTACCATTCAAGGTGTAGAGAGGTGCATTTCCGATGTGAAATCCGGATATGTAACAAGCTCAAAACAAATGATGATAACACTGAAGCCATTCTGATTACAACAAAAAGGTTTTCTCATTAACATCCTTTACTTCAGAATTTGTTAATGTACATGCCTTGAGGTTAAAATGATACTTTTCAAAGTACTTTACCATCACTCTAGAACCAGCTACATGCTTAAATGTTGCTGTTCACACTTAATTGCGTGTTCCCTTAATGGAATGTGCTTAATATGTCTGCAGTCTTCATCATCAATATGCTGACCGTATTGTACTTGTCATTAGGTTCTCTCTCTCTCTCTCTCTCTCTCTCTCTCTCTCTCTCTCTCTCTCTCTCTCTCTCTCTCTCTCTCTCTCTCTCTCTCTCTCTCTCTCTCTCTCTCTCTCTCTCTCTCTCTCTCTCTCTCTCTCTCTCTCTCTCTCTCTCTCTCTGGCACTAACTGTAAGTAATTTTGTGAATAAGTCATTTACATCTTCTTAACGTTAAAATTATTTCTTAGTCTAACCTCTGATGAAATATTTTAAAAGATGAAATAAATAATAAAATTCTATCTAGACCACTCCAGCGGCATGACGTTACCAACTTCATAAAATATCAAAATGAGAACATTTCTGTATGACCACAGAGACACGATTGAAGCACAATCTTTAGTTCACTTTGGTTCATAGATCTTGTAAATATCGAGTAAATACGACTGGCTATTATCAAGGTCATGTGTTGGCTAAATTGTAACAGCCCTTTTTTATTTCCAGCATGAGAATTTGATTCTTAGACAATGCTATTCTTGCTTACGTGATAATTGGCATTTTTATTGCAGTGTTCAATTATCAGTCACGTCGCTTGTCATGTGAGCTACCATGTGATCCAAAATTAAGGCTTTAAACAGCCAATTGATTTAAAGCGATTTAGTTGTATTTTTACACTTGAGGGTACAAAGAGTTTCTATTGTTGATGTTAGATTGTCTTAAAGTTCATCTGTTTTGGAGATTTGATAATTTATTCTTTAGAAAACAAAACAAGTGTGTTTGTTTATAAAACGTTCTGGGAAAAAGATATTCCGAGAAATTTTATTCTGAAATTCTAAAAGAAAACATTATAAATTGCCATTCAATCGAGGATATGTTGCCACCAGTACAACGATCTTTTCTGACGTCATCTCCTCCATATTGGAACGTGGTTGAGATTCAAACTTAGATACAATTAGAACTGTTTAGTAATAGGACTTATATTTTTCAATTTTCGGATTAATATTTGGATTATATTGGATTATATTCACAAACCGTAAGTTCTATTTAATAGTTTATAATAGATTATGTTGTTTTGTAGGGAAATAAATCTTAGCTTGATAAATTTACAAAGCTTGTTGGCTTCACTCTTTACTTTTGTTACATTTGTAAGAGTTTACACGTAACATCAGAAAATTGATATATATATATATATATATATATATATATATATATATATATATATATATATATATATATATATATATATATATATATATATATATATATATATATGAGATATATCGTCTTGGGATATATGAATTTTGGCTGCATATTTCAGATTTGTTTCAATTTAAATTTCATTAGTATTTAGATCCCTAGTACTATTTTACATTTTGTTTGAAATCGTTAGGGAAAACAACAGGCTTTCATTCACAAAGTCATTAAAAGTGGAGAAGTTCTTTCTAGTCCTACTCATTAGCATTTGGATAAGTTGCAAAAAAAAGATGGGTTTCTTTGAACTTGCCAAAAAATACGATTTTTCTAAGGCAAAATCATCCTTAATGAAACAAGAAATTAAATACATTTCGAGTCAATATTTAGTAGGGAAGAATATTCTTGATAAAAGCGTTTTGGCTTCGGTAAGTAACTCTGGCATCAAAGTTAAATTAAATACAAGATGGACTTGGAGTTAATGAAGCTATAGCTTCAGCAGGAGGAAAAACAAACGAAATTTGAAAAAGAGGAGAGAGGCAGGAAGTGAAAATGATAAAGAAATGAAATTGCAATTTGAAAAAGAGGAGAGAGGCAGGAAGTGAAAATGATAAACAAATGAAATTGCAATTTGAAAAAGAGGAGAGAGGCAGGAAGAGAAAATGATAAACAATTGAAATTGCAATTTCAAAAAGAGGAGAGAGAAACAAGAGAGGAATAAAGATGAATAATTACGATTACAAGAGAAGGAAAGAGAGACACGAGAGGGAGAACGATAAGCAAATGCAATTTGAGTTTCAAAGGAAACAAATGAACTAACAGATGCAAAAAAAGAAGAATGAAAGAGAATTTCAAATTAAAATAAAAGCAATTGAGCTGGCAAGTAAAAAGAACATTTCAACTTTATAAAAAAAAATCAAAGTTTTGACATTAAAAGAAATATCATGTTTGTGTCCCTTTTATGCCAAAGGAAGAAGACAAATATTTTATTCATTTTCAAAACGTTGCCGAAAATTTGAAATGGCCAAGGGAGCATTGGACTCAATTATTGCTATATGTAATTTCTGTCAAAGCCCAATATATCTATGCAACCCTCTCAGGACAGCATAGTTCTAACTTTGATTTGGTTAATGAGTATATCTTAAGGGGTTATGCGTTAGTCCCTCAGGCTTAGAAGCAAACATTCAGAAACTAACAAAAAAAGAAGAGAAAAAGAGAAGTTATTTAAGAAATGGTGCGTAGCCGAGAATATTGAACATGATTATGAAAGTCTCAAACAACTTGTATTACTTGAAGAGTTCAAGAAGTGTGTTCCTAATGACATTAAGAATCGTCTTGAAGAGCATAAGATCGAAATATTGCAGCTCATGAATCTTCCTTATTTAATTAAGTGCTTGTTGTAGGCAAATCTTTCACTCAGCAGTCTACTGGTAGAAATGTATTTCAGCCTAATATGACTCCTAAAACCTCAATCTGACGCAACTTCTAAAAATCAAGCTTCTGATCAACTTCATTTTAAATCCTTGTCTATTCCTATGTGTACCTATTGCAAGAAAAAGAACATATAATTTATGATTGCTTCAAATTGAAATATAGGCATCAGAATCAAGATAGACCTATTCTAAATACTTTTTTTTCTAAGAGGTCAAGGTCACGGTGATATATTGAAAGCAATACGTATGTTGGGTATGATAAAGCCCAGTTTGATTTCTATATTACTCTAAGGTAATTTGGCCAATCATATCCCTATTAAAATTTTAAGGAATACATGAGCTTCTCATAGTCGTTTATTATTAGGTGCTTTGAATTTTCTGAGAAATCCTGTTCTAATGAACGTGTTCTCATTCAGGGAGTGGAGTGTGGCTTTGTTAATGTTCCTCTCTATTATGTCATTAGACTAAGTTTCAGCACATGTGACAGTCAGTAGAGTGTTTACTTTACCCGTTGATGGCATTAATTTGTTCCCAAGCAACAACCTAGCTGGAGACAAGGTTGTTGTAAATCCACTTTTAACTAGCAACCCTTCTTTGCATCAGAAAGTTGATCCTATTAAAAAAGAATACCTTGATTTAAACCAGGTTTGTGCAATTACTAGAGCTATGGCAAGAAAAGCTCTTGATAATGATTATGATAAGGAAATTATTCTGTGTGTACATATACATATAATCTGTATATATATATATATATATATATATATATATATATATATATATATATATATATATATATATAGAAAGATGTGTGTGTGTGTGTATATCTCTGTGTATATATATATCTATATATATATATATATATATATATATATATATATATATATATATATATATATATATATATATATATATATGTATATATATATATATATATAGATATATAGATAGCTATATATACATATATATATATATATATATATATATATATATATATATATATATATATATATATATATATATAGGTTCACTTGAACCTGCCACCTATTTTTGAGAGTCATCTTGTCGTGCTGACACAATATGTTTCAAGATGTGCTGAGTTGAAATGTATTTTTATGTCCGCATCAATCAAAACATTTTAATGTCAGGTGACATCTGGTGAATTTGCTCGCAATATACATCTAGTCTGTGGGCCGACCACGGTAAAGCATGGATAAATATGGACAATTAAAAAACGAAGTCTTGATAAGTATAATTTTGTTTGTCATATATATATATATATATATATATATATATATATATATATATATATATATATATATATATATATATATATATATATATATATATATATATATATATATATATATATATATATATATATTAGGTATGGTTTGCGGTGCAGTTTCATATTTTTTATATTACCACACGTCAAAATATCATATTATATGATTCTAATTGGTCCAAATAAGCCCATGAAATTAATGTGCGGTATTTTCTTTACTGATTGGCTGGAATCGTGTGAAAACGTTTCAAACCCCGTCTTCTGGAATGTTTTTATCTGAATGAACATTTTTAGCGGACATTTTTTAAGTCGACTCGCAAATGGAATTTGAAGAAATATCATATCGGCTGTCTCAATATGGATATGCTATTCCCACAGGGGTTCATTATGTCATGCTTAGAATATCAATTTAAGGAAAATGGCATAAAACTACAAGACAAGAACAACAATAAAGGATAAAACTAAGGGATAGCGGGGTTTATGTGTGGGGTGCGTATATCAGTGACATAGATATAAAAATTTCGTTATCTTTTTTTAGATAACAGTTAGGCATGCTTTCATATTAGTCTGTTAAGTTTGTTTATTTGAACGTGTATACACCTGAATATGATAATAACAACACAAATGCAAATGCATAAAACATTTTTTAAAAAGACGGAGAATGTACCATAATTAAATATTCAGATACATATATCAAATGGGGTTAAAGGTTAAAGGTATCCAATCAAATGTGATTAAATGGAAGGTTTCCCTAACTCAGTCTGAAACATTTGCAGTGTTCTTTGTTACCATTTATTATGAAAAACAAATAGTTCAGGCTACGGATTAATAAATGTAATCATTACGAAAATGGAGATGTCACGTTCGAATGATTTCGTGGACCTCCAAAGCCTGAATCTAACCAACATAATGCATGTTTCAAAACGCCTATTATCGTCTCATCGTGGTCGCGATTCAGAGAACAGTAAAGTCAAAAAAAAAACTTATTGTATATGAGGTCAATATTATTTTTTACCGGAACAAAAAAAAATACAGGACCATAATGTACCTAAGTATTGTAGGTTGCTGTTCGCAAGTTTCACTTTGAGAATAACTTTGTTGACATGATTTTAAAACTAGAAGCTCATCAGTCACAATGCATTCTTCATTCTTAAAAGATGCAAAGATGTGTTGCTTGTTTGTACAATTAGAGTCTCATCATCATACCAGATCCCTTGAGGAACTCTCTGCACATAACAAATGTATCATTAACGTTATTCTTGGAAGCATGCACTGGTTAAACAGTCCTTCTACCTTGCTAGATTCAAGCGACATAACTCCTGGAGTCATAAAGAATGAAGAATTGATCTCCCTTACTTTATAAAAGTTAATTACTACAGAATGTCATTTTTAAATAGCTTTAGGATATATGATAATTTATTTGATATTATATTGTCGAATAATCGGTCTGCACTAGCATTGACATGAATACATTTTGCACACATCCTTTATAGTTATTTATAACGAACGTGTGTTTAACGATACGTAAATGGATTGAGAAATACATGGTTTAAATGGATGGATTTAAGGGAATCGATTATGATAATAACGATCCCTTTTTCGTGATATTGAATTACTATAAAATATCAACGGAAAATGTTACAATAACGTCTTATCTCGTGTGAGGCATAGGAACGCCTTTGTTGCGAGATTGTAATTCAGAATTATAAATATTAAGTGTACCATGAAAAAGAGTCTACTAACCAAGGGCCTATATAAATTTAGGTCCGTTCACAACCGGAATCTGCTTTGGGAAGTTCTGCACCCATTGCTCTGTTGCAATAATTGGATCAGTATTGGCTTGTAGTAACTCGACAAGACGTCGTGGAAGAGCTTCATCGATTACTTTTACCAACACCGCTGGATGTTTTCGCTATTTTTGACATTGTATATATTTATCATGCTTGTCAAATTGACTCGTTTGAACCCGTGTGATATATTTTCCAGTAGATAGAGATAGAGACTCCACCGCTCATAGGTCGATCGTGAGGACAATATATGATTTACCTGTGACATCCGTGAACATATTCTAAAATTCATTTCTTGAATGGTCAACATGCACCAGGTCCAATGAATGTGCTTGGCCGTGCGGATCAACCACACAAAATATCATCAACGTGTTGCAGATGACGTGGATTTCTTAGAGCTCGTGTACGTATCTTTGTGTTACATAGATCACATGTTCATTCTTGTTACGACCGATTTAATACACTCGTAGAGTTATCTTGTCAGTCAAGCATCACATCGTCGTACACAAAAGATTAATGTTGTCCGGTCAAGATAGTAGACGCTTTATCGATTGTGAAAAAGAAAAAAATGACAGGCAAGGATTCATCAAATACATGGCACGCAAGTGCGTCTGAGAAATCTCCGAGTGCAACATAACACGACTGACCATCCACCTTTGTTGCAATCACGTAAAGCCAATAAATATTTAACCTTGGTATGATCAGACTTAGCAACAGTCTTTCCGGATCTTAGCCAATATTTCTGCGTGAGACGATAATTGAAGTTTCAGCAATGCAACAAATTCAATGACGGTTTACATGTTGAATGCCACGTGATATAATTTTAACAGACTTAAACATCTAACGGGCAGAATTGTCACCACTACACCTAGCGTCAGATGAAATTCTTTGGTAATAATTTTAACGATTATTTAAGTTTTTTAAAAAAAATGGTTCTTAATCGGAATAATAATAGTTTTAATTCCTTCCAGTGAATTATCATAATTGTTTTCTATTGAGAAGTCACTAATCCAAGGACTTTAATACAATAAATGCTCGTTTGTGGATCTACATACGTTTGATGATGGGTCTTAGACTGATGCACATACAATGGTAACAGAAATTGAATTTCCTCATCTATCATTTTATTAACTAATTGTCATTCAAATATATTGGTTAACAGAAATATTATTTCTCTGGCGATTAATATGTTGGAAAAAAAATATTAAATATCACAGTATTCATATTTTACCATTCTAATAGTTAATAATTCTCAGTAATACGTTGCGGCAGTTTGTGGTATTTCACTTCGATGGAGGTAATACTGCCAGCGAGAAAAAAAACCCGTCAGATTCAGTGACGTAGTCAGCCAAATAGGCAAGACTGAGTCGATCGAATGAGGATTTACAGTTTCTTTACCAGGATGCATGGCGAGAGAAAAAAAAAAACACTCAAAAGCAATTGGAACAAATCCCGCACCTTAAAGTTGGAGTTGTAAATATGTACATCTTAAAACATGACTATACGCACAATTATACCTGAATAGGAAGGAGGATGTAATAAAACTTCATGTCTTTTATCTTGTATGCATTATAAATGGTTCACCGGCTGCTGTTTTTATACATGCAAGCTATTAAGTAAAGTGGGTTTTTTCTCACGCGTTTCATGAATAATATATTTATTCATCACGAACTTTCTATACCCATTTACATACAGAAACGTAATTGGTTTCTTCAACAGTTTTTTTTCTAATTAAATATCATGATCCTATATTGGTTTTATGTGAGAGAGAGAGAGAGAGAGAGAGAGAGAGAGAGAGAGAGAGAGAGAGAGAGAGAGAGAGAGAGAGAGAGAGAGAGAGAGAGAGAATGTTGTTGATTGTATAATTTTATATTATTTTCCTTGTTGAAATTATTCACACCTGTCAAGACCTCTGTTTTCGTAACCTTCATATTTTCAGGTTTAAAGGTGACTGACCCGCAGGCTAGATGTTTAATTGTGAAGCAACACACCTGTTGTGACATGAGGTTAAACGTTTCTGGTTGAACCGCATAGAAAAACACGTCATCTCTGCACTTATTATACTAAGAAGGTCCCAATGAAACATTATGTGTCACCACGACAGATTGACTAACAAAAGTAAATGACAGTTTCAGGTCTTTATATTTTGTCATTTATTCTGATATCTGGATGCAAAATGAAGCTATACGTTTTAAAGATCATTGACATTGTTAAAACGACACCCGACATTTAGGGGATCACCTAGCAAATAAATATCGATATTTACTAAAATAAATACAATTTACTCTGAGATAATTTATCACGATACTACATTTTCTGTACAAATAACTATCACGATACTACATTTTCTGTACAAGAAACTACCACTTTACTACATTCTCTGCACAAGACACTATCACTTTACTACATTCTCTGCACAAGACACTATCACTTTACTACATTCTCTGCACAAGACACTATCACTTTTTTACATTCTCTGCACAAAAAACTATCACTTTACTACATTCTCTGCACAAGACACTATCACTTTACTACATTCTCTGCACAAGACACTATCACTTTACTACATTCTCTGCAGAAAACACTATCACTTTACTACATTCTCTGCACAAGACACTATCACTTTACTACATTCTCTGCACAAGACGCTATCACTTTACTACATTCTCTGCACAAGGCACTATCACATTTTTACATTCTCTGCACAAGACACTATCACTTTCCTACATTCTCTGCACAAGACACTATCACTTTACTACATTTTCTGCACAAGACAAAATCAATTTACTAAATTCTCTACACAACACACTATCACTTTACTACTTTCTCTGCACAAGACACTATCACTTTACTACATTCTCTGCACAAGACACTATCACGATACTACATTCTCTGCACAAGACACTATCACTATTTTAGTCAATTCGCTAAATGTCTGCATTAACTTTTGTATTCTAAAACTTGCTGACTAATTAAATTGTATAGCAGATTGAAGCAGCATGTACAGCTGTGTATGTGCTGCTATATTGTGTGTGTATTTGCAAGGAAAATAAGAGCAGTAACATAAAACCGTTCTTTCAGAAAATCTAAGCAAGTACATATTTAGGACAAAATTGAAAAGAATAGCTGATAGTGAGATTCATACATTGTTCTTCTTAATGATAGTTCGATATGTTATCGCGATTCTTTGATGAAGATGTCATAAATGCTTATGGTCAAGATTTTTTACTTTCCTGGCTTGGGGTGGGGGATATCGGGAAGAACGACCGACATACGTGAAGCTACTGACATGTTTTCTCGGTTGGCCGAGCCGAGACTTGAATGCACACAGACAGAGATGATATATCAGTCATCTAAAGCTGTGAGTGACTTAGACCATTCTTATACTATGGATCCTGATGTCTATGGAATATATGTTCTTAAGTAAATAAGCAAAATTCATTCCAGTCAGTTATCAAAATCATTTTCTTAGAAAATCATCTAATTTACGGAAAAGTGTAAGATAACGATCGTGATCAAACTTCGTCTATCACTATTATTTGTATATAAACGATGTGGCTGGAACATGCGTAGTTAAAATTATTTGTCATGAATAAATATCCTCTTCATGAAAATAGTTAAATAATTTGCTAATACGTTGGAGACATACATAGAACAGTCAGTAATGTATTGAATATGTACGTTGACAAATGCACGTAATCATTACCTGTTCCACGTCATATATAACACAGTTGATAAGCATTATTGAATTAAAAACATGTTTACTCTACCACCGTGTATGCTGTAGAAATTTTTATGTTGCTTTTAAGCGTCATAACCAATAGGATGAGAGTTTCAAATCTGCGCAGTAAATTGGAGTCAATGTTGACTATTGACTTCCTATTTGTGACTTTCACTGGATTGGACAGGTTTACTGGATCGTATAATTGTATGGTGTATAAATAAATCGCGATAAGGCAAGGATAGTACGGTGTATTGAAACTCTGAGAGATATCTTTCAGCAACAATTGCTTGTGAAAACGCATTGGGAGAGAGGAAAGCTTCTGTAACTCTTGGTTGAAATCAGGAGGATTAACAATTGCAAACAAATCTGGTGTAAGAGACAAATCAACACTATGGATAACTGGACACCACTGAATGTCTTGTTTATCTGCATCCTTCTGATGATGCTCAAAATTACAGCAGCGGCGGCGGCAGCGTCTTGCCCGACAGGAGACTGCGTTACATACGACATATCTACCCAGGCTACTTGCACGGAAGTCAGCAGCAAGCCAAGTACAAGTGATTGCCGTTGGGCAGCTGGTTTAAACATCAATGTCGACCAGGTTATTCTGAAAGGAAGGATAGTAGCCTACAAGATACAATGGTTCAACGGAGGATGGTCTGGTTGGTATGTTCCTGGCATAAATGACATTGACGGAAAGTACAATCCCACTGGTAGAACCTGCTCTATTGCGTACAAAGCAAATACGATGAGACGGATGTGGTCCTATTTCTACGATCACACTCATTCGTACATCATCTGCAACAATCCATAAAATGAACTTTTGAAAATGTGAACTTGGTCTTTGACAAATGTGTACATAATATCTGCAGACTTTCTGAAGGGACAACTTTCGTGCTCATAGCATTGAGACTTATTTGATTTGCTATTATTTCCCTTTTCTGTAGCTATTCCAAGCTTCCCGGTTAGCGATGAATTCTTTGTCGAATGAATGAATCTTTTTATACTTTAGAAAGCATTTTCTTGTTGCAGTATACTTTAGATTTTTGTCGTTTTTAAACTGACCGAACATTGCATTTTTTGTATAGCATTTTTATTGTTTAGTTTCCTAACAGAGAAATTTAAATCTTGTTTCTAATAATATGTTTTGTGAAGATATACATGTCTTAATTAAAGGTTAGTTGTTCTGTTTACAGTGTAACATAAAAGAACAGAAAGTGAAACTTTACAAAGAACTTTTCATTGCCTTTTCAAGCCCTGTTTTTTATATTGGCCTTTGTCTTGTATCCAGCTTTATATTATATTTTCTATATAAAGGGTTGTTTAACAACTAAATTGTTGTATTTTTTATTTAAAGTTGTTTCCCATACATATATATATATATATATATATATATATATATATATATATATATATATATATATATATATATATATATATATATATATATTGAAAATTAGCTGATGTCCTTTTAGTATCTGTGACATGACTTTTCGCCAGCTCATGACTGTAAGTCACAGATTTTACCAGACTATCGTAATAAAAGAATACTAATTATATTCTCAATAGTGCTGAATAACAAGTATGTCATTGCAAGAAAGTCGTATTCTGCATTTTGATTCTTGTCAAACCTTTAAACGAAAATTAAATAAAAGAGCTAATATCTTTGCCAAACGAAAAAACAAGGAGATGGAATTTTCTCTCTGGAGTCCTCTACTAACGCAGGCTCGACTTTTGACCTTCGTTGTTAACTCATGCATATTTACACTGAGGATGATTTTCTTTAAGAAGATCGTTATCGCTTTAAAATGTATTGGCATTACTAAAAACAAATGCCACTCTTCATTCACGCAATCAGAAAAGGTTGTCAAATTCGTGTCAACATGTATGCAAGTAAATCAATATATTTCTGCGTTTCGTTCTTTCTTCTGTTCCATTCAGTATAACTCTTTTTCAACATAGAAATATTTGTAAACTTCGACACGTGTCAAATTACGACCTTGGTACTAAATGTATAAACACATACGATATGTATATTCGCACACATGTAAATTTTCGTAACTGACATTGACCTAACATCATTATATAGACTTTTAATTTTCCTGTAAAACCAACCATGAGCTCTGAGATGTCCTCAGTTATCAAGAAAAATATTAGTTCCTTCAGTGGAAATGGGAGCTGCAATATTCTGATTAGCAGTATAAAACGGAAATTATATTCGGGACTGAGCAAACTAATCTAGTAAATGAAAAACTTATACACGAAAATATAAGGCTGAGCCAGCACGCCCTTGCTATAACAACCAAATATGAAAGCTACGGTAGTTTGAATTACTGTTAAGTGGCTTATTATACACATATCCATACATGTTATCATATAATAATAAGCATACATAATATTGGCGTAATGTGCTGTAGTTCTCTCAGATGTTTGCTATATTTCCACCTGAGATCAATTCGAGTAGCACGCTGGTGAGTATCTGTTTGGATAGCCCTAGGATATGGATAAGAAACGTATAAGATCACTTAGAGATAACAGTTGGCACGCCGGAATTATAAATTTCTCGACTACAAATATACAACAGCCATATCCACCAATACACTGTCATGTAATATAGAGACCAGATATTAAATATGTATGCAAATATTGAACGATCTGCAAGCATTGGTTTATTGGAAATTATAATCATGTTCAAGAATTGTGTATGTAATACATCTCCAGTATGTATCGCTGCACTCATGTTCAAGGACTGCGTATGCAATATATCTCCAACATGCATGACTACACTCATGTTCGAGGATTGTTTATGTAATACATATTCAACATGCATGACTACACTCATGTTCGAGGATTGTGTATGTAATACATATTCAATATGTATGGCTACACTCATATTCAAAGACTGTACCCAGGCAAGCATTGATACAAATCAAGACTATAATCAATCCACACCTTCATATCTTCTTGCCACTTTAACGGGCTTGTACTAAATAGAATGGTCATAACGGCTATTTTATTACAAGGCTAAAGTCTTCTACTCACAAGACTTTGTATACCACCTGTTGTCAACGTTCACGCTTTAGCATATACATTTGAAGTGAGGACAACGTCATGTGGGGTAGAAGGCTTTAAACTATATCTGTATATAAATTTTAAAAAACTGCTAGTATCAAACTAGGTATTGTAAAACAAATATGTACTGCACTTTCGATTACAAACATGCTGCGTAATTCAGAATATTTGCATACTATGGATTGTATAAATTAAAAATAACACGTCCATGCCATAGTTGCCTTACAAATATAAATTTACAGAATCGTATATTTCATTTCAAATTTAGCATCGAACTCTTTAAAAAATAAATTAAGAAATGTATATTTCATGATACATAGGTCATATGAAACCATTCAAAGCTTCTATAAACTCTTATTAATGGTGAACAAATGCGGTCAATCTTCTTCTGCTGAACGCATTTAATCGTAGCGGACTGCATTCAATTGCAACGCGTGCTTTATTAACCTCCTGAGTTAAATATTTGCTTGAATCGATTCAAAAATAATTTTTTATCTCATCTTAGCGGAAACTCAAAACAGAGATCCGTTTAGTGTCAGAACGCATGTCCATGCTTCCATACGTCCGCTCGCAACCTAAAATTAAAATCAGTTTTCTTTCATATTTAGAAAATAGATTGAAGGCGCGTTCGACATGCTGGATATGACCAGCTTCATTTAGTCATTGTCTTTTCAGGGCCGGGAGGAGTTGGTGGGATCAAAAGAAGAGATGATAAACATAATTAGCCTAAGTTCTCCATTTGATTGCAATGCTATGGAGAAAAAGACATATATGGTCAAGTTAACAATGTTATACATCATTATTTATTCTTTTCCCCAAAGCATATGCATTAATTGTTTGGAACAGCGGTCAACATTATTGAAAAGCACCTTCATTATTACAATATTCGGAGCAGTTTATCTAAAGCTAAAGTTATCTATTCTTTCGATGTACTCTCTCTCTCTCTCTCTCTCTCTCTCTCTCTCTCTCTCTCTCTCTCTCTCTCTCTCTCTCTCTCTCTCTCTCTCTCTCTCTCTCTCTCTCTCTCTCTCTCTTATACACTGCTGTTTTACATATTTTTGAGGCACAGCTATACTACAACCAGAAACTTAATTTAAGACGAGAAACGTTTTGAAACTCACATTAGTATTATTCAGAAGTTAAAACAAAATAAAGATTTAATGATCAACACTGAGTGGATTTTACTAACAATTATCGATTTAATTGTAATTCAGCTTAATGAAGCATACATAAATTAGTAAAGTGTTCTGATGAACCCATGTTGGATTGCATGGAAAAGATTCGGATATTGCAGTTATTTGTATCAGGGAGGTAACTCAGGTCGGATGTACAGAGTTGATGTCAGTAGTTGTATCCCTATCACATTAGGGCTTCCAGCTGGTTTGAAACAATTCCCGGACAAAAATCATGCAGGAATTTCTCACTCACCCATCCATCGATATAACTTCACACTTTCTCTGCTTTTGTGGAACCTTGCATTTCGTTCTTTTCTACTTAATGTTTGAGCCACGTTGCATACAAACCGAGGAGGAGATTGAAATTTGGAGCTGCAGAACGTGACACTAGTCTGATCTCGAGGGACAATTTCACATTATGGTGTATGTATATATGGATACATTCTCAGATTCATTTTACGCGTTTTCAAAACTCATCCATGAAAACTATTGTAGCTGATGGAAATTTGATATAGTTGGAGACATCTGGATTCATCTTGAATGTAATATTTCTCCTTACTGACTACTCCCAGAACGTACAGATCAGCACAGTTCGCAGTAAGAACACGCATCGTTTTGATACCAAATTTTATGTTAATAAATAATTTTTTATACTTCAAGGGGCTTAAAAGTTGAATAGTGTACACCCATTGGTTTGCTTCTGATTCCGGGAAACTATTTTTATCTTGAAACTTAGCTGGCTTGTACCAGCATATAACCCAACTTGGTGTACATTATGAGAGAATGAACGGTGTCGAGAAAAGGATCTGCTTCGTGTCTCCAGAATGGCTATTGATCTGTCTGCTGTTTTTGATTTTGTACTTCCCAGCCTATTCGTCTTGTTCCTTCCTGATTTGGTCTTTAAGCACATCTTGTATCAGGTCCTGGACCTCTTTTATCATCCTGACATTTTGAATCTCATCAGGCATTGGCCTCAGGTTTTGCCTGGAGAAATGACTTTGAGATTGCGTTTCACTTGTATTTTGACAAATTCTCGGTAAATGCGTTCTTTCAACCCAAGAGGCAAACCACAAATGTTCTTTTGTAAGGTATCCATCAAGAGATCACTGAGGTCGTCCCATAGGTAATGACAGTGTGGAGACCATCGTGTATGTTCCAGGTAAGCTGAATCATTCTGCTCCAACTGGTGAAGACACACATCGCAACTAAACCACTTGACTTAATTACCTTCGCCCAAGTAGATAAATCAGGCTATCACTAATTCTTTGGGTGTAGGACCTTCCAGATATTTAGACCACTTTCTTTGGGAGGTTTGGCATCGACTTTCAAAGTCGCAGTATTCAGGCAAACTGACAGAGAACGGATATTATTCTTTCACTGTTTCATGAGGGTAATGTTTGCTCAGAGTTGGATGATAACCGTCGGGTGGTACCTGCATGGTTTACGCGGAGGATGGCATCGAGAATGAAAACCAGTAAAAAAACAAATCTTCCGGACTTAATTTTTTATTGTATGCATTAGTTAATTTCTTAACTACATTTATCATTTAGCACATCGACTTTTAAACCCTTATTTTAATATGGTGCATCACTGTAGTTCAGACTCCATGTGTAAGCACATATTCATTGTCCATCATGTACTAAAGTCCACAGTCTTTATGCTGTTATGAATAATTTTCTGGTTCTTAGTTTTAATCGATATTTTATTCCGTCCGTGTAAACATGTTCTCAGTTCCGTGATTCCCACAATTTCAGTCTCAACAGTAATATGCACCCTTCGTCCGCATTCAGATTTCATTGTTTGTATAAGCATTTCCTCATCAACGATGATACACTATTTTCCTCGTCGACGATGATGCACTATTTTCCTCGTCGACGATGATGCACTATTTTCCTCGTCGACGATGATGCACTATTTTCCACATATAATCTTCCCGAGTCTTGAAAATTATTATTGCATTTCATTTAAAGTACAATACAGACCAACAAGGTATAAATGTGTGTTGAATTCTTAGGTAAGATTTACCCAGCAATCTTTATATATAATAACTTTTATGGAAAAATATACAAATAATATAAACTCAGTAATAATACCACGAAAACAATCAGTTTCACATTTTATAAACTTTGTAATGGTTTTAGATTTTGTGGAGTAGGTTAGTGTCATGAAGAAATTGTTATTGATAGTACAAGCTTAAGTACACTCACACTCACACTCACACTCACACTAGCATAATAGATTTTTTTTATACATGAGCTAATTTACAAACTTTATCGTGTGTGTCTGTCTAAACACATTTATGACGTCGCAACTGTATGAAATCTCCGTATGACACATTGCGGTATGAAGTAACAATAATTACCGATTGATGCATAACCTAGGGAGGGAATCGTCATAACATGGTGATTTTATGATTCTCTTAGCGATTAAGTATATGTTTGTGATGGAAAACAAATGAACCACAATAAACTACAAGTACATTTGAGGGCACTAAATCTCTGGGTTTGGACTGTTCGTGTACGGTTTAAAAATGTTTCTTTTTATTTTCATTTTTCAAAATAATTTTCATGACGTCACAATGTCTAGAGTTTTCATAATTATTCCATGCACTAAATTTTAGTCCAATGAGTTTTGCTAATAAAATGTAAAAAGCTACAGGCAAAAAATGTCAGTGAATATTTTGAGTTGAAACACGCACATAAACGTTCGAGGACAATTATTCTGGCAATCTTGGAGGGAACAAAAATATATTTTCTGGCAGTAAATTTATAGAAAATGGAGACTTATCAATAATAGTACTTTATGATTAATTCTCAGGACTATAAAATTTTGCGATACAATAGACTTGCATGTTTACACAAATAGTTTGTGGAATACGCTTAAACTAAGTACACACATAACTACTGACTAAAACGCTGATTGTGTATTGCCCCCAATAAGCAATTTACACACAAGGAATACTGTTGTTCTTATCCCTACTTACTGCAATACTCACACTCGAGGATTATGTCCATTTGTCCATCGGTGCATACTGCTTAAAAATGAAAGAATTAAAAGTCAAATGGTAAAATTGAAAGTATAATAACTTTATATATTTTTTTCAAATTAAGAAAAGAAAATAATTAAATATACAAAGAGGTTTAGTATGATATAAATCCAAAACCAATCGAAAAGATTATAGAGCTGCCGAGGCATTGATAGTTTGTGGGAGTTTGTTCCAGAGTACAATGGACAGACAAAATAATAAATGAATATTCATTATGAATGGACGTAGCCTGTATGTAAACAAATGAAAGAGAATGCATGTGTCAGGCCATTCTGGTTGGTTATCTTATATAAGGTGAAAGATTAATATCCGCATGTTTGTGTATAATTATATGACCAATCGAGTATCTGTCAGGACGATTACAAACCTAATTTGTTTTGCATATTTTCTATATGTGTAACGTGTATATCTAGAGTATAATCCAATATTTATGTTTTTATATTTGTAAAATATTTCATTCACATGTAGATCTGTATTCATTATTGATATTTTAATAATTTAGTATCAAACTGCTGCACAGGTTTACATTTTCAATAATTTCTGGTTCAATTCATTATGTTGTGACACTTACTTTGGATCATTAGAAGTGAACACCAAAAGGAACATAAAAATTGTTGCGTAAATATCTCAGCTTTCCGAGGGTGGAGAAAAATAAATTGTTATTCGACGAGAACATTGATATTTCGAGGGTGAGGTCTACAATTGAATTAGAGAGGTCTCTAATTCTATTAGGGATGTGCAATTTAATTATAAATGTCTACAACTTAGAAGAAACAAGTAGTTGGCGATAATTGAACTAGAAATATATATACTGACATATACGACTAACTGTATAATAATATTAACAAAACAGTTCTTTGTTGAACTAAACATATGTACAATCGATCGCCAATACATTTATACAAAAAATCAAGATGATCACCATATATTAGAATTTTTGTGGGAATAAGGACAAGGAACGTGCTGACAGTATTTCCAAACCATTTCCATCAGAAAAGAAGCTGGATTGGTAATGTTTTATCCTCGATGTACGATACTGGACAGAACAATTTGACTCTGGGTGTTGATAGAGCAAACTTCGGCTGTCAATAACAGGTCATACTCATAACTCAGTATGAAGCCAAAATAATCTGACTGCAAGGCTGTTATCGACATGATCCCTCCTCTTCCTTTCCATTATTATTATTATTATTATTATTATTATTATTATTATTATTATTATTATTATTATTATTATTATTATTATTGACACAATGTTAACGATTTCTCGCTGAATTGTGGTCATGAATGAGACGTTTTAAAAATGATAAACAAAGTGGAAAGAGGGAAGGAAAATTATAGTTGTGATAGCTTTGGTCAAAGCAACGACCCAATGTTTCATTATTTTTGGAGTGATCAATGTGCATATATGCAACATCTGGAACAGACGATTATAAATTACATTAAATAAGTGAAATTATGTTATGTACTAAAATAAAAAAAAACTGCTATATACTTCATTGAATTTAAGATATCAACTTTAGGAAAGAAAATTGTCTAATTTCCTGTAAAATGTATGATTTACCGATGAGTAAATATTGATTTATTCACCTTTTTAAAAAAAAGCTATTAAAATGCACCCCTAATATCAAACTGGTAAACGTAGATATATAGATCACATCCCATGAACCGTGCCATACGGAGATACGATTTCAGCGAACCCTTCATATTTTGTTTCAGTGGCCATGTTACATTAACATTAACATTTCCGAAAACGTTTAGGATTGAACAAGCTAGGCAACAATAAACGGTAAATTAATAAGGCATAAAGTTAATTATAATTATCAGGCAATTTAGTGTGAGGGTGTTAATTCTTGGATTTAATGCTTCAGAAAGTAATAACTTGCAGACATACCTTGTAAAGCAGTTTGTACAAATTTCGAAAGCTTTATCGTACCTTCCATAAACTGTCTTATTAATAGAATTAATTATTAGAAGAAAATGCAAACTATACAACATTTTATACTTTACTTTCATCCCATGCAAATGTATACACAGGTAATGGTTCTCAAAATAATTAAATCATATTGAATTCATAACAAATAAACCCTGAACCTTTTGCTTTTCTTGTTCATGTCTTGAACAGACACTTAAACAGGTTAATTTATGAATGATTTATCAATTCATCCATCTCTCCATAAATATATCTATCCGAAGCATGCCTTTTGCAAACATTTGGTGTCTTATTTTTGCAATGATAGTTTCATTATGTATATTATGTGTAGATATTGCAACATAAAATCAACATTCCAATAAAGGAAACCAAACGTGTTGGGTGCAGTTCATTTGGATTTACGTGATTGACTGTGCATTATAGCCATTAATATTTTTCAGTCAAAGTATATGAAGCATGATAAGTGCTATTTGATGGAAATATTTTTGAATAATCTTCGCTGTTGTTGATAATGCATAACTTGAATACTTTTATTCTAGGTCACAACTCTGTTATAATGGTGCAGATAAGTGCATTTTTTCCAAGGAATCTTTGACATTTTGATGCAGTCATGATACCTGCTGGAGATATTTACAATAGTTTATCGTTTCAGAAAGGAAAAACAAAATAAAACACTGAACATTTGAAATTAAAGTTGGCAGGAATGTTTTGCTACTTAAATTTACCTAGTTGTCCAGTTTAGATGAAGTTTCCTAGTCCATGTTTGTAAGCGTGCAATAACTGAATTTACTGAATTTTCAGGTTTTCCAATTTTTCAGATAGAGCAGGAAGCCGACAGAGAATGACACGACTTTTGTCGTCCGGAAGGTGAACAAACTGCACAGAAAGTAAACGTGTTCACTTTGTTGGCATGGCTGAATACGGTGCAGATATAACATCACAGTTAAGGTTCGATGCATCGAAAAGAGACGTAGTTTTGGCATGGCTTCTTTACAACTGCTATGCAAAGTATACATAAGGAGCAGAAATACACACACAAGGCAAAAATCATGAGACTGCTTTCCATGATTACATAAAATGGCTACATTTGCAGGGACAAGTAACGGCCACTTGTAGAAATACTCGCGAAAACAGGATCAACATATTCTGCTACATAGTGCTTTAAAGTTTAGCATAAGAATATGGCATGGTGACGAAATATGTAGAAGATGGGGTAGTCTGCCCGCCGCATTGAGACAATTGTTAGTTACATCATTTATTTATCATAATCCAACTACTACAACAATGGCAACATCATTTCATGGCACCATCAGGTCCATTTTGCAGCATCCAAGTCCAGATAATAAAGATGATATGTGTGAACCAATTCAACTCAGAGAAGGAACGTTAAAAACAATCCCAGAGCTTCAAGAGTTGTTCACATTCAACCATCTTCCTTTACAAAGAGGATCCAAATTCACATTTATCTCCATCCCGAACCTCAGTTTTGTTTATGTTATGTACTATGTTACGAAGACAATGTGGGCGATGTTGTTAGTGTATCCTCATCAGCTCACTGTGCATCTCACAAGAAAAGTCAGAAATAGGAAGCCAGCATCGCCTGTTGTCTGCTGCGATATTGCACATTCCTTTGCCATCGTAAAACATGTGATAGATCAAGTCAGACACACGGTAACATTTCGGAATCCAGGACAAACATGTGTAAATACAACTGTCATGTGATTATATGCACTAGCCAAGCAAATGCAGCGACATTGTTTGAGTCATATGGTTGGGACAAGTATGGAGGATTACAAAATGCAATGGTTGAATTGAGGACAACAGAATCTCTGTTTTAAACCTAGTCCGGCACTGAAGAATCCTTCCTGTCTGCATAATTCATTATATGAACATATTCAACTTATTTGATAATATAATGCACGCTTTGCAACGACATAGCTTTAAACTCAGAAAATATCACTAGTGTTGACGTATACGGAAACGTTCAGAGCTCCATCTCTGGTTACATATATTGAAAATGGATCTGACAATGTTCACACTGATACGGTCATATACAGAAGGAAACTTTGCAATTGACCATTAAGCACTATCTGAATCGTTAACATAATTTTTTGCCAACAACAATGTGAATCACGAACAGTGGCTTCCCATTCACCTTAGATACATGATGCCCGTTCATGCACACGAACAGCTTTAGAAAAGGCTCACGACCAGGAAAAAGCAGTCATCAAAGGTTACGGAGGAGCCATGGCACTTCGATGGATTGACTGTGATTGGTCCTTGGGTGAGCAAACTAGTCGCTGAATACGCGGTAGCATTAGTGGTTGAAGATGCAAATCAGAACAGCAACCAATGAGTCAGACATAAATGTGCTCTTGATTGATGTTTCAACAGTCTAGAATACTCTGCCACCGTGCAGAGCACACACATCTGATCTGACGAATGTCCCCTCCCACAATACAGGCATACCGCGCCAAGTAGAGCAGGACTGACAGTTTGATGTATATTTACCATCCAGCTTCAAGGCTAACAAAACGTCCAAGTGCTGTCTACATGAGAAACGTGGCAGGAACAATTAAGATTCCAAGAAAAATGATAAAGCAGATTTATTCTATATCATTGTATACATCATAATTTATGTACGCACAAAAAAAACAAAGTAATTGTTATACCAAGAGTAAAATGCCATCAGCAATCAAAATATCAGACTGAAGAAGCTGTCTCCCTGTTCACGTCAAAAAGATACCCACATTTCGTACAAGCCAAACATGCAATGATTGTCAGCAACAGGGACTTATGATCAATGTAAGCGAGACAGATGTCGTTATAATGGCAATGTACATTTTGCACTATCTGAAATGAACTAGGCCTTGAGAAACTATGAATAGTACTTGGCCAAGCATCAAATCACAAACAGATTTCGATACATGGAATTATTTATAGGCATTGAGAAGTCAAGTGGAATCCTCTTCTTCCATGCCTACAGAAGGTGACACTATATATGTACTCTGTAGTTCAGGACATGGAAACCCTAGAGAAATTGTATGTAACAATACATGATAGTTCCAGCAAAGCTGCAAATGTTAATGATGAAAGACTAATTTTTTTCACCATTTGCCACTCTAACTAAGGATCGTCAAAGGAATGTTAAATTTGGATGAAAATTTAGCCTGCTCCTCTACCTTTTTCAAAACGTTGCCAAGAATCGACTAAATTTGACTCTCGAGAAAGTTGCAAATATTTTTGAATGGTACTCAGATATACAGCACTAAGCCGCTGTGCTGAAATCTTCAGAATATTTTTTGTAGACCAGACTGGTATATAACATTTAGTGTAAACGTAATGATATGGCTCTTTTGATCTTTTTGTTAATACAAAAATGTAATTTTAGCATAAAATGGCTGCCATTTTAAATCATCTGTATAATCAACAATTATTAGCATTTTTAACTATGAATAGTACTTGGCCAAGCATCAAATCACAAACAGATTTCGATACATGGAATTATTTATAGGCATTGAGAAGTCAAGTGGAATCCTCTTCTTCCATGCCTACAGAAGGTGACACTATATATGTACTCTGTAGTTCAGGACATGGAAACCCTAGAGAAATTGTAGAAATCGATTCCTCAGATTCTGGCTGTTTCTTTAAACAATATAAACAGGCTTGGAGACAGTCAACAGAGCACTAGCCAAAGCGACTAACATAATGCCACTCTAACTAAGGATCGTCAAAGGAATGTTAAATTTGGATGAAAATTTAGCCTGCTCCTCTACCTTTTTCAAAACGTTGCCAAGAATCGACTAAATTTGACTCTCGAGAAAGTTGCAAATATTTTTGAATGGTACTCAGATATACAGCACTAAGCCGCTGTGCTGAAATCTTCAGAATATTTTTTGTAGACCAGACTGGTATATAACATTTAGTGTAAACGTAATGATATGGCTCTTTTGATCTTTTTGTTAATACAAAAATGTAATTTTAGCATAAAATGGCTGCCATTTTAAATCATCTGTATAATCAACAATTATTAGCATTTTTAATTTTATTTTACATCACAAGCAAAACTATAGACACTAAAAATCAGACTTAACATCTTTGCACATAAGGTATCAGAAATAAGCATATTGACCATCTTGTACGATGATTTTTAGGCGACTAACTTATTTTATTAAGTGACTCTAGGAAATAATACGTGCCAAATTTGGTGATTATTTAAAACCCAGTGAATAATTATTGCACATATCTGCTCCTACAAGAAGATTGGGAAACGACAGAAGGTACAGAAGACATGTTCGGTTTGGGGGGGGATAACATTTTTTCGGCACATGATGGCCTACACATTGTGACTAGTATAGCTAGTGGACGAACAACCCAGAAATATCCACCAATCCTTAGGAAGCTTTTTACGAGACTGGAACACATGTGTACAAATAATGAAATGTGAGTGCTCTATAAAGACAAGTTCCCTTCATCATTCGGCAACCCATGTGCCGTACTTAAAAACAATAGAGGTTACAAATCACCACTGGCTGCTAAGTTGCATTTCAAAGACGGGGTGGGTAAGTTGTGTACAATGTACATAGAAGTTACGTATCTGTAGTAAAAATTCGTAAAGCAAATATCATTTTTCTGCAGACTAAAGATAATGGCATCCATTCAAAGTCCCGCAGACTAGAGATAATGGCATCCATTCAAAGTCCTGGACCCAAAGGTATCGAGACTAACATACTGAACCTGGCTAAAATGGCAAGAGACAATGGGATAAAGCAGACAGCTTTACGAATCTAGACTAAAATGGATTCCTCAAATTTTTTAGGTCAATCATAATAACATTCTACACAACAAGCTGCTGATGGATGGATGGATGGATGGATGGATGGATGGATGGATGGATGGATGGATGGATGGATGGATGAATGGATCGATCGATCGATCGATCAATCGATAGATAGATAGATAGAATTCGGCATCACATCAGAACAATCATTCCAATATAGTACCAGGTAATTTTTGGCATCGTAGAAAAGGTAAGCAAAGTAATTATCGAGGCAAAAAAGTTAGAAAACCAGTGAAGTACAATATACAGTTTTCAATATAAACCGAACTCTTTTAAAGAGTCTAAACCATCTCAGCCTGAACATAATCACAGGACGCATCCTCGCTTGAACAGATTGCCACCATAAGTTGCATCTAACAACATGCAGAAGAATGCATGATATGTATACAAAATAAATACGAAAAATAAAGAAATATGTGCTGTATTATATAATAGAATGCAAAATCAAAGAAATGTTGATTATAATATTCATGTGATGTAGATTCTGCTAAAAATGACAGCAGAAATATAAAAAAAATATTATCTCGAGATTATAAATAAGTAAAAGATATTTTTTTAAATATCAAGAATTTGTATCATAATTCGGGGACAAGTAAGAATATGCAGGCAACTATTTATGTGCAAGACATAATGTTGTGTATATTTAATTTGCATTGTTTTTTAGTTTTATATCTTTATTATCTGATATGGGTAATGAAGCATCATGTCTACTGGCTGACCTTGTCCAAAATGAGTATCAGCTTTGGTAAACAACACTTTTTTTCTCAGAGTGAGGATCATTATTTTAGTTTGGGTTAAGGATATTGTATTTTTATATATAGTTTTACTTGACTACATGATTCCGTCACGTGCCTGTTGGTAACAAATTTTCTATTCGTTCTTGAACAATGAACTTTTGATCCTCATCCGGGGTTTTCTTTTGGGTCCTAATGTATCATAAAACTGATGGTTTTCAGAAAGTATCTCATTCACGCTTTAACGTCGGAGCAGAATCAAGTTATCATTTTGGTGACAGTATTTGTTGTTGGAATTATTTAAATTATTTCTTCTCTGGAAATACAAAGTGTTCTGATAACATTCTTGGAAATAGAGACTTGAATTTGCAGTGTAATTTCAAAAAAAAAAAGATTTAGTTCTTGGATTGTATTATTGTAATCCAACAAAAGAATGCTGGTACAACAAAACTTTACGAGCCATTACATACACATCGACACCTTCATCAATGAACTTAATTTGGATTTCCACTAAAGATTTTTTCTGAACTTTAAATTCTGAAGACCTGTGTCTGTAATTCTGTGATTATTTGGGTAGGGTGATTTAATTCGCAATACCCTAAATTCTTTTTTTTTTATTTTCATTTTGACTTTGTATTGTAGGGAATTAAATTAATTGTATTGTAGGGAAATAAATTAATTGTTGCATTAAAACCTTGTTGCTTTTCACTATATGATTCCTAATATTTTTATCATTTCTTGTTTTCTTTTATAATAATTTTGAATCTTGAAGACATTTCTCAAAGATAAACCTTTCAGGTGATAATAATAACTCTTTTTGACCTTTAATATAAGATAGAAATTGCTAATTTAAGTACATTAAAATTAAAATTAAACTATAAAATGAAAGTATTTTAACCATAAAAAATTACACACACACACACACACACACACACACACACACACACACACATAAAGACTGTGTACAGGCATTGAAATTATGTAAGATATTTAAAGAGTAATATGTTCCATATATTTATAATTCTATAAATGAAATGAATAGCATAGTTCCATGGAGATATAGGGTTCTTACTATTAAATATTCATCATACAAAAAATGTACTTTTTATTACTTAGTCAAAACTGAACACATTATAGCTTACAAATATGGTAGAGGCAATGTTCCATCTTGGATAACAGTAAATGAAGAATGCTATTATATTAATATTTTTGAAATATTCTTGGTGACCTCTCCTACCTTTAAAATAATCTGTTCAGGACTTAATTCCAGCAAATTGCATCATGCAAGAACTTGAAATAAAACCCATAACTGCAAAATATGGGAGGACATTAAACACTTTAAGGCCCTTTCAGACCCTTAGTTACCTCCAAATGGTCCTTTTATGTGACAACTCCCTTCGAGACCTTCCCTTCCTTTAAAGTATTCACCTATTATCAATGTACCTCATACTTAATTTATTATGTCACAATTAACATAGGAGTTCGTAATCTTCCGACAAATAATATTAGTCTCATAATCTGAAAGCTTTTTTAAAATCGGTAGGCCTACATGATTAAATGCAAGTATTCCAAACATCGGGAAGGATTTCATGCCACGGATTGAAAATGCTTGGAGTTATGAATATGAAAGTTAGGTAGCAGCACATGCGCACACAACTAGTCTTTAGATCAAATGTTCATTAGGCAAACTCATCTCAATGTATGTTAAGATATAACATCTAACACGCACAATACTAGTTTAGTGATTAATGTCTCTTTCAATTTATTGGCATTGTTACGTTGAATTTTGTAAAAACCAGCTATAAACTTGACCTAATTACTCGACTGAACTGCTGACAGAAACTGTCCAAAGTAATGTATTTTATTTCTGTAGCCCAATGGATAAACATTACATCTTTACAAAGCTATGCGCAGAATAGGCTGACATTGCGAGGCACAAAAGCACAGGGGTGGTATCCGGTGTATCCAAAATTAATATCATTTTGAACAGAATATTCTGGTGAAAATTGCCTCATTTCGAATGGTAAGCATTGCAATATTTTATTTTCGACAATCGGTTGAATTCGGTATGAGTTCTGCTTCAGTATTGGTGACGGAAACCTTAGGTACACAGAATTGCCCGACAGCATTGTACTGATGCTTTGTTTTCGACAGCAGGAAATAAAAGAAAATACATTGACAAGGCAAATGCATATATCGACAAATGTAAGCTCACACACACACACACACACACACACACACACACACACACACACACACACACACACCAATGCAAATCTCTAAAAAGCCTTCTGATAAATTCGGATTGGATAAAATGCAGTCAAGACGACCGCCAATTTCTTGAAAATGGGCGCAACAATTTGGAATTCCAAGTTCTTGCGCGCTATTTCAATTTATTGCCAAAACAGCAAAACTGAACAGACTGGTCACTTGTACTTTTTTTCACCAATTTCTTAGGTTAAAGTATCTGCTTCTGAAAGTGATTAGCTCTACTTACTAGTCGACAATTAGTATCTTACTATTATGGTACAGGCAGCTCGTCTTTTACAAAAGCAAAACGTGCCCAAACACTGAATGCACAGTAATATTAATATATGTAATTAGTCGACTATAATAGCTCAGCAAATCACATAATTGTCTTAAATTAGTAATTTACGAAACTTCAATGCGATTTATGTTGATGCTAACTTGCTTGATTTCGGTGAAGTTTATGCTAACCATAGGTTTGTATTGTATGGATTTTAAAACCGATGTAATGACTTTAAACTCTCTGATTCACAGGCACTTGATTCCAGGGTTAATCTAATGTTGGTGAGTGTACACATTAGTTTATCCCCAGAATCAAGTGCATGTGCTCTGATTGTATGAATTTGACTTGTTTTAGCATCATCTGGTACAGGGCTCGTAACTTGTTGTTATGATATAGTACATGTACGACGGTAAATTATAAGCAACGATACGAGCCCCTGTGTTATCTGGGGCATTTGGTGAGCCTTTCAGCTCCAAAATTCAATGCGAAAATTGGATAAGGGTTTTCCAAATGGGCATGCCATTCAGATATTTTACAAAATTATTTAGGATTGAGAGAAATTAACACAAATATACAATCAATTGACTCGCAACTAGCGTGCAAAATTCAAGACTGAAAGGGTGCGAGATCGAATCCTACCGTCGGACCAGTCTATGTCAGCTGTGGTGCATGTCTTTGGGCAAGGCACTTCTATATACCAATTGCCTCGGCAGGTAATGATCGACCTGCTTGTTTTTATGTCATAAAGCACCAAACCAAAAGTTCATAACACTTGTTCGGCGCGAGGTTAATATATATATATATATATATATATATATATATATATATATATATATATATATATATATATATATATATATATATATATTAAATGTGACTTTTATTGTTAATTGTCAAAACTGGGGTAATCTAAGGAAAGTTTGTAACTCGAAGTCGGTATGGGTTTATTCTTCAGGTTGTTGCTTTTTTGAACATTAAGCATCAAACACCTGTGATCTTTGCATGTCCTTTCAAACCCATGATAAAGCTGAAAATTTGTTGTTTTTTTGTACTTGTGTTCTTTATTTATTTTTCTTATGATGAAACTATATATGAAAGGTTATCCAATTACATGTGCTGCATATGAACTAAATTTTGTTTGGGTTTATGAAGTTTGACCCAGACTGCAACTGTTATGCACAGTGATAATTCAAATGTTTTCCATAAGACTGATACAACTGCACTTTTTTATCATTATCATGCAGTCAAATCACCAGATATTTAAGTATTTAACAGTTTTACCATATCAGAAATTATACATACAACTGTAAATTCTCCCACCTCGTATTATATCATAGTCACTGTAGTCTTGCATAAGGTTACATTGGCAAGTGACTATGATGTTTTTTATATGCAGTTAAATGCTAATATTGACAGCCCTGGACCATTTAACATTGAAAATTTAATAATAGATTTTACAGTTTGTATCATTTTATAACTAATGAACAAGATCATATCATTTTATAACTAATGAACAAGATCTTATATTAGTTTAGATTAGTTTGAATTTTGTACAGTAAGATGCAGTAACAAAAATGCAGTGTGGAGGTGCTTCTTACATGTGGTGAATTGTCTAACTCGAATGACAGATCACCTTCAGAATCTGATGCAATATATGTTACAGTTTCAGTCCACTAATGAATATCTTATGTCTATTTACATGATATAAATTATGTTTTCTGAAATGTGGTTAAAAAATTGTATTATGTGGACAATGGTGTCTTGCCACAGGCCAGCCTTTTACTTCTGAAGTTCATCATTTACATTTGACATTTTAACAGAGTACTTAAAGTTTAAGATACAAAGAAATTACACAGATGAAAAGATGATCCCAGTCAAGCTTTCAAATATCGGACAAACTTGTGCTTATATAAATAATGTTAATTTCATATTTAAACAGGCAGCATAAGTTAGCCACACTTTCCTTTACTCTTGTTTATTTCTCCTGCCAAATCCTATAAGACTGAGTAGATGTGCATTATTATTTTGAGTAATTGAATTGTCAGTGGAGAGCTTCCAAGCTTACATGTTCCATCAAAATCCTACTATCCAATCTCAAGCTGGCTGACATCACAAAATGAGGAATTTTGAACATAATCAGATTGGCCTTATTATACAAGAATGAAGATTTGGAATAATTGTAAGTCTGGATACAAACACAGTTTGAAATGGGTATAAATCCTGGATATAAGCACAATTTAAAATCTGTATATTTTTGGATCCAAGCTAAGTTTGATATATATATATATATATATATATATATATATATATATATATATATATATATATATATATATATATATATATATATATATATTAATCCTGGATACAAACACAGTTTAAAATGGGTATAAATCCTAGATACAACCATAGTTTGAAATGGTTTTAAGTCTGAGATACAAGCACAGTTTGAACTGGGTATAAATTCCACATGCAAGTACAGTTTGAAATGGGCATTAATCCTGGATACAAACAGAGTTTGAAATGGGTATAAATCTGGATACACAGTTTGAAATCGGTATCAATCTTGATACAAGCACAGTTTGAAATGGGTATAAATCTGGATACAAGCACAGTTTGAAATGGGTATAAATCTGGATACAAGAATAGTTTGAAATGGGTATAAATCTGGATATAAGTACAGTTTGAAACGGGTATAAATCTGGATATAAGTACAGTTTGAAACGGGTATAAATCTGGATACAAGAATAGTTTGAAATGGGTATAAATCTGGATATAAGTACAGTTTGAAACGGGTATAAATCTGGATATAAGTACAGTTTGAAACGGGTATAAATCTGGATATAAGTACAGTTTGAAACGGGTATAAATCTGGATACAAGCATAGTTTGAAACGGGTCTAAATCTGGATATAAGTACAGTTTGAAACGGGTATAAATCTGGATATAAGTACAGTTCGAAACAGGTATAAATCTGGATACAAGAATAGTTTGAAATGGGTATAAATCTGGATATAAGTACATTTTGAAAAGGGTATAAATCTGGATATAAGCACAGTTTGAAATGGGTATAAATCTGGATACAAGCACATTTTGAAATGGGTATAAATCTGGATACAAGTATAGTTTGAAACGGGTCTAAATCTGGATATAAGTACAGTTTGAAACGGGTATAAATCTGGATACACGTACCGTTTGAAATGGGTAAAAATCCTAAAAACAAAGTTTGGAATGATTATAAGTCTTGGATACAACCACAGTTTGAAATGCATTGTACAAATCAATATTATTTATACTTGATTATAAGTACTTTGAAGAAAACGGCAAACGACAAAAATACAGATCTGTCATACCTTAATGCACCTATAGATCAAGGGTTTGTTGTACTGATTACAACTACAAAGCTGCATAGACCCTGATCTGTAGGTGCATTATGCAGTGACAGGTCTGGATCTCTAGTTTTGTTTTTCTTGTCTAATAAGAGCATATATATGTTTGATGATTAAGCTTCAACTATATCATTGACATGGTGGTTTTTCCTGATGTAGATGTTGGAATAATGCAACATCTGTTCACAGTGTTTGCTTTATTCATTGTTATTTCATGATCTATTATAGCCTTTCTGCCATTGCCAAGGGGTGTCTGCTTGAATTGCAATGACTGGAACAATTTCCCAAATGGAAGAAGATACAGGAAGCATGAAGTCAGTGAAAAGGGAAGATGAACAAGATGGTGGAAAGAGTGACAAAAATGTATTTGGTAACAATTTGATGAAAAATTATTGTGTCCAGGATTGTATGGCATGTACAGTTGATCAGAAGGGGTCAGATTGTAAATTAAACTATACAGTGAAAGAGAAAAAGGGGGGGAAAAAGGAGATAAAAAGACGATATACATGTGACTTTTGTAATGCAGGTCTTAGAGACAAAGGACATGCTGTCGCACACATGAGGGTACATACTGGTGAAAAACCATATAAATGTGATTATTGTGAGGCACGATTTACACAGAAAGGCTCGTGCAATTTACATGTACGAAGACACACAGGTGACTTGCCATACAAATGTGATACATGCAAGAAAAAATTCCCATCACGTTATAAGCTTCAAGAACACACTAAACAGCACTCAGGCAAAAAGAATTTTAAATGTAAAACATGTGGAAAATGTTTCTATACAGGGTCACTACTTGACATGCATAAAAAAACACATTCAGAAGACAGGCCATGCAAATGTGACATATGTGGAGCAGGTTTTAAGAAATCATGTGCACTTGTAACACATGTGAGACGACATACTGGAGAGAAACCATACAAATGTGATATTTGTGACAAAAGATTTATACAGGTAGGTGCAAAAAATCTACATATGAGAACACATACAGGATACAAACCTTTTAAATGTGATCTTTGTTCACAGACATTCACAGTAAAGAGCAGCCTTGAAGCACACCTGAGAAACCACTCAGGGGAGAAAAATTATGAATGTGATGTTTGTAATGTAAAATTTAAAGAACGAGGTTACCTACGTGCACATCGAAGAATTCACTATGAGGATCAAAAATTTGCATGTGAACTGTGCAAGAAAAAGTATATACAAAAGGGGCAACTTGAAAGACACATGAAGATACATTTAGATGTAAAATCATTCACTTGTAACATCTGTGACAAGAGTTTCTTTGAAAAATATGACCTTCAAAGACATACAAGTACAGTGCACACCGATAAAAAACTATTTACATGTGAAATTTGTGGCAAAAATTTCAAGTGTAAAAATAATTGCAGGCGCCATGTGAAGAGACATCTGGTTTAAGCCTTGTGATGTAGCATATTTGTCGATGTAGCTTATACAATGTAGCATATTTGTCAATGTAGCGTAATCAATGTAGCATATTTGAGAAGTTATCCTCTGAGGCTTCATTGTGTCCATGGCACAGCTTTGATAAAGGATACATCTGCAAAATGCCATCAGTTCAAAGCAACCTGACAAATCATCCATGTAGAAGTAAAAGCAAAAGCCGACACTGGTGTTTGAGGTACCATTTTTTTCACCATGAACATTTGAGCCATTATCTGACTCAAGACTGAGAATTTCCTGCTTAGTAAACAGGATTTTGAATAATAAGCAATGGTTCTTTAGTGTTTGATATTTTAGTCATGTGTAACAGTGCACACTTTTAGAGGAATGATACAGCTTGCAATTCATTTGTTTTAATGAATCAAAATATGGAACTTAAGAATGTGATACCCGGAATAATTGTGATTGCCAGATAATAACTAGGTACTGTAAGCTGCTTTCTGTTGTGGTTTTTCACTAATTAATGGTGATTGCAGTGGATTACTGCTATTATCATCTTGTCAACTAAGCTTGAGACATATGTTACATTTTGTCCATTTGTCAGTATGCCCTTAATATAAAGTACCACGATTAAGTATACACTCAAGATAATGTTATTATCCTAACAAAAGACTATACCAAAGCTAGGTTACTGTGACCATTGAGTGAATTGCACATTCCCAGGAACTTGTATGTTATGCCATCAATGTATTGGACTCCATTTTGCCTCAGGTTTGAAAATTGATATGAGAATACAAGTGGTTCTCACTGGAATTTCAAAGGTTAGGACTCAAGACTCCTCAACCTTGAAAACAAATTGCATCTAGGATCAAGACACAGGGGTTCTAATCCTAATGTAAGGATTATTATATATTATTCTTCTCCTATGAAATTTTTTAGTGGTATAAGCATACATTGTACAGGAAAATAAATATACTGACCCTTTGTCAGCATTCACATTTATTCTGGTTAATAAATAAAATGTATGAACATGGATCAAATTAAATGAGAAAGGCAGCTATCGAATAAAGAAAAGTTTGCTGCCAATATTAGGATTTGTCTGGCCTTCTACAAACTACACATAACATGTATTTTATATATAAAATGAAGCGTTATTAATAGTGATGGAACTAAGGAAGTTTGCAGAGATTCTTTTTTGTTCATATTCAAAACAAGAGTGATATGTTACTATAGACACATGAATTTATTGTGAATATTTAAAACAGAACTGAATATGCAAGAAGACATTCTACTGAAAAATCTTTGCAAACTTTGACATTTCTTGGATACAGTATAACATCTACCATTTACAGTTGTAATGTGAACAAACAAGGTTTTCAGTCATTTTGTTTTAAAACCTCAGCATTAATTTCGGCAGTCTTAGTGCAGGAATTCCTTAAGAATTTAATAGTTGGTCACCAGATGTGTTCCTGTGAAAGTAATTACTGTGTTTGTTTAAAGCATTTGGTTCACCAGAAATAGAGGTACTGTTCCAGATCTTGCCTTTTTAAGTCATTATTTATTAGCTTTCAAAAATAGCTGACTGTTGAAGTGACATAAGTGGTTACAGCATCTGCCTCGGATGCAGGAGGTCATTGGTTTGAACCCCAGATGAGTCATACCAAAGACTTATTAAAATGGTACAGGCAGCGGCATCACTTTGCTTTCAGCATTAAGAGGTTGGTGTTAGGACTGGTTGACCTGATGTCAGGATAATATGACTTGGTGGAACATGATGCTATATGTCTGCAGCATGATGTCGCAATGCTTGACATCACTATAAACTGTCACATTGCGACATCGTAACAATGGGACTGATTCAAGTTGTGAAAGCTACATTATAAATCCAAGTCACAGCTTATTAGTGTTATACCAAAAATTTTCATCTTTCACTTAATTGTCTTTTCTTTTAATAATTCATTGACTGAATGTTAATTTGTTTATTTCTGAAAGGTTATTTCTGCAAATAAATCAAGCCTATTATCAATACAAGCTCAAATAATCTGTTACACTTGCCATCAATAGCAACTTTGTGATTTAATTCAGCTGACAAGAGCAGATTGCTTGAATACTCCTAAAGCACAATTTGCTGTTTTTAAATTGATCTAAGTCCCCATCTGAAGCAGTTTATTCCATTTTGCAAGCATTTGTACAACATAAAATATATGTATATATGGAATGCTTTGTCAGAAATATGACACAGAACTTCCCAGCTAAAACAGTAATTTTAATTTTTAGACCAATGTATAACATAATTTTTTTAATGGTGTGCAAATTATGTAATCAAAATACCTTCACAGATATTGACAAATTTGTTTTTGATATGAAACTGGTTTATGGTCGCTGTTCTTTTAGAGCTTAATAGGTTTATGAATAATGCTGATGTTTAAGGAGTTCTTGTAAGGTTTAACGCCATTTTTCAGCGCAAGATAGGCTGTACATAGTGGCCAGTATAAATGGTGGAAGAAGAACCCAAGAAAACCTTGTAAAGAACCACCAACCCACAAGAAGCTACTGGCAAGCTTTTAAACGTACCCATAATGGCCGAGCCTGAGACTCAAACCCATGCAGACAGAGGGGAGATGGTAGTGATCCATAATGGTGACCGCTTGAGTACTCAGGGCCCCCTGTTAAAGGAGTAAAATGCTGTTTTCTTTTCCTTTGTTAATGCCAGATATATTTCATCATGATATTATAATGAGTGGCAAAGCCGTAAGTTCAATATATCATTGTTTGGTACTGCAAAATGAAACAGATCTGTTATTAACATAGGAAAAGAATTTTATTTTTTTATACATCAAACTTGCTCCAAAATCGAAGTTTAGAAGGTTACACTCACTCTTACCCCAAACCCCTTTGTGTAAATTCATAGGCAATCATGTAACTGTATGTGACTTAAGAAAGTGGTAGGATTAAGTTGACCTGATATATCACAGTAAATTCTATTTTTATCATTTTGTTAACTATTTGACCCTATCTGAAAACAATGCAAGCCTGAGACTCAAACCCATGCAGACAGAGGTGAGATGGTAGTGATCCATAATGGTGACCGCTTGAGACCACTCAGCCACTCAGGGCCCCCTGTTAAAGGAGTAAAATGCTGTTTTCTTTTCCTTTGTTAATGCCAGATATATTTCATCATCACCAAAAACATGATATTATAATGAGTGGCAAAGCCATAAGTTAAATATATCATTGTTTGGTACTGCAAAATGAAATAGATCTGTTATTAACATAGGAAAAGAATTTTATTTTTTTATACATCAAACTTGCTCCAAAATCGAAGTTTAGAAGGTTACACTCACTCTTACCCCAAACCCCTTTGTGTAAATTCATAGGCAATCATGTAACTGTATGTGACTTAAGAAAGTGGTAGGATTAAGTTGACCTGATATATCACAGTAAATTCTATTTTTATCATTTTGTTAACTATTTGACCCTATCTGAAAACAATGCAAGTCTGATTCAGCAATGCTATAGAGTGGGTTTATCACTGTTGTCAAGGATGCAGGGGACATAACCTCAGAGAGACATGAATAGTATCTGGTCAGATCTCGGAGATTAATTTCCCTGTCTAAAGTGTAGGTAATTTCAGTTTATTTGTTCACCAGGTACTCTGTTTTGTTGCTGCAGGTACAAGATTAAATTTCCCTGTCTGAAGTGTTTCAGTTTATTTGTTCAAGCTCACCAAGTACTTGGTTTTGTTTCTGCAGGCAGGGTTCCTGCAGACTAAACAAAAACAAATCTGACTTTTCCAAAACTTTTCTGTGGCCATTTTACAAAACTCAAGAACCTCACTATCTTGCATTGTCAAGTAAACAAATATAAAGAATGACATCTATCAATGAAAAAAAAACAAATAAGTTGATGACAAATATTTTTAATATATACATTTTAAATTTACCTGGGCTTGTACACCTTGACATTATGTAGCAATTCATGTCATAATCCAATGTTCAATGTATTTTGTATTCAAAAGAAAAAAAGGAACAATCCTATGTAGTCTTTGTATGTGTTCCTATTTACAATATTAACAAAACAAATCACTTTCCAGTTGCTTTCTTGTATTTAGTGAGAAGCAAACTTTTCTGTTCTATTACCATTTCAAGCTCCTTCAGAGTTTCTTGTTTCACTTTTGCACTGTTTCTTAGAGAATTGGATGCAATTAACAGGATTAGGCTCTTATCCTTTTCGGCTTGTTCAGCATTTTCATCTGCCAATTTGAGCAACTGCTGGATGTCATTCATTAACTGTATTCTTTTATTTAACATGCCACCCAGCTCAAGATCTGCTTTTCTTTTTCTGCACCTCTCACACTTTTCCCTCATTTTCTCCTCATTCAAGTATAGTCTGTAAGTGTGTCTAGCATATGAAGCATAATTTAATGTTTCTTTACTAATATTTACATTTTCAATGCCTCCTACACTCAGAATACTATCAATAATAATTCTTCTTGAAATGAGAGACAGCTGCTTTTGGTTATCTCTTATGGCTTCTTTGTTAATGGAGAATCCTCGATCAACATCTGCCTGGCCATGAGACAGAGTTTGAAGGTGTTTTGCAAATGGCCACAATACAGTATATTCATTTTTGTTTGCCATCAAAGAATGAAAAATCGAATCTAAATGATCTTTCTGTCTGGAGAACTGGGCGAATTTCACAGTCCTCAGATTTAAAAATAATTTTCCAAAAAGACTTTGTAGTTTTAAACCAGGGCATCACATTGGTTTGGACCTATTCTTCCATTGTTGACTAGAATTTTGATCAGTGAGTGACTACATGCTGGTCTTTATATCCTTCATCATCTCTGTGTTCAAGCATGTCATATTTCTTACAAGGGCAAAAGTCACTGCTGACTTTGTCAGCAATTTTGTGACAGCAGCTGCATTCAAGCTGAATTTCCTGCAATCAAGATGGAAAGCCAAATTAAAGTTAGCAATCATAGTCTTAGTCACAAAGCCAATTTCGATCCTTGCAGGGTCTTTAAGATGTTTGCAAATATTTAAATCAAATTGCTTCATAAGACCTTAGATCATTTTGAAAATATCTTCTGTAAGGAAATGCAGCAATGGAGTGTCTCCAGAAATTCCTGTAAAAATGGCTAAAACTCTCTAGCCACTGCAAGGAAACACTGCTTGAGAAATGAAGAGACAAGATTTAACCACTTCCTTGAGACTCAAATGATTTTAATTTTGGGTGCTTTTTAAGTGAATCAATATATGTTGCTTGGTATGGATGGAGGGGCAGGACGTTCTCTACAACTGTGATGTTCTCAAGCCACCTATGCATACAGAATTTTGGTGGCAGCTCCTTGTTACCAGATGCATTTTGATAGTCCTCTATTCTGGCTGGAGAATCTTGAAAGAAGAAATAGAGGTGGCTAAGTGTCTCTTCCAGATTCTACTCTGTGGCAGTGCAACTATCCCTGAACGCATTATGAATTATATTTATGCTACAAGATCCAGTTGGCAACGACGACTTTGCAGGGTATGAATGATTAATCTCTGTATTCAGCATGTCAAAGGTTTTCCAGTTACCATTAGGTCCATCGATTGAAATTTGAAGGAGGTTCCTGGTGCCAAGATCTTAGATTATTGGACACAACTTGCCCAACAGATCTTCTGTCATGGCGTGTCCCAAAATCTCGGATGTCAAAAATCTTGTTTGCACTCTTTCTGCACCCTGTTCCCAAAACCAGACATGAATGTCACATTGCTTGTGGCGCAATTGTTTATTCAAACTTTCTTCAATCTGCAAAACATATACATTACATGCGTATGCTATCTTTTAAGGTTGATGCAAAGTATGGAGCCATGAATAGCATTATAACATGTTTTAACCTCACTACAAGTGAATTTGTGTGCAATTGCACTGTCCAGAAACATCAGTGGGAAGACTCATGAAATTTCCTCATTGGAATTAAAGGAGATGTGGATATTCACTGTCCTTAAGTGTCCATAAAATGTCTGTCTTTAATACATCATTTGATGATGTATATGACGTTAATGTTGGAGCAGGCTTTGGCGTACCTTTAGGTAATTGTGAGGCTGAATTTGAAATAAAACCAGAGACTGTATTGATCTGAGCAGATTTTATTTTACAATTCTGGACTTGCTTCTTGCTGGTGTAATGACTTTTGAAAGCAGGTTCACCAATATTTGCAATATCTATAATTTTGCTATAAGCTCTAGATTTAGCAGTCCTTGGATCTGAAGCATTCTTCTCCACACATTTTTCATAGTTTGGGGTAGTCAGCCAACTGTTATTGAACGTGAGCACACCAGGTATGTTGGACTGAAACAATATAAAATGAAAGATTTTAAGACTTAACTGCCATCATGGGATATTGTGTATTTTATTATGTGTTCAATTTTTCCATTGTTTGTTAGTAATATATTTTCATCACCTATTGCCTGACCAGACTTAAAATCTAAGATTTATTTATTATCGTTTAACATAGAGTCTTTGTAATCTAAAATTAAAATGCAATTTCAGACCATGTGTAACGAGAGGATTTAAAACATTACATTAAAACCCTCCTTAATTAATTTGGCGTCGTTAGCCAGGAATGATCTCTACGATGTTATTCCCCAGTGTGGACGGATAGATGGAATGTTACAGATAGCTAAGCAAATTATCGAAATAAATAAATAACAATGAGCCCCATTTAAGTAAATAAAAATATAAATTATAAACAATTAACATATAATCAAAAGAAAATCACTTTCATTCAACATATTTACTAAATTAAATGTACTCAATTAATACATAACCAAATTTACTTTTCAACAATTAATTCATAGCTAAAATTCACTTTACTAGCCAACTGATATACAGTGACAGAATTTAGTCACGGTCCACTTTTCTTCATATTACGAGTATTGAGGTTTGAGTGCATTTCCCACGCTTCGACAGTATCACCTGACGTATCCTCTCCACTTATTTCTTCGTATAGTATATGCGCTTTGTTCCTCTTCGACCCTTGACTATTCCGACCTCACCTAGATGTGGTCTTCCCCATTACTCATCCAGTTCCTTGACTCATCCCTGCTTCTTTCTCTCTTTCTGAGTTTAAAGCTGCTTCGTTAATACCGTTTCTTTCCAAACAGTGTCCTAGCCTAAAGTCTGTCCTAATAAAGACAGCTGTCTGGCCCTTTTCTACGAGTTCCTGCATCACGAAGAAATACTACTCTCTATGCTTCTTCGGAGTTGGTCTTAGCCTTCTTTCAAGAAATAATCGGACTAAAGAATTTTGGCAAATAGAAACCCTAAATTGTTTCCCAAAGTGTACGCCCTTAATGTCCCTAACCAATCAGAAATAACTGCTCATAAGATGTCCCTCCAAATAATCATGTCTATCACCGGGCTTCACTAGCCTAAACTATGCTGCAATTAGCTTCCTTTGACAAATATGTTTTACGTGCTCCCCTTTTTTAACATTTACGGTCGCGCGCGTGTCACTATCAGCAAAATTGACCCGGTCAGATGCTACAGAAGCTTAACGTAACACCTTTTATGTGTTCAGAGATTAAATAAAGAAATAATCGGTGAACTTTCTCAAGACCTTTCTGGCTTGACTAGGTTACTACACGATCTAATATAGTATTTATTTATTTGTGGGATTTTGGAAAATAGGGAGAATTCAATTGAGAGACCGAGATAGGTCTAATATTAAAATGATTCTCTGAAATTTGTTTTTGGTAGGGTTTTCAGGTTATCTAAAAACAGCTTCCGAAACAAAACTACAATTTTTAATATTCTGAAATTAAAACTAAAGTAACAGCCCAAAACAAGAATATCAAATCGACAAAAATGATTATAATCATGTCGTACGTACCATCCAGCATGATAAAAGAATGACTGACTATGCCGCATGAAAAGTTACAACAGACCCGAAAAACAAGAGAGAAATATAAACGAAACCAAATTTGTAATTACCTTCTTCGTTAGATCGACATAATAACACTTTTTCGGAAGAAATTAACTTCGTTTTGACAGATCGCCAAGAGGTAATTACTCAAAGCGGCGCGGTAAACAACTTTAATTTTCATATCGAATTACACCAGATATCATGTGAGATCACTGTTAGGGGAACTTACTAATGTTATAAAAAAAAAATGAAGAGAGAAATATAAACGAAACCAAGTTAGTACGTACCTTGTACGTTTTAGCAAAAGAAAATAAGAGACTTTTTCGGAAGAAATTAACTTCGTCAAGTGGTAATTATTCAAAGTGGCGCGGCTGACCATTTGAATTTTCCAGTTGCAATACACCAGAAAATACGCGATGATATTGTTAGGTGAACTCACTCTTGTTATATGAAATGAAACTATTTATCGATCATAAATTTATCGAGTTTTATTTAATCGGTGCACGGTGCGCTATGTAATTTTGAAGTAATCAATTTCTTTAACTCCGTTGCCAGAAATTCCATGACTTTTCCAAAACTTTGCAAAATTTTGACAAATTCCATTACTTTTCAAGGCCTTTGAAAATTTATTTTTTCAATTTCAAAACTTTTCCAGGATTCCATGACCCGCGAAAACCCTGTGCAGGATCAGCTTTTGTAGGCATGATGGGAAATCTGGAAATAAAAGGATATATTTTTCACATGTGAAAATATAAGATTGAAAAAATATGAGAATTATATCAATTTAAATATATATTTTACTTTAACTTTTAATGGATTCGAAAACTTTAAGTTCCAAATGTAGCCACATACAGTCTGTGAGCAAGAATGTGCCAATTTTGCCAACTCAGAACATTCTCTGGAACAACAATTCTTTTGATGCATAACACTGACTCCATGGTTGCTAGGTGATAAAGGTAAATAAAATAGCCTTTGAAATTTCTTTCACATGTTTGTTTTAACCAAAAATGTATTCTCTAATGATTAGCCACCTGGAAAACTAGCGCCCATGAGCATGTTTGTAATATTTTGTTTACATGAATAATATAGGAGCCTGATACTTACACACAGTTTGGAAAAAAATAATTCAGTGGATCAAGTTATAATATAAATTATAAACCACCTAATGGCTATTGATTTCTGGGTAACAGCAAAAGATGTAAGAGAGCAATAAGCTCTATTACAAACAATTCCAGCAACATTAAAAACATCCCAATTGTGTTGTGATTGTGTAATTTCAGAAGATTCATTCTTACTGTTAACGTATAGGTCAGGATATGAAAACTGGCCAAGAATATGTTTCAGATGTGACAGGGCACCATTTTTGCTTTCTATACAAATGATTGTGAAATAAATCACATGGCTTGCCAAATGACAAATCATCAGTTTGAAAGAAACAGGGTGGCATCCTTATTTTGCAGTTGTGTAGGTTCACATCACTACCATCTCACCTCTGTCTGCATGGGTTCGAGTCTCAGGCTCAGCTAATGTTGGTCTGGGGTTCTGCCGTGTAAAGCCTATCATGTGCTGAAAATGGCATTAAACCTAACCACTTAAATTGCATAGGTGGCATTCTTGTGTCCACAGTCACATCCAAGATAATGGTTTTTCATTCTATTTGGGTTCTTATATCGTCCACTATCATCCAACAAAAGTTTTGGCTTGTAGGTCATTTAGCCAGAATACACAGTGGTTTATCATTGATAGAGTCCAGCGTAGAAACATTTTTTTTGTATGACAGTTGTCTTGAATATAAAATATTTTGGATAGATTATCCAGGTTTCACTTTTAAATGATATTTAGGATGATAATTATTCTGTGTCAGTAAAGATTTTGTCCTTAGTGACGCATGAAAAGAAGATAAAATTGTAGTTGTCATTTTTCTGCCACCACACTTTCATAATGTTTATAGTCCAACGGACTAGCAAATTTCGGTTATCAACAGTCAGTGTTTGTTTACGCTAGTCCCTAATAAAGATTTGACTTTAGCAGCCAAGAGGTAATCCGATTTTCAGCATTTCGTCAGCTCCAGTTATGGTCCCGTCATTAACAACGGAAGTTTGGTAATGATCCTAATTAATCTGATAACGAATTAAATGAAAAATGAGGTGGCATCACACTTTATCCACTCACATAAAGAGGTAAACCTCACAAAAGAACACGGCAGAAACTATTTAAAAAAATTAGTTTGCATGTTTGTTTGTTTACGGTTTGTTGTTTGTTGGGATGGGTGTTTTTGCTTTTTTTTTTTTTTTTTTGCTCGCTAGAATAACTCTCCAACAGTCACAAACTGGAAACTGCATATTTTACATCGAAATAATTATTCCAATTAGATCAATTTATTATGATTATTTTATTGACACATCCCTTCCACAGAACTAGTTCTTCTATGTTGATAATTCTTTATATTTGTTGCCTTTACAAGAATGAACAAATAATTAAATACAAGTGGAGATATCGATGCAAAATGCCGTACATTTGTTGGCTATTAAAATCTCTGAGCATGGGCATCTAAGATTTGAAAATTTTCCGCCTATTTTTAATTGCAGCAATACATTGAGGTCAGATTAATTAGGAACAATTACCAAACTTGCGCTGTTAATGATGAGACCGTAAATGGAGCTGCTAAATACCACGAGCCGTATCATATGGCTTCGTTTCATGGGAAAACACCTTTTCCAAGCTGAAACTAATATTATCTTCTGAGGCTGATATTTAAAAACAATCTTAATAATAGCCACTGCTTTGATCATGCAGAACATCCGTTAAAGCCTTCGTTATGTAGAGGTCATTTAATTGCGAAGTGGGAGTTGGGCACATGGTTTAAAACGTGTTTCTTGCTCTGTCTAATACAATGGACAATGTGCCATTCCATTTCTTACTTTAAATAATTTATGTCAGCTATAGTGTAACATCTTATTTCAAAATGAGGTACAGTTCGCTCCTTATAAGACAGACAAAATGTGCCGTTTTGTGTAGGTGTTCAGACACCGGAAAAAAGCAAATGTTAAATGAAAATGACATAAAAGAGAGAAATAATTCTTATGATGGGGAAAGATGTAATCGAACGTTTTAGAAGACATGGACAAAAGACAGGGGAATTACTGAGGAAAAAATGTTATGCGATTTTTACTCCAGTACTTCATATGATAATGCTATTTATGAAATAAAATTGTTGTTAATTTCAATACAAGTGTGTGACATTATTTTGTGGACAGGACTAGTAAAGATTTGGCAGGACTATTAAGTTTTTCATTGTGTGTGTGTGTGTGTGTGTGTGTGTGTGTGTGTTATGTAGAGGAAGATGGCACATTCTCCATATGTTCCTGTATTACTGATCTCATTTTTATGCTTTATAAATTTGATATCGTTGTGATATTAAAGTGGTTATAGTAGCACTTTATTATTCATTTCATAGTTTAAAATTTAATTCTGCCATGTATATCCCAATAGTCTTAGAGCAACATTACAGTATAATATGAAGAAACACACAGAAAATTCCAGAAAATTATAAGGAATTGTAGTCCTGTTAATAATACAAATTCTGATCCATAAGGTAATGTCAAACAATGCAGTGTATCACCTACATCATCAAAGCCACCTATCACCTATACCATCAAAGACCCCTATCACCTATACCAAAGACACCTATCACCTATACCATCAAAGACACCTATCACCTATACCAAAGACACCTATCACCTATACCATCAAAGACCCCTATCACCTATACCATCAAAGACCCCTATCACCTACACCATCAAAGACCCCTATCACCTATACCATCAAAGACCCCTATCACCTATACTATCAAAGAACCCTATCACTTATACAATCAAAGATACCTATTACCTATACCATCAAAGACACTGATCACCTATACCATCAAAGACCACTATCACCTATACCATCAAAGACACCTATCACCTATACCATCAAAGACCTCTATCACCTATACCATCAAAGACACCTATCACCTATACCATCAAAGACACATATCACCTATACCATCAAAAACACCTTATAGCATTAAAAATCCCTATCACCTATACCATCAAAGACACCTATCACCTATACCATCAGACCCCTATCACCTATACCATCAAAAACACCTATCACCTATACCATCAAAGACCCCTATCACCTACACCATCAAAGACCCCTATCACCTATATCATCGAAGACACCTATCACCTACACCATCAAAGACCCCTATCACCTATACCATCAAAAACACCTATCACCTATACCATCAAAGACTACTATCACCTATACCATCAAAAACACCTATCACCTATACCATAAAATACCCCTATCACCTACACCATCAAAGACACCTATCACCTATACCATCAGACACCTATCACCTATACCATCAAAGCCCCCTATCACCTATACCATCAAAGACCCCTATCACCTATACCATCAAAGACCCCTATCACCTATATCATCGAAGACACCTATCACCTACACCATCAAAGACCCCTATCACCTATACCATCAAAAACACCTATCACCTATACCATCAAAGACTACTATCACCTATACCATCAAAAACACCTATCACCTATACCATCAAATACCCCTATCACCTACACCATCAAAGACACCTATCACCTATACCATCAGACACCTATCACCTATACCATCAAAGACCCCTATCACCTATACCATCAAAGACAACTATCACCTACACCATCAAAGACACCTATCACCTATACCATCAGACCCCTATCACCTACACCATCAAAGACACCTATCACCTAAACCATCAAAGATACATATCACCTATACCATCAAATACACCTATCACCTACACCATCAAAGACACATATCACCTATACCATCAAAGACACATCACCTATACCATCAAAGACACCTATCACCTATACCATCAGACCCCTATCACCTATACCATCAAAGACCCCTATCACCTATACCATCAAAGACACCTATCACCTATACCATCAAAGACACCTATCACCTATACCATCAAAGACACCTATCACCTATACCATCAAAGACACCTATCACCTATACCATCAAAGACACAGGCTTGAAACTTTGGTATATGATCATGTCTGACAAGCTGACAAAACGCGTCGTATTGATGGACCCCTCTAAAACAAAGTTTTCTAATTAGCTGACATGGGAATAGCTTGTTGGTTTCAATCAAGCTTTCTCAATTATGTGATAAGAAAGTACCAAGGACTAAGAATCCAAACCAAAATTTTAACTTCTAAAGCAATTGTAATTTCTGCAAAATACATTTAAGAAATTTATATCCCAGATGAGCCACTAATTCTGTTATGACATTATGGTCTTAATCATACAAACAGAAAAAGCGAAAACCAGGAAGTTTTATTAATTTAACAGTTAATTTATTTCCCTAGAATACAATGTGAAAAATTTAAAATATCTTAACAATAGTATGAACTAAATCCCCCAGAGCGCTAAATGTGTTATGACAAGTCCAAAAGCATTGAGTATTTCATGAATTCAAGTGGTGTTCCAAATGAAGTCAAATCTGTTGTGTTGATGTGCCAGTATCTTTGAATAGTGTTGCGATACTACTGGTCTTTATGTATCACAATATAATCCAAAGCATCGTTAAATAAACTCACAGTAATTCCAAAAGTTATTTAGTAATAAAGCTTATGAGTACTTTGTAATTCTAATTAATGATTTTTGAAACAAAAAAATCCTCTCATATTATAACAGAACAGTTCTAAATGCAGATTCTACCAAGACTAATGTTTAAGGAATAATTAATCCAGTTACTCACTACCTTGTATAAAACAATGACACAATTTTCAGAACCAAGATGTGGGCACGAGTTTATTTCCAAATAAACCTAACTTGTCAACAAGTTCAGATATTTTAACAGCCAAACAATTCATATACAATTAGGTGACCTGGTATTCTAAGAGCAAAACCAATGACCTGAACTCAAATCACAGACATAAGCATCATTTAATCATGTTTTCCAAACAAAATTACCATATTTAAAAGTACAAACCACAGTGGACAAAATTCAAAATTTAATGCTGTTTACTAAATGATCCTTACAACCTATTATCATTAACAAGTTCCATGCTACAAGTTTTCACTACTGAGTAAAAACTGCTTGTGTGGAACATAAATATCTCCACCATTCATACAAGATATCTGGTGTATACATCATCTGGTGTATACACTATACCATTTTTTTTATTCATTTACACACCAAGCATACACACATTGAGCAAATTATCAATGCTACTTTGAGGTCAAATTAGGAAAATCACTCAATTTAAACACCAGCCAATAGCTGTGACAGGATAGGTGTCCATATCAGACAATTTTTCACCTTGTTGGATGTGTGAGATTGATCATGAATCTGAATAGAACAACTACATGTACCTACATACAGGTCAAGCCCCAGTACATACAACATAGACCCTGATCTCCTGTTGTATAACACACTGACAAATCTGGGTCTATGTTGTTTGTTCTACTCCTAATAAACTGCATGTACTCAGATTTGAACTCGAAGGGCAGTGCATACAGTTTTTGTTTTTACTGCAGCCTTAATGTCATCCTTACATTATTCCAACCGCCACTGATGTTAAATATGGCTGCCGACTTTAAAATACAAGTATTTCCACATAAAAGACAAAGACTCAATTTTTTCTCCAGCACTTTATTTTGAATATTATATATAAACCTTTACCAATTCAAATGCTCTGAAACATCACTTCTTAGTCACCTTTCACATAAATATATGTTGTTGTTGTTGTTGGGCTTAACGCCATTTTTCAGTACATGATAGAAGGAAGAAACTGGGAAATCACCGGAAAGAACCACCAACCCACAAGATATATATAAATATATATATGATACATAAATATATGATACACATACATCAATCATGAAAATTCTATTCAAATATTCTCTTCTCTTATTACTGTATGGTAAGAGAAAAGAAAAAATCCAAGTTATGTAAAAATTCAAGAATTTATTTAACATGAATACAAAGCCAAAGTTTAAAAAGAACAGTATTGTGAATTAAATTCCAGTTAGTGCCAAAAGTTCTATCACAAGTCCAAACATATGATGTTCCAATTGTCTGTAGTCTCTAATGTAATAATGTGCCAATGGCCTGGATTGTGGTGATACTCTAAAGTATTCTGATGTATCACAATAATATAATCCAAAATGTTTTTCTCTGAATTCACTATAATTTTAAATGAATGTTTCAGTCAAAGAGCATTGTAATTCTAGTGAATAATAATTTAAATAAATCCAACTGAATTAAAAATCAACATAATAAAATTGTTTCAACTTTAGATTTTAAAGCATCAATAAGCACTTTTTCAAGTAAACAACACTATATAAAAAGCTAAGACAAGAATAATAGAGCACTGATTTAGGTCAGTCTCCTTAATAAAATATTCAAAGCTGTCTACATGTCAAGAAACTACCAAGCAAAACCTTAATGTTCAAGACTCAGATTCCTGTAAACATGTTTACCATTATTACTAATCTGAATATTTAATCCACTCTCAATGTTGAATATCAGTTATGTATTATGTTTCTAAAATAAATGTACTTGTCAGGTACACCATGATCTTGATTTTGGAAACAGTCAAGGTCAAAATACAGATGTATATAACTGATAATCATTTAGAAAAGACAGCAAATAATAAAAATAAAACATGCACAACAATTCCACAAATGCTTATGTCTTGAATTGCACCCTAGTTTGAATTGCTGCATTGCAAATTGTTTCTTTATCTTGATATAAACCTCAATGGTGTCATTCAACATCTACTAAAAATTTTGTCCATTATACCAACTGGCATATTTCTGACTGGTCAACATTTCATTTCTTTTGACAGACAAGTACTGATGTACACTTTTACACAAAAAATTTATGTGCTTCTCTAAAGTAGTTATATGCATCAGTGTTTAAATTGACGCTTACAAAATTCTATCTTGCCAGAGAACTAGAATACAAGACAATATAATATATAAGATGAAAAATTAGAATCAATATTCCAAAAATAGAAAGGATATTGTCTATACAATAATTAAACTTATGCAATAAAAATTCAATAAATCTTTGAATCATATATAAATTATTGATAACTTTCTGCTCCACATAACTGTAACAAGTTTTTTTAACCTTTGATCACAATTTCAAAGGAATAGAAATTGACGACTAATGTTAAAAAACATTCATGAGACCAATAAACTTTGACCTTTGACCCACAGAACATATGAAATCTTTGTCCAGCTGCTCTAAATAATGGTTGCCAAAATTCAGCAACCACTCCAACTTAAGGGACTAGTTACAAACAATAATTTTAACATTGAATATTCAACAAAAGGTGAGGGACTAATTGCACACATTGTAAATATTATTTATGGTATAAAAATTTATATGAAAAGGGGCAAAACTCTTAAAAGACTAATTATGGAATGAATTATCATAGCATCCATTTCGAGGAAATTTAAGGAAATCTCAGTAAAAAAAAATCTAACACCAACACCTTAATTTAAATGTTCTACAATTGTGACCTTGACACCAAGATCAAAGGAGCAAGTGCACAAATTAACTGTCTAAGCATCAAATAATGCTTCAACCCAACTATGAAGAAAATCTATACTTATAAAGTACATTAAATGGAAAAGGCTTTTATTCATAAATTTAATACAGATCAACTATGACTGACCTTGACCCCAAGGAAAAAAAAGCAAGTGTTTATGTAACTGAATGAATTGTCTTGTCTCCTCACTCCAGGTACTAAGAAAATCATTCAACGGGTCAAGGAGTTCTGGAAATATAAACCAATTGGAAAAAGTAATAAAATTTTAACAAGCTGTTGATTTTGCCATTGGAAAAGTAACTATGTCTCATTTCTCATTTAAGAGATCTCAACAAAAATTACCTTAAAGAAAGGGCAGGAATATATTTATCATTAAATATGGGCTTATCATCTGAGAAACAGAGTAGTTGCATTGTACGTTAGATGCTAAATACAAAAAAATATGGACTCGTGAAAAACATGTTTTCAACATAAACATTTTTCTGTAAACAATGTAAACAATGTAAACCAATAATACCAATATTATACAGATTATAAATACCACCACCAGATATTTACAGCATGTAAATAAATTTTAAAAGTATTATCAGAAAGTAAACATTTCTCTGCAAAAGATTCATCTGCCCTCTATAACACAGTATAAAATATTAAAACAATTTTAAACAGAACAAGAGCCACTTGAAAGTGTTTCACTAGCAAAAGAAATGTCCAGGAATTCAAGATTAATTTCTATCTTTTAACTGCTGAGTGCTGAAACCACCTCTGATATTCTTCAGCAATAACAAGATTTTCAAATTAGCTCTTGTGGTGGACATAATGAATGTCAGATTGGTGCTATATTTATCAAAGACCAAGATTTGTAAGACAGTCATCATGGCAGACATGTTGGATGTATGACAACCACCATTTTCATTTAGGATCAACAAGGTACCATAAGAAATCTATTGGTAAAACTCCATGTTAATATAAGCATCCATTTGGAAAGAGTAAAAGTAACAAAATTTCCCAGATGGATACCATGGTGGCGTGGCTGTAGTTTGGACAATAAAGTCTCTTCTGATCACAAATTAATGTCAAAATGAATTTTCATTTATGAGGAGTAACAATAACATCATTTTCAAGATGGCCACCATGGTGGCCATATCAGGCATCTAATAAACACCATTTTCATTCAGGACCAACTAACCATGAAAAGATGATTTCAAGATGACTGTCACTGTGGTCATACCGAACTGGATATGAGATACACACCATTTCCATTTGGGATTAACTAGTTGGCATAAATCTTCTGGTGAAAGAACACTGTTGACATGACCAGCCATCAAGAAAAAAAAATGTAATAAGATTTTCAGACTGCCATTGTGGAGGTCAGACTGCCACACATTTCATTTATGGACAACTACACAACATAAGACTTTCTGTAAAACCCTATGTAGGAAAGCCAATCTGATATGATCATTCATTTAGAAGTAGTAGTGATAAAATATTTTCAGGAAAGTTATTACAGTGGCTCTATTATATGTTTGTGCAGCACTATTTCATATACAACCAACAAGAAGCTATAAAATTACCAATTGTTCAGCCCCAAGTAATCAGAGCTAATGGTATGGGGAATATTGTATTCAGAAATAAGCAACAAAACTAGCTGTGACTGGTATATCATGTAAGAGTTGTACTTTCTGGTTGGCTTAAAAAAAAGTTAAGCCTCTTGGCAACATGTGATATTATGTTAATTCTTATCTAGATATTTAATATTTTTTAAATATTTTTTAAATGTAGTATACATGACTTAAATTGTGTCTGTTGTGACTAGATAACTCTGACCAGTCTAGTTCCTTACATGCACTGGTGTGTGTGTGTGTGTGTGTCTAGTTTTGTTCTCTATAGCAGTGTGTGACATGCATGATGAGGTGAAATATAAAATACACTTATATCACCAAACATTAGTATTGAAGTCTGTGGAAAAACAATTGGTACTATGATACCATAAGAAGTCATTCTGTAAAACCCCATGCTGATATGACCATCCATTCATTAGAAGTATCATAACTAGATTCTCAAGATGGCAGCAGTAAAAGCCATACTGATGTGTGAGCAGCAAGTTTCACTTTGAGCCAACTAAACATCATAAGAAGTCCTCTAGTAAAAAACCCATGTCAAAATATGACCTTACACTCAGGTGGTATAGTGCCAAACAAATTTAAGATGACTGCTGTGGTAGGTATATTGGGCATCAGGTCAGCCATATTTAAAACAGGGCCAACTAGACATCATAGGAAGTGCTTTAGTAGAGTAGTAGCGATGACTCGCTTGTTCTAATGGACGGATGCCTGATCAAAAACTGCATATGTTCGTCTTGACTATGACCAACAGGGTTAAAATAAGAGCTTACACTGTAATCAACTTGTATAAGTATCCGTCCAACTGAATAATTAATTAATTTATTTTGATTCATAATACAACTAAAATAATTATATAATTCACCATGACAAATCCCAATATTTATACTACCTATCCTCTCCACCCCAACACAAATCAGACAAACCTGGGGTTTGTTACCTAAAACCTCATGTTTAATTTTATTTTTAAAATAAAGAATTATAAAAGCATCCCAACCGCCACCACAATAGAAAATTTTACAACCAATGTACAATTTTATACCTAACCAGACAAGACAGTTATGACAGAAATTCCTAACATATTAGTGTATAAATTTTAAACCAATGGTAACAGTACAGCTTATATGCCATCTTACCTCTGTCTGCATTGGTTCTATAGCAATATTATCCATTTCACTTGAACGCAGCAAAAGACAAAGCTATGTGGCTTTGAAACACTGTAACACAATACTTTAATACTACTGCCATAAAAATGGTGACTATAAATACTTCTCACCAGGTAATGCAGAAGTGATATTTTTTCTTGCCATGCTGTGCAAGATAAATGCAGGATTTCTCTTCCTCTTCTGCATTAACATTCACTATAGTACATGTGATTTCACACGCACACAAGAAACTAGCATTTCCTTGATGTGTAAAGTTATTTTTAAAGGCAAAAAAAAATTATAACATACTAGGAAGATAAACGCTTCCAAACATATATACAGTACTGCTAAAAATTAAAAGATGACAGGTAAGGTGTATAAAATAAGAGGCATTGTTAAGTTAAAATTCTTTCAAATGTATGCAAAATAAAAGATGACATAAAGCTATAATTCTTACAAAGGCAGACAAAATAGAAGATAAAGGTAAAAAGACTAAAATTATAAATATCTGCTTTTAACTTAAAACTTTCTATATAAATTGCATGTTTTTAAAATGGAAAAGATTTTCTCTGGTACACTGTTAAAAAGCTTCTTACTTGTGTTGACATCAAAATATATTCATGGCAAAGTACCAAGAACTGACATAATATATGATTCCTATAAAGCTCCAACAGGGCAAACACAAACCCATGCTCCACAATAGTCAAAAATATATCCCTGGATAATATGGTATGAACTGAACTTGATCTATGTGTTTTTAATGCTTTTAACAAACTCTGAATTAAATCCAGGGAGTCCTTCAAAAGTTATTCAGGTCAAACACAGTTTGTGATTGACCTTTTATAACACGATGAATGGACATTATACCAAAATAGATCTGGCAGTTGAAAGTCTTTGATACCACACTGTGGTTGCTTTATGTTACATCCAATTAGTTGTGGAAGTAAATCAATAATACTATTACAGTTGTGAATTTTTTTTAATATATGCACGTTAAAATGAACAGTAACGACGCATATGGTCCTGTAAGCTCTTTGCAGTGGATAACTTCTTTTCACACACAATGCATGAAAAAGATTTACCCTCATGTATCTTTTCATGACGTTTGCAGTTTTCTTTACAGTTGAATTTCTTATCACAAATCTTGCAGGCAAATGGCTTTTCATCAGTATGTACCATCATTGTGTGCTTTGCAAGGACAGATTTCTCAACAAAACTCTTGTTACAGATGTCACACGTGAATGGCTTTATACCTAAATGTAATGTCATGTGTCTTTCAAGCTGTCTCTTTTGTGTATACTTCTTCTCACACAATTCACATGCAAACTTCTGGTCATCAAAGTGAGTTCTTCGATGAGCGCGTAAGTAACTCGGCTCTTTAAATCTAATACCACAAACTTCACATTTATAATTTTTTTCCCCCGTGTGATTTCTTATGTGTGTTTCAAGGCTGGATTTTACTGTGAATGTCTGTGAACATTGGTCACATTTATAAGGTTTGTATCCTGTATGTGTTCTCATATGTATATTTTTGGCACCAACCTGTGTAAATCGTTTGTCACAAAAATTACATTTGTATGGTTTTTCTCCAGTATGTCGTCTAATATGTGTCACAAGCCCACTTGATTTCTTAAATCTTTCTCCACATATGTCACATCTGAAAGGTCTTTCATCTGAATGCGTTTTAGTATGTGTATCAAGCCGATATCTATCGAAGAAACTTTTCCCACATATTTCACACTTATAATTTTTTTCATCTGTGTGCTGTCTTGTGTGTTTTTTAAGCATACAACAACTTCGGAATTGTTTATGACATGTATCACATGTATAGGGTAGGTCGCCAGTATGTATTTGCATGTGTACATTACATGTACCTTTTTGTGTGAATCGTGCATCACAGAAATCACACTTATAAGGTCGGTCACCAGTATGAACTGCCAGATGAGACACAAGATGTGATTTTCTTCTATGGTTTTTCTTACAAAACTCACATGTATATAATGTTTTAACATATTTTTTACTTTTTTTCTTGTCCTCTGGTAAACTGTTACATGTGCTCAACTCCTGTTTGATTATGTTTGATTGATTTACTGTGCAATTCTGACAGATATCATTTTCCTTCGAGTCCCAGACAATGGTATCTCCCTCCATCTTTCCATCCAAGCCTGAGAAAGAGACCATACCAACCTGGCGATCATCATTCCTTGAATTTAAGTTTCTTGCATCTTTATCCATTTTCAGAAATTGATCTCAAGCAATGAATTAAAACAGCTACCTTGCTGGAACAGTAGAAAAGCACTGACAGGCACTGCAATGAATATACATACATATTAATACAAGTAAATACTGTAAAATACAATAATCATGTAACTAAAACATAGAATAATGGAAATGTGTCCATTGATCACTTATTCATTGAAAATATCAACACAATGAATTAAAAAAACGTGTATAACTATTAAGTTTTGACAGTAACGGCTAGGATTTTCCTAAGTTATCAAGCAGAATGAACAGGGCTTTCCCGAAGCCTATACAACATGGTGGGTCTGCCATGCCATACATGCTAGACAGATGCTTAACATCATGCCTTAATTTAACCATGATGCCTTAATTTTTTTGTCATCACCACAAATGGAAGATTTTTATGCCTTCACACTTTCACAGTTCTCTGTGTTGGCACTATCAAGAAAAGGATAACTTTGGACATTACTGGCCAATGGATCTCAAAAATTCTGACCTTTTGTCAAGTTCTGAAGTCTTAAACTATGATATCTTTAATATGCAGAAACCATTATTTTCTTAATGGACCTATCATAACCATCACATCTGACCTTCATGTCTTTATTGCAGCAGACTGTGCCCTGCTCTAATAGTGTTTGCTTTTCTTTACTGCCTTTGATTTACCATAAAGATGTTGGCACAGTTACTGTCAATGGTGTAGTGCTAAATAAAGAAGTGAGAGAATGCAATAAAGAAGTGAGGGAACAGGTTATTCCAGTGAAATGGGGGGGGGCACCTGCAAGTAAGAGAATATGCAAAAAAGTAAGAGAACATCTTTCTCACACGTTCACACAATACTACACCCCTGAAGCAATTTGAACTTTTATACTGCTTCTAGAAACCATAAATAATGAATACCAATGAATGGATTTGAAAAGAAACAACCAATTAAGTTCTAAGCTTGCATAACTTTTGCTCTGTGTGTGTGTGTGTGTGTGTGTGTGTGATTTGGATTTTAAGGTAGCTTTAATAATTTTTCAGTCATATCACTAAAAGGTCTGCAGTTTGTGATGTCTAACACTGGGAAACATGCTGCTGTCATGTAGCATGATGTCTCTCACCCAGTCACATTATCCTGACAAAAGGCCAACAAGTCTTAACACTAACTTCTTAATAATGAGCGCCATTCAAGGCAGCTGTTTGTACCAAACTGAATTCTCTAACTTATCAAGATTTTCTATGATGACAAAGGTTCAAATTGATGATAAAATCACAAGGAGGTTAATTTGTACATTTGATAATGGTACATCAGCCAACTCTGCTAGTTTTTTATTAGCAGCTTGATTTATTGTATTAATATTTGCAGGCACTACTTCAGTGCTAGGTAATTTTACTGGCTGAGGTTTTTGATCTATTAAACGTGCTAGTCTATCCTTAATTGCTGAGAATAGACCATTTCATGCAGACTTTGGCGAACTTCTTAATTTGCTTGGAATTTTTATCACGTGGCGGATGGTCAACTGACCGCAATATCCAATCGATAGCTGGTAGTCAAATAGTCTGGTCCCCTGCTTAGTATTCTCTCTAGTATAGTTTAGTGGAGTGCATTGCAGGAAGCATACTAAGCAGTGGACCAGACTAGTGGTCAAAACAAGGCGGATGCATCAGCATTAGCATCAACTGTTCCAACCACTTCAGCTTCGTTTATAGAGTTGAAAAATGCGATGATGCCACAGATATTGACGAAATTTAATATTGGAACCATCCTGTCTTGTTTTTAGGATTTTATAGCTATACGAGAGAGTAGCTATGAGCTGTTTACATCTGGACATGTACATGCCAGTATGGAAACGGTGTCGATGTTAAAAATTTAATCCCTCTTTTTACTATAACACTGTATTTCATAAATCGAGTTTCATTTATCAATAGAAGGAATTTTTCGTATTAATCTGCAGTATAACAAACCTGGAATATTTTTTGATGCTGCAGAAATCCCAGGCATTTTTAATTTGTTTTAATCTGATACGTCTAAAAAAACAATGTATGCCATTTTGTTTTGTACAGATACCTACCAGCGTTTGATTGGCTGGAGTATAAAGTGACTCAGGAGGTTTTTCAGATAATTACGGAGCAACTCGGTTAAATTCAGTATGAAATGGGCTATACTTTACTAGCAACATTACCAACAGCACCAATACCTTTTTCACTAACATCATCAATAGCTTTAATTCCCAGATGATTTGCAATCCGATTCGGTATTGCTTTTGGGGCTATTCTTCCAAATAGACTCTGAACAACATCACCTAGCCATTCTCCGTAGGTTGTATTGTATACTGGTAATCCTGAATTTATTACACTGACCATAGTTGGTCTACATTGGTTCACATTCCCAGCATTTTTGTGACCATAATCAGGGTTCCTGAAGACATAACAAAATCAAATTCCATGACTTTTCCAAAACTTTTCCAGGGCCATTTAATAAAACTCAAGAACCACACTATTTTGCATTGTCAAGTAAATGAACATAAAGAATGACATCTTTCAATCTAAAATAACAAAAAAGTTAACAAAAAATATTTTTCATATGTACATATTTAAATTTACCTGGGCTAGCAATGTAATTTGTATTCAAAAGAATAAAGGAAACAATACTATGTAGTCTTTGTATGTGTTCCTATTTACAATATTAACAAACACATTGCTTTCCAGTTGCTTTATTTTATTTAGTGAACTACACTGGAAATCATGTGATACTTCAATTAGGGAAACTTACTCTTGTTATATGAATTGAAACCATTTATCAATATTAATTTATCCATTTATCACAAATTCCATGACTTTTCCAAAACTTTGCAAGGTTTTGACAAATTCCATAACTTTTCAAGGCCCTTGAAATTTATTTTTTAAATTCCAAAACTTTTCCAGGATTCCGTGACCTGCATGAACCCTGCATAATGGTGAAAATAAAGGTTAATTTGCCAGATTGGATTTATGCAATGGTTGTCCAAGAGTGATGAGAAGGTACGTTACTGTTTTTTTTTAAGAATATGTATAGTTTTTCAGTCTTCATGCAATTCTGAAGGGATAAAAGACACGCGAGAAAATTCAAATAATGGGGAGGGTTGTGGTCAATTTGCATTCCATTATTATTGTATAATACTGTTAAGGTGATTTCATGTAATCAGAAATTGTGTCATGTTTTATTGATAAAACTGCAGACTCCTGTAGTTAAACGTTTTATTTTTGTAATAATAAATCTTTTTTTTGTTTATTGGATGGGGGGATGGGACCAGATGAAGGAAAAAATGAAAAGTACTTTATGTGTGTGTGGTTCCTTTAGGGTGTGTTACATAGTTAACTTTATAAGAAAAATTTGGATAAAAAATTTATTAAAATTTAAATTTTTTTGTGGGGTATTTGTTTCCTTTGTGTATCAAAAGGGTTGTTCATAAGATCAAATTTCAATTATTTGATTGGAATCCATCTCCTTTTCAAGTTTTAGTGACCTTTGCCAGGGTCCTGTGTTTGCTATAGATTTTTGTGAGAGAATGGCAAATAATCAAATTGTTCTTGGGGGGGGGGTAATGAAATAAATTTTAAAAATTTAAACTTTGGAGATGTCATTTCCCATTTCCATGATAAATTTTGAAATTTCTTGGATTTTTATTTTGATTGAGAGACAGTTGTGCTTTAAGATAAAATAAAACCTATTGTTTTTTTTATGAAAGTTCTTTGGAAGAGGTATGGTGCATCATGGTCAATTTTTTTTATTATCTCAACACTTTTTAGGTGCATCCCTATTTAGCCAAGTTAAATTAATATTTGCACAAAAAAAAGCAAAAATTGGATAAAAAGATAAAATATTTTGTTGATACTATTAGAGTAGGTAGCCCTCCTGCTTAAACATTCTTATTTCTCTTCTATATGTACTGTGTCCACTTGAATTTCCTAGATATTGAATTTTCTGAGGCTCTTTCACAGACATGTTCACTTCGCGTAACACCCTGTGATGTCTATGTCTCATACTTCTTCCGTGTGTGTGTGTGTGAAAATAAAAAAAAATTTAACTTGAAAACATTTTAGTTGGATATTAGTTAACTATGAGGTTACTAGTGTTGATTAGCGAATATTATTAATTTGCCAAAGACATTTGTGAAAATATGGAAAAATGTAGCACAGCTGTGTTGATTAGCAAATATTATTAATTTGCCAAAGGCATTTGTGAAAATATGGAAAACTGTAGCACAGCTTTTTCTCTGTGACCAATGCCTAAAATTACTACAAGTATGTAGACAAATAAATAAACCATAATTTTGCAATTCTATTAATGGACTGTTGAAATGAAGCTGTATCAAGTGAGTGGTAAAATTATGAAAATTACTCATAAAAATAGATACAAACTCATGTCTATGTTGATTTTGGCTGGAAAGAAGATTATATATGAACCAAAGGAACAGTATCTGTAATTTTATGCATTTTAGCATTATTTATGAGTAGTTCCAGTAATGTTTTATTTGCAATAAAGAAATTAGGACAAATAGTATTTTCTGAACACAGGTGTGCATTTGCCCTTATGCACATGGTACATGGGTTGTTTTTCAAACGCTTTTAAAAATCTTTCAATGTCATTATTTTGAACTTATATAAAATATTTTTTTAAAAAATTGATTAAGGGTAGTTGATTAAGCAATTTTGTAACTTGCATTTACAATAGCATAATCTGGTTACTCATTTAAAATTTGTTACATTGTAGTTTCTGTTCTTCTCTTTTTAAGTCATATGGCCAAAATAACAGAAAATTTTCTACTTGAAAATAAAGTATTGCTTAAATTCAGTGCTAAATGCAAATAATAATACTGAGAAATAGAGGGCATATTTCAAATAAGAGAACACACACACACACACACACACACATTAAACTCTTTCAAGGACATTCTGGATTACATCATGGAAGCAGAAGGCAAAGGAAAACTAGAAGAACTTAGAGCAAGATTATCTTTATTGCCTGGAGATGAAGATTCATTCCATGCCACTGGAAGTGGTCTTATTAAACAAGGAAGTGGTCTTATTACTCCATGTCCTAATAACGTCCTTGCTGATGTTTAACTACTAGAAATTTGTATTGGAGTATAACGAGCTGGTAATAATTCCCCAGAAATAATGAAGCAGCTGATATTTGTTGATGATTATTTACAGGTGGTATCATCGATATTAATGTGTATCAGTCTCTCATTAATAATATCGCTGATGACTACCACAGTGATTGAGTATGTAATTATATACAGTTACTCTAATAAAACGATTGTACATAGATAGTACAATCAAATGGTTCACTTTCCCAGGGTTTGTGACCGTAATGGTGAAAATAAAGGTTAATTCGCCGGATTGGATTCATGCAATGGTCGTCCGAGAGTGATGAGAAGGTACGTTACTGTTTTGTTTTGTTTTTTTAATGGATATGTGTAGTTTTTCAGTCTTCGTGCGATTCTGAAGGGATAAAAGACGCGTGAGAAAATTTGAATCGAGCGGAGGGTTGTGGTCGATTTGCATTCCATTATTATTGTATAATACCGTTAAGGTGATTTCATGTAGTCAGAAATTACGTCGTGCTTTATTGATAAAATTGCAGACCCATGTGGTCTATCCTGCAAAAATCTCCGCAAGTGCAGCAATCCGTGTAGACATGAAAAAGATTAACAAAAGAAATTCTTACGAAACCAATAATACGTGATGTTAAAAACCGTAGGAAGACTATATGATCCAATCACACAAACCTACCTTTGCCAACTTTAAAAGCCGGCAGGCTGAAGCAACAGGTGTTGATCACAGCAAAGCTGTGGGGAAATATACTCAAGAATTTTCCTCGGTCAGATCTTGTTGGAATACGCATAAATTTGGTTCGCTTCTAATTAAATTATTTAAAGCTGTGGGAAAATATACTCACAAGTCCCAATCAGAATTTTCCTCGGTCAGATCTTGCTGGGAAAGCCTGCCAGAAAAGGCCGCACAGAACCCGTGACGTGAATTTGTCTCCTTCCGTCGCGTTGTTATTTCTGGTCAGACTAATTACCAGAACAAACTGAAACAATCCTGAACAAACGGAAAAATACCCGATCAAAAATGTGATAGGACCCGAACAAAGATTTTTTTAAAAAAATACTTACTTATATAATTAGTTATACCTTTAATTCAATTAATTTATACTGTCGTTGGTTACTTTACTCTTTCTTATATTTTGATGTAATAAGAGGACAAAAGAGAATATCGAAACCAAAAAATGACAATACCGGAAATACCGGAATACTAAACTCTGTAAACAGTCATTATTTCTATGAAGTAAATACTTTCGGCAAGTAGCGGCTAGTAGAAGAATAGTGCTCGTACGCTGTTATTATTGTTTAACTACAAGGCTCATTTTCTCTTGTATAAGTAAAAAAAAAACGGTCTTATCACATTTTTATTGTTGTCATAAAGAGACCATGTTTTAAGCTGAAATTTAGTAATCATTTGTCAGTTCTCGATTCATCGTCTGTGTCTGTACCTGTGTTAGCGCCAATCTGTTTTTGGCGTTCGTGTTCGCTCGTTCACTGTCTGTAAAATTATACATGTGTAACTGACCAATCAGCACTCTCTGTGTATGATTCATAGTTCCACTGGTACTATCTATAGGCAACTGCCTCTCTGATAACTCTCGGTGCTAAGACTTCACAGTAGTCACTTGTATATATTAAAGTTATTGATAGTTAGAACACGGCGTATCTTATTATGTTTTAACACAATAACACAACATGGTGTCAGAAGTGGGATATCATGGTTGGAATAGGATATCATCGTTGGAATAGCACATGGATCGTAAATGGATATCTTGAAACAATAACTTTACAATCCACGGAAAATTTTGCACGAATTTAACCATAAAAACGTTGAAAATTCTGCATACGAATTTAATACCACCGAAATGGATCTTTCCGGCGTGCCAACCCCTACCATGGACTGGGACAATTCTAACCTTTTCACATCATGGGTTAAATTCCAACAACACTGAAATAATATTTAACGGACCGATGAGTAGAAGAAGTGATGCGGTCAAAGCCAACTACATTCTACTTTGGGTAGGCGACAAAGGTAGAGATATTTTTAACACATGGACTCTGACGTAGGAAGAAAAAAAGGACCCATCAACGCTATTTACAAAATTCAAACATCACATGCAACCAAAATTAAATCCGGTCTTTGTAAGATTTAAATTTAATAATGAAATTCAAGGCTCCAGGACAATAGACCAATATGTGACTTCATTGAAACTCTTAGCCAAGGATTGTTTCTTCAAAGACGAAGACGACATGATTCGTGATAGAATTGTTTTCGGGGTATCGTCATTAAGGATACGAGAAAAACTGATCAACGAAGGTGAAAAGTTGACCTTGGAAAGGGCTATTAACATTGGTCAAAGCCATGAATATGCCCAGGAGCAGTTACAGACCATGTCTTCATCAGCCAGATCAGAAGTACATGTGACAATTCAAAGACAGGCCAAGACAAAAGAACTACAGCCGAAGAAGAAATGGACCACGTCTTCCAGATGAAGCGTGAACGCGACCTGTGGACACTGCGGATACAAAACACATTCAAGCCAGGACAAGTATCCTGCGAAAGGAAAAACTTGCAATAAGTGTCATAAACTCAATCACTTTGAGAAAGTCTGTAGATCAAAAACGGTTAGATCAAAAACGGTTAGTGTGATTAACAATGAATCTCAAAACCAGTATTCATTTATTGACAGTGTAAAAAGAGATATAGTTGCCAATGGACAGGCGTATGCGGCGATAGAGGTAGGACCTAATTTATTTTCTATTGATTTTAAATTGGATCCTGGCTCCCAAGTTAACATCATACCCTCGCATATATTCCAAAAGCTAGGCATAAAACATCCTCTTAAATCTACTTTAAACACACTATCTGCACATAACGGCAAATTATTGAACACAATGGGTACAGTCAATCTCACATGTAAACGCACTGAACATACACATGAACTCGAGTTCTACATTGTTAAAACGAGAGCACCACCTATACTTGGCTTACAGTCTTGTATTGAGTTAGGCTTAGTTAAATTTACATACTCTGTTCAGACACAGATGTCAGATTTACATTGTAACAAGAGTACACCCCTCACTAAGGCGGTTGTTCTCAAGGAATATGCCGAAGTATTCAACGGTATTGGTCTTTTCCCAGGGGAATGTACCATACACATTGACCCCAAAGCCATACCTGTAGTGCACCCTCCGCGGCGAGTACCTGTTGCACTTCAAGACAGACTCAAAACTGAACTTGATCGCATGGAAAATGAAAATATCTTTGCCCCAGTTACATCACCTACAGCATGGGTAAATTATATAGTTGTCGTCGAAAAGCAATAGGGTAAACTAAGGGTATGTCTCGACCCACAAGATCTTAACAGGGCAATTTTGCGTCCCCATTACCCTATGCGCACATTAGATGATATCCTACCCCAATTATCAGGTGCAAAATACTTCACCAAATTGGATGCACGGTCAGGATATTGGGCAATAAAACTGTCACGTGACTCTTCATACCTCACAACTCTCAACACCCCTTACGGCCGTTACCGTTTCTTGCGTCTCCCATTTGGTTTGAAATCATCTCAAGATAAATTCCAAAGGCAGATCGATGAGAGTTTTGAAGGTTTAAGTGGTATTGTTTCGATTTGTGACGATATACTAGTATTTGGACGCACACGCGACGAACATGATACAAACTTGAGAAATATTATCAAACGTTCCCTCGAAAAAGGAATCCGGCTACATGAGGAAAAACTAGAAGTGGGCGTCACAGAAGTTCAGTACTTCGGGCACATTCTGTCAGCAGAAGGTCTCAAACCTGACCCCGCCAAACTAGCAGCGGTAAGAGAAATGGAGCCCCCTCGTGACCGAGCGGAGTTAGAAACCATTCTTGGCATGGTTAACTACTTGTCAAAATTTTCCCCAAAATTGGCAGAGGTCACAAGTCCACTACGACAACTGTTAGCGAAAGACGTAGAGTTTTAATGGGACTCTCCTCAAATAGACGCATTTCAAAAGGTCAAAGACATAATTACTATAAGCCCTGGACCTGTTCTGTCCTATTTTGACCCTAAGAAACCACTGACTTTGCAAGTTGGCGCATCAAAATATGGGCTGGGTGCCGCCCTAATGCAAGATAAGCCCGTGGCTTATGCATCAAAATCCTTGACCACAACTGAGATTAATTACGCTCAGATAGAGAAAGAAATGTTTGCTATACTGTTCGGATGCAAACGGTTTCATCAATATGTATACGCGAGAAAGGTACACGTTCAAACTGACCACCTTTCACTTGTCTCTATAATGAAAAAGCCCCTCTATGCAGCCCCACCGCGACTACAACGCATGCTTTTGCAACTACAGCGTTATGACCATGAGGTAAAACATTACCAAGGTAAGAACATACCCGTAACAGATACACTCTCCCGTACGTTCTCATCGGATACATACCCTCTCTTATCTGACGGTATAGATATGCAGGTGCATATGACGTTATCAGCATTACCTGTATCTGATCGTAAGAAGGAAGAAATTCAATCTCTCACTGAACAAGACCCCCAGATGGTCATGCTGAAACAGGTCATAAGTGAAGGTTGGCATGAAAAGAGGTCAAGCTGTCAATCAGAGATACTCGACTATTGGAATTATAGAGATACACTTTCAGTTGTAGACGGGTTAATCTTGAAAGGCCACAAAATAGTCATACCACAAGCCCTCAGGCAGAAAATGCTAGAAACTGTACAATCAAGACATTTAGGTATTGACAAGTGTCTGAAAAGAGCCAGAGGTGTTTTGTTTTGGCCAAGAATCTCAGCCGACATTTCCGATTTGGTGTCAAAATGCTCTATCTACTTAGAGCGCAGAAGCTCTAACCAAAAGGAACCTCTCATTAATCATGACGTCCCTGAATACCCATGGCAAAAAGTCGCCACAGACCTGTTTACATGGGATAATAAAGAGTACATTGTTGAAGTAGATTATTTCAGTCGCTACTTCGACGTTAAGGCACTCGTTAGCTCAAAAAGTTGCACTGTTATCAATCACATGAAAAGCATTTTCGCGCGCTTTGGAATACCGGAAGTCGTTGTCAGCGACAATCAAACATGCTATTCTTCACGCGAGTTCGCAAGCTTCGCGAAAGAATGGGACTTTAAACACGTGACATCGAGTCCAACATACCCTCAGTCAAACGGCCTAGCAGAGAAAACAGTTCAAACTGTAAAGAGAATTCTCTCAAAAGCAAAAGCCGACGGCAGAGAACCACTTATAGACATATTAGAGTACCGAGCCACTTCTCTTGATATCGGGTTCTCACCAGCAGAATTGTTGATGGGGAGACAGCTTAGATCAATTCTCCCAACAACCCGCGAAAAATTAATTCCAAAAACACATATCCCAGCTGAGGTCAAAAAGAAAATTACACTTTGTAAGAGGAAAACTAAGAATTATTATGACAAAAACGCAAAACCACTAAAACCACTTAAGGAAGGGGAATCAGCCCGAGTTCAATTAAAAGGTCAAAAATGTGAACCTGCCCTAGTAGTAAGAAAACACAGCGAAAGGTCATATACAGTTCGCACCAAAGATGGTACCATTTATCGTCGCAATAGACGTTTACTCCTGAAAACTAATGAAATACCACCACCGCCCTCCCCTCAGATTGAACACATCTTGTACAGTTGCATCACCACTCCCCGCAAATGCCAGTAAATCAATTTCAAAGTCAATGGAATCTAAATGTTTCAGCCAAAGTACGCCTGAGCCTGACGCAACGGTCTCATGGGTTCGTCCGCAAGTCGGATGTTACACACGTTCTGGGAGGCTAGTGAAACCAAAGATAAGAGTGTCAGTGTAATATCAGTTCCAAAAACCTGGACATAACCTGGATATGAAACAACTGTGAAATCCGGCACTCGCAGATAAGAGAGACTCAGCTAATAGAACACTCATTAGTGTAGCACATTGTATGGTTTTGTTGATAAACACTGACGGTGATTCAAGATAAGGACCATCAGTTTATATCAAGCAATACGATTTCTTAAAAATGTATAATGCATTTGAAGTCTGTCTCAGACATGTGTACGTAGTTAATTGTAATCATTGATATCAAAGACGCGCTTAACTCTGATATGTTAATTATAATGGCTTATGATTCATTTAGTTTGTTAAAAGTTTTATTAAAACGTTTCTTTGTAAGAAGAGAGATGTAACATTATACATGTGTAACTGACCAATCAGCACTCTCTGTGTATGAGTCATAGTTCCATTGGTACTATCTACAGGCAACTGCCTCTCTGATAACTCTCGGTGTTAAGACTTCACAGTAGTCACTTGTATATATTAGTTATTGATAGTTAGAACACGGCGTCTCTTATTATGTTTTAACACAATAACACAACACTGTCTTCTGTTATCTTTTTCTTTTCTTTTTTGTACGAGCCTGTATTTTCTTTATTCCGATATCAAATTCAATAATTGCTTTTTAATGGACGATAATGAAAAAAAAATACAGAGACGAATGCGTTTACGACTGAAAGTATACCAAGCTGTAATTGTTTTCACTCGACTTGAAAAATACACTTGTAGACATTTCTAAACCATGTTTTTGGTCCTCTGTTGAGAGAAAAAATTGCTCCTTCCAAATTATTTAGAGTATTGATACAATTTATCTAAGCGTTTAAATGACTTGCAAAAAGAAATAAGTGCGAAAAACAACCATATTGTATTTATTTCTTTATCAAATTCATTTTTTAAAAAAACGATTAACACATTGACTGTAGCATAAGGTACGTAAAATTACTTGCGAAGAGGATCAGTAAGAACAAATCAAAACTCATTTGTAGTAAGTTATTTACTCCTTGCTCAAATTCCATTTTTTTTCTTTTTAATGGAAATATAATGGCAAACGACATTTTATAATACTTATTTACATGTCCCATAAAAACACCTATTTACAGTATCCCCAATAATAGAATGTTTTGTCATATACTGGTCAGTACAAAACTCGACATCTTTAAAACATTTGCGAAAAGAAGTTAAATATAAAACAATAACAAGTATTTCCTTTATTTCTCGATCAAATGGAATATCTGATAAAATTACATTGAAGTAAACTCGGCGTAAGCTTTCAAAATATATTTATCATATGACTTGCAATAGCAAAAAGCGGTATTTTAATGACTTGAAAAAGAAAACGACGATAACGTACAGTAAAAGAACACATAGTTTCCTGATAACTTGATCTTAGATAATTAAGTCCAATTTTTTTTAGAAATAACGCTGTCCAATACGGGGTCAATGGGTTGTGATCAATTTATTTGTTCCTGAATGAGTAGTTCTCGACCTTTCCACCCTTTTCTGTTTGTTTTTTGTTTATTGTTTTTGTTTTGTTTTGTTTTGTTTTCTTCTCGCTGAAGATGATATTACCACCATTCTAGTTCCATCCGTGGACACAACATCATTAGGGTTCGTTTTCTCTGTATTACTGAATTTAGATAAATTAATAATGAAAATACGAGTCATTTTCGCACTAATTTATTCTTTTCTCAATCCAATTCACATTCGGCAGTACGTACTGACTGGTCGTAGGAGTAACATGTCACGAAAATTTATATTTTAAATACATTATTGAATGTGTTTCGTCATTATCTTTTATTTTAAAAAATATTTAATTTGATAAATAAAAAAAGAACATTCGAGTTTTCTCGGACATTTCTTGTTTTTGCGACAAGAAGTTCTTTGTGCACCTTAGTACTATCGTTTTTCTGTTCATTTGCTTTCGCTATCGACACTGTTTTAGATAACAGAAAATGACCGTGAGAGTCCGGTAGTCTACATGGCATATGCTTGTTTCACAATACCTAAAAAGGACTACTTACTTAAAATAGTTATAGGGATAATATATTCAGTTCATATATAAATGAATGCTCAGCAGTCTTATATAACAGGGTTTCTCAGCCAAACCATATTTTTGTACTTGGACGACAGTATACTTTTACCCCCTCCACCCCAAATCATCCACTGGGATTATTAAAAGGTATTTGAAAATGACTTTTGTTGAGGCAACAAAACTGATTTCATAGTTGATTACCACATTGGACCATCATGGAAAATCATCATCGTCGTCAAACAAAAATAGGGTTGGCTCAAAGCTCCCTTTGTATGAGACTACTGCATTTTTCCAGATAGATTACTAAATGTTTACCACATCTATTTTTGACCTTCATACAAAATTTACTCCAATAACCAATCTAACAAATCCACCTTGCTAAAATCAACACTATCATGTTTTTTATAATACAACGCGAATGCTTTAATGGCATCAAAACAATATGGCTTATCATCAAAATTGCACTGACCAGGTTTTTATGATGACATCAGTCTCAATTTTATGACGATTAGATATTATTGCCATCGTCTCAACATAACCAAACAAACCACAAAACCTATCTAACGCTGCCTATTATTTTATCGAATTCTATCACGCTACCTACTACATTCTTCAGATGCTTCTACAATTTTTCTGTGATAAATGTTTCGTTGTTTCATCTTGTTATACAAAGTGTCGGACAAAATATGTCAGACATATATGACTTTCAAACCGGTGAGCAGAGATCCCTTCGGCCTCAAGTGCAGATAGTAGGTCACCATTTCGTTGTTGAGATTAAGCTGTCGCCGTGATTGGTTAGTCAGCGTCATTGTAATCGATATTTTATTTTTCGACGTTTATCGGTTATATTATTTGTCGTGGAGTTACTTGCATCAGCAAACCTGGTGGAACATTAGGAGAAAAACTTTAAATAATTTGTCCTTTTTTTACTGTAATGTGCCTTATACGATCCGATGGCAATTGAACGATTTACTAAAATCGTATTTACTTTTGTTATGTCCACTGGTAACTCGCCCTCGTATGAAATTAAAGCGCTTTGCGATCTAGAACAATATAGTTGTCGAGCAAAACCATACAAAGATCAGATATTAGCGGTACCTAAATCAACCAGAAATTTTTTTTCAACATGATTCTGGCACACAGCGTGATATAGTTTGAAGTGAGTTCAAAATTGTCTGCCACGGATCTAACTTTAGTTGGGATCTGAGATTTTGTTATTCTTTTAGATCTTTAACGTTGTAAGCTCCTTGTGGTATCATAGCACAAGCTTCTTGTGTTATCTCATCTCAGAGGTTTGAATATCTGAGCCAGTTGGGTAGCTCGACTAAAATGTAAAATTTCATTCATGTTAGTTTTCACATTGGACATAGCATGCCGAGCAGTAGCTGAAACTAAACTTATTTCATAGTGCGTCCCTGACCCAAATTCGATTGATAGATTATTAATAACATAATCGTTTGTGCTCTCCGGCGTAGTTTGAGATGAACCAAGTAGTAAAGTTGTTGATAACGTTTTTATTCTATCTGATAAATAAACTCAGAGTGCTTTGTAGTTAACGAATTAATTTGCCCTGATAAGACCAATATGTAAAATATAATATTCGTATGATTTTAGATAAAAGTTTGATACAAAATTATCTAAAATGTTAACAAGTTTGCTATCGAGTTAAGTGCTTACATTTCTAACTCTTTTGATATGATTAGCAGTATCGACTGGTTGACTATTTCAGTTTGAAAATAAAAGATCTTTAAACCATAAGCTATTTTCTCTTTAAGTCCATTTGTATCAATGTTTAGCTAAGATTTTAAATAATATTGTTCTGTAATTAAAACATTTTGTTTGTTTTTTTTTATTTTATCAAGCTTAATATCATAAATAACCGCAATAATATCTTTTATTTTATCAATGTTAATATCATAAATAAACACAATAATAATTTTATATTTTATCAAGGATAAAATCATAAAAATAACCGCAATAATACCTTTTATTTTATCAATGTTAATATCATAAATAAACACAATAATAATTTTATATTTTATCAAGGATAAAATCATATAAATAACCTCAATAATACATTTTTATTTATTAAGAACAATATCATAAATAACCGCAATAATACCTTCTTTATCAGAGATATCATAAATAACCGCAATAATACCTTTATATTTTATTAAGGATAATATCATAAAAATAACCGCAATAATACATTTTTATTTATTAAGAACAATATCATAAATAACCGCAATAATACATTCTTTATCAGAGATATCATAAATAACCGCAATAATACCTTCTTTATCAAGGATATCATAAATAACTGCAATAATACTTTTTTATCAAGGATATCATAAATCACCGCAATAATACCTTTTTATTTTATCAAGGATGATATCATAAATAACTGCAATAATACTTTCTCTGTGCATATTAACAAACTATTTTGCATCATCGTAATTACTAGATGTTTATCAAAAGCCAATTAATAATTTTTCTCACAACTCTTTTTTCACTGATGTGATTTACCTACCTCATATTCACTCATTTTGTACATCATTAACCATTATTTTGTTCGCGTCCCACCCAAAAAAGAAAATTCCTCCAAATTTCTTATCTCGACAAATTTATTGGATATTTAGCTTCTCTTATTAATTTATTAATCATTTCCAGAAAAATGCCACATATTTTTCACCACTTCTAGCCTGCTCTTTATTTTTGTAATAACTCAACCTGTCGTGCGGTTGGATCTCCTACTTGCTCAACAGTTTTCTTTTGTCCTTTTTCAACTATATCAAGTAATCCTTTCTCCGCTAATTTTTTTGCAATGTTCTGGTGATAAATCAGAAATATCTGGTTATTTGCCAAGCACAGATTTGGTAACAGGTTTAAAAAGTCTAACAGTTTCTTTTTCTGTTTGATGTTGCTCTCGGTGTTCTTATTCAATTTGAATTACTGTATCGCACATTGTTTCTTTATCTTGATATAATTCTCAATGCTGTCTTTCAACATCTTCTACAAACTCTGTCCATTGTATGAACTGTCAGATTTCTGACTGGTCAACATTTCATTTCTTTCGAGAGACAAGTACTGAGGTACACTTTCACACAAAAAATAGATACTATATGGACTTCTCTAAAGTAGTTATAAAAGTGTTCAATTTTGATGTTCACCTATACAAAATTCTATCTTGCCTGAAAATGGAATACAAAATGACATAATATATGATATAAATACGATGACAAACTGGAATCAATATTCCAAAAATAGAAAGGATAGTGTCTATGCAATAATTAAACTCGTGCAATAAGAATTCAATAGAACTATGAATTATATATAAGTTATTGATAACTTTTTTGCTCTAGGTGACTTTAACATGTTTTCTTAACCTTTGATCTCAATTTCTAAAGAAGAGAAATACACTAACATAAAAATTTTCATAAAAACAATTAACCTTGAACTTTGAACCACAGTACATCTGAAATTTTTGTTCACCTGATCTCCATAATCGTTGCCAAGTTTCAGCAATCACTCCAAAGCTAAGAGTCTAGTTACACACAACAATTTTAACACTGAATATTCAAAACACAAAAAAAATGTATGTATTATATAAATAATCCATGCTAACTTTCATAGCTATACCTCAAAAGTTGTGGGACTTGTTGCACACATTGGAATTATTATTTATGACATAAAAATGGACATCAAAAGGGGCATAACTTTAAACTTATCCAGAGCTGCCAACTCTCCAAGCTCACAAGTAGTGAAAACGGGGACAAAAATGAGTGAATTTTGACATGTATTCATGAAGAGATCTTCTAGTCCAGGAATAATTGTCAGAATAAATGTTTAGCATGGTCTCCAGTAGGCTGATAAATCAGCCATTCACCCGTGATGAAATTGACTTTCAGGTGAGGGGCTGATATCGTGTTCATTATAAGATGGCTGTTGTGGTAGCCATATATGAAGATCAGATCACCACCATATTTAATCATGACCAACTAGATACAACAAGAAGTCTTTTAGCAAAAACCCTCAAAAATGATATTACCACCCAATCATGAGGAGTAGCTATAACAAGATTCTCAAGATGGTTGTTGTGGCCATACTTAATGTCTGAGTAAAACCATTTGCATTTAAGGGCAGGCATGGGGCTGATTATGCCTGTAATCATTACCAACTGTAACTTATTACATATTCATCTGTTCTCATAATCATTCATTTCAGAAGTTCTATAATCAAAATCATCCTTCATTTGCAGTGTAACCATGATTACAAATGATTACAACCAAAAACATCAATAATTATATTCTTAATTATTGTAAGAATAATAAAAGTTTTTATAAATATTAGACCATAAATTTTGACTACTACAATATTAGTATATAAATTTATATCTAAATACTGGTAAATACACATTTATATACAGTTTAAATTGTTTGTTTTCAGTTATTAACAAAAAGAAAATACAAAGCAATGATAATCATAATTGTAATCATTCCCCTGTGATCGAAATCATAATCATGGTTTCCAGATACACAATCAAGTGTAATCATAATAATCAGTCCCAAATAACCTGTAATCGCAATTGTTATTGAGCACACAGAATCAACCCCAAATAACCTGTAATCGCAATTGTTATTAAGCACACAGAATCAACCCCAAATAACCTGTAATCGCAATTGTTATTGAGCACACAGAATCAACCCCAAATAACCTGTAATCGCAATTGTTATTGAGCACACAGAATCAACCCCAAATAACCTGTAATCGCAATTGTTTTTGAGCACACAGAATCAACCCCAAATAACCTGTAATCGCAATTGTTATTGAGCACACAGAATCAACCCCAAATAACCTGTAATCGCAATTGTTTTTGAGCACACAGAATCAACCCCAAATAATCTGTAATCGCAATTGTTATTGAGCACACAGAATCAACCCCAAATAACCTGTAATCGCAATTGTTACTAAGCACACAGAATCAATCCCAAATAACCTGTAATCGCAGTTGTTATTGAGCACACAGAATCAACCCCAAATAACCTGTAATCGCAATTGTTATTGAGCACACAGAATCAACCCCAAATAACTTGTAATCGCAATTGTTACTAAGCACACAGAATCAACCCCAAATAACCTGTAATCGCAATTGTTACTAAGCACACAGAATCAACCCCAAATAACCTGTAATCGCAATTGTTATTGAGCACACAGAATCAACCCCAAATAACCTGTAATCGCAATTGTTATTAAGCACACAGAATCAACCCCAAATAACCTGTAATCGCAATTGTTATTAAGCACACAGAATCAACCCTAAAAAACCTGTAATCGCAATTGTTATTAAGCACACAGAATCAACCACAAATAACCTGTAATCACAATTGTTTTTGAGCACACAGAATCAATCCCAAATAACCTGTAATTGCAATTGTTATTGAGCACACATGATCAACCCCAAATAACCTGGAATCGCAATTGTTATTGAGCACACAGAATCAACCCCATGCTTGTTTAGGGTTGACCAGACAGTGAGATGAATGTATCAATGAGTTTCATAGCAACCCTCCTTGTAGTTTAGGAGGAATAGCGATGACTCGCTTGTTCTAATGGACGGATGCCTGATCAAAAACCACACAAGTTCCTCTTGAATATGACCAACAGAGTTGAAATAAGAGCTTACTCTGAAATCCACCTTTACAAGTATCAGTTCAACTGAATAATTACTGAATTTATTTTGATTCATAATACAACTTAAATATTTATAAGATTCACCATGGCAAATCCCAATATTTATATTACCTATCCTATCCACCTAACACAAATCAAACAAATCCTGGGATTTGTTACCTAAAACCTCATATGTTTAATTTTGTTTTTAAAAAAGAATTACAAAAAGTATGCAAAATAACACCACAATTAAAATTTTTAACATTTGAACTTTGACCCCTGCCTATAGTATGGATAAGGAAGGAGGCAAAAATCATAACCTTTTCACTATTTGTCATCACACATACAACCAATGTACAATTTTATGCCTAACCAGACAAGACAGTTATAACAGAAATTCCTAGCATATTAGTGTATAAATTTAAACCAATGGTAACAGTAAAGCTGTATGCCATCTGACCTCTGTCTGCATTGGTTCTATAGCAATATTATCCATTTCACTTATTTTTGAACCAAACTTCATCAGAATATGCTGAATGGTTTACATGCAACGTACCAAGAAGTGACATAATGTATGATTCCCATAAAGCTCCAACATCTCATAGCATCTCAAGCCCATGCTCCACAATGGTCAAAAATATATACTGTACCTGGATAATATGGTATGAACTGAATTTGACCTATGTGTTCTTAATGTCTCTAACAAACTCTGAAATAAATCCAACTAGTCCTTCAAAAGTTACTCAGGTCAAACACAGTTTGTGATGGACCTTTCAGAACATAATGAATGGACATTATACCAAAATAGATATGGCAGTTGAAAGTCTTTGAAACCACACTGTGGTTGCTTTATGTTACATCCAATTAGTTGTGGAAGTAAATCAATAATACTATTACAGTTGTGAATTTTTTTTAATATATGCACGTTAAAATGAACAGTAACGACGCATATGGTCCTGTAAGCTCTTTGCAGTGGATAACTTCTTTTCACACACACTGCATGAAAAAGATTTACCCTCGTGTATCTTTTCATGGCGTTTGCAGTTTTCTTTACAGTTGAATTTCTTATCACAAATCTTGCAGGCAAATGGCTTTTCATCAGTATGTACCATCATTGTGTGCTTTGCAAGGACAGATTTCTCAACAAAACTCTTGTTACAGATGTCACACGTGAATGGCTTTATACCTAAATGTAATGTCATGTGTCTTTTGAGAACGCTCTTATGTGTATACTTCTTCTTGCACAGTTCACATGCAAACTTCTGGTCATCGTAGTGACTTCTTCGATGAGCTCGTAAGTAACCCGGCTCTTTAAATCTTATACCACAAACCTCACATTTATAATTTTTTTCCCCCGTGTGATTTCTTATGTGTGCTTCTAGGCTGGACTTAACTGTGAATGTTTGTGAACATTGGTCACATTTATAAGGTTTGTATCCTGTATGTGTTCTCATATGTATATTTTTGGCACCAACTTGTGTAAATCGTTTGTCACAAAAATTACATTTGTATGGTTTTTCTCCAGTATGTCGTCTAACATGAGTCACAAGCCCACTTGATTTCTTAAATCTTTCTCCACAAATGTCACATCTGAAAGGTCTTTCATCTGAATGCGTTTTAGTATGTGTATCAAGCTGATATCTATGTAAGAAACTTTTCCCACATATTTCACACTTATAATTTTTGCCATCTGTGTGCTGTCTTGTGTGTTTTTGAAGGTCATAACGTTTTGGGAATCGTTTATGACACGTATCACATGTATAGGGTAGGTTACCAGTGTGCATTCTCATGTGTACATTACATGTACCTTTTTGTGTGAATCGTGCATCACAGAAATCACACTTATAAGGTCGGTCACCAGTATGAACTGCCAGATGAGACACAAGATGTGATTTTCTTCTATGGCTTTTCTTACAAAACTCACAAGTGTATAATGTTTTAACACATTTTTTACTTTTTTTCTTGTCCTCTGGTAAGCTATTACATGTGCTTAATTCCTGTATGATTATGTTTGATTGATTTACTGTGCAATTCTGATAGATATCATTTTCCTTTGAATTCCTGACAATGGTATCTCCTTCCATCTTTCCATCCAGGCCTGAGAAAGAGACCATACCAACCTGGCGATCATCATTCCTTGAATTTAAGTTTCTTGCATCTTTATCCATTTTCAGAAATTGATCTCAAGCAATGAATTAAAACAGCTACCTTGCTGGAACAGCAGAAAAGCACTGACAGGCACTGCAATGAATATACATACATATTAATGCAAGTAAATACTGTAAAATACAATAATCATGTAACTAAAACATATCATAATGGAAATGTGTCCATTGATCACATATTCATTGAAAATATCAACACAATGAATTAAAAAAAGTGTATAACTATTAAGTTTTGACAGTAATGGCTAGGATTTTCCTAAGTTATCAAGCAGAATGAACAGGACTTTCCCGAAGCCTATACAACATGGTGGGTCTGCCATGCCATACATGCTAGACAGATGCTTAACATCATGCCTTAATATAACCATGATGCCTTAATTTTTTTGTCATCACCACAAATGGAAGATTTCTATGCCTTCACACTTTCATAGTTTTCTGTATTGGCACTATCAGGATTAGTATAACTTTGGACATTACAAGCCAATGGATCTCAAAAATTCTGAGCTTTGGTCAAGTTTTGAAGTCTTAAAGTATGATATCCTTAATATGCAGAAACCATTATTTTCTTAAGGGACCTATCATAACCATCACATCTGACCTTCATGTCTTTATTGCAGCAAACTGGGCCCTGCTATGTGAGCATTTGATTTACTTTATTGCCTTTGATTTACTGTAAAGATGTTGGCACAGTTACTGTCAGTGGTGTAGTGTTAAATAAAAAAGTGGAATAATGTAATAAAGAAGTGAGGGAACACATGTTATTTGAATGCAGGGAGGAGGGGGATCATGGCAACTGCAAGAAAGGGAACATGCAAAAAAAGTAAGGGAACGTCATTCTCACACGTTCCCACAACACTACTGGTTACTATGGAGCAACTTAAACTCTGTTTATACTGCTTCTAGAAACCAAACAACCAAATAGTTTCTAAGCTTGCAAAACTTTTGCTCTCTAAATATTATTTAAATTCTTTTTAAAGATACCTAAGTTATACTAGGTCACCATGAACATGTAGCTGGCCTAAATACTTACATTACCTTTTTAAATCACCTTGGATTCAATGTGCAACCACTGACATAGTCACACTAGGACAGACTGAATGTGTATAATAAAAATATTTTTGACACACCTCAAAACAAAATAAACAAATAGCTATATATCTGAAACAAAATTTAGGCCAACTGCTGCTTATAGGCCTTTACTCTCGTCAATGGTTTTTTCTTCATTTTTCTAGAAAGATAAACAGGTCACACCTTGAGCAGCAGGAGGGGGTGTCCAAAGAAAACAGCAGAGGGAGGTGAAAAGATCAGCAAAAATAATACATGGAACCCTTGGAATGACTAACAAACAGTAACAAACTATATGTGACACATATTTTTATATGTGCCATAAAATGTGAAAATTTTAATTTGATATGAACAACATTGGTGAGAAGAAAATAATGCAAAGACTATTTTAGTAACCAATCATTGTATATAGCTATATTATTTTAATCAGCAAAAAAGCAAAAATAGACTGTAGATGTTGAGCTTTTTGTCAGTTTAGCTGCCAATTCATTGCCAGTTATTTTTGTTTGTGCTAGTTTATATCCATTCATGAGGTCCCTTCATGGGGCATCTTTCAATGAGGCTGTTTCACTTTTCCAATATCTGCCTTCATGGGGGTACCTTTCAATGTGGTTTATTTTTACTTTTGGATTTTCTATGTACATGTATTTCTGGCCTGGCTATATTTATCTCTGGCTTTTTGGGTCTCTTTATTTCTTTGGTCCATTTTTACCATAAATGGATTGGGGAAAGGTGTTTCCTTATTAGACATACCCCAGGTGAATTCCTAGATACGAAACAAAATACAAGAAATTCAGAAATTTTGCGCAGGCCATGGCTCTACAGTCAACAGGATAGCATTGATTTCTGAAAACTTTGCATACCCAACCCTGGTAAATCCCAGGATGGTGCAAAACTGCACAACAATTAGTTTTGATTTGTGATGGACATGGGCAAATGGTCTGCTATCAGTACATTTTCTGGTTGACTTCCAACACTTTACCTGTGGCTCCCAATAAATAACTTCAGTTTTAAACCCGACAGCATATTTCTGGGCTTGAACCCATGAAGCTCACTAATAATGGTTTGGAAATCCAACAACATTACCAATGCACTACTGCAGATTCAAAAAATATGTTAAAATCTAATATTAATACCTGTCACTTTACAATAAATAACAAATATTTTAGATAATTTATAATTATTCCTTGCTGCAGAATATTCAGTTGAAATAAAATAGTATTATTTACACAAAAAAAATAAATATCTAAATTTGTACTACTACACTGCCAAGTGGGTAAAAATCTGAATATGTATGTTGATAATGGATAGTCATAAATCAATGCAATGACAGACCACATGTAGAGTTAGTCAAGTAAAACAGGTCTGCTTTTACAATACATGTACTCAAATGTTTTAAACAGACTGGGTGGTTTTCAGTATAAAAGTGTTACTTACAACAATAAATAACATCTAAATTCATACATCTGTAGTCCACAGGTACAGTTAGTCAAGCAAAATAGGTCTTAACTTAATGTACAATAATCAATTTTACCTATAAATTCCAGCCAGTTAGCATATTCAACCACATGACCTCAATTGGGAATCCCTGTGTCTTATTAATAGCACTGCCACATGACCAGGGCAATGTCTAAACTGTTGAATCAAATGGAGATTTTGGTAATTTTTTGTATTAGGAAAAATTATATCACAGATATATAGTAAAATCTTGTGTTATTTGCTGACTTTGTTATCTGTAATTAAATCAATGTTGTAATAATGAGTGATTCTGCACTTGCTAAAAAATCTCTTACAGCAAAATTACCTCGGCAACAACTAGTTGCTATTATGAAGTATCTTCCAGTCCATGATTCCGTAAAACAGCAGCTGCAACAATGCCAGGATGCTCAAGTGAAATTTACAGAGAGTACAGAACAGTTATTTAAACCAGTCACAATAGATCTTCCATCACTGGAACAAACAGCAAAAGCAATTGAACAAACAGCTAAATCAACCCAAAAAATAGCAAAAAGAACTAAACAAACCAAAATGATTTTCAAAGAGCTTCCAGCTTGGATAGCAACTGTTTAACCACAATTACAGCAAGAAATACAGCAATAAAGGGTATAGAACAAGCCAGTGCTGTAATTGGTGATATAAGGACACTGGATCTTGTTTAAACAAGAACCAGAACATACTAAATAAAAAAAAACACCTGCCAATTTATAGAAGGTCATAAAATACTTCGAGAAAGCCCTATTTCGGTGTTGCAGCGGGATATCAAATTCGCACTAAACTACTAGATCCAGAGACCGTCGATGTCACACAAAGAATGGACTCTTTTCATGCTTCAAAAGCACCATTGTATAAATCAAATTAGTGGCGAATATAAGCCTTTATATGAAGAATTTAAGAAAAAGGCCAAAGAAGCTAGAGGCTGCCCATTACTTAAGGATATGTTGTTGTTGTTGTTGTTGTTGTTGTTGGGTTTAACGCCATTTTTCAGCACACAATAGGCTATTCATGGTGGCCAGTATTAATGGTGGAGGAAGAAACCGGGAAATCACCGGAAAGAACCACCGACCCAAGAAAAGCTACTGGCAAGCTTTCTCACATAACCACATTTGCCAAATCCTAGACTCGAACCCAAACAGACTGAGGTGAGATGGCAGTGATCTGTAATGGACAGCGCTTTAGACCACTTGGCCACTTGGGGCCTCTACTTAAGGATATATTATCACCCAAAAGATCACAATTTGGACCACCTTGTGTAGAGGAAGAAGAACCATCAGAAGAGGCAGTCAGAAGTGGCCTTGAAACTCGCAATTGACATCTTAGGAAACAAGGTGGTAATATGATCGCTGAATCACCAGTGTTTCAGGATAAACTTTGTCCCAACAATATCCTCGCTGATGTTGATTGACTAGAAATTCTGACTGGTGTAAGACGAGCCAGCAACAATTCCAATAAAATCATCAATGAAGCAGCTGCTAATTGTCAGTGTTTATTTACCGGTAGCATAACATGATAACAAACAGTGACTTATATCATGTGGTTATAGATGAAATTACAGACAATTACTACGGTGAGTTATCAATTAGACTGGCAATAACATGATTATAAAGAATGCTTAATGTGGACCTGAAAGCATCAGGGTGATAAATTCACAATTTCTGGTTTATAAAATGAGTTTCAGAGATGGACTCAGCAATGTTGTTCAAGATTTTTTCTGAATGACAGCCTCAAAAGCTACCCCAAATGCAAAATAATTAGGTAACATAAATGCAAAAGTGATAGCAGGTAGTGGTCTGGTCCTGTCATCACTGGTGAAATTGATTGATGTTGGAAAGTCATTTTAGACATCATCGAATATAAATGTTCAAATGTGATCCAGCATTTGATCTAGACACACCAGTCCTCAAAGATGAATCAGTGTGTGATTATCAGTATTATTTTTATGATGCACATGTACCTGACGCACGTGGACAAACTGAGCTACAGGTACAGGATACAATAAGATATTTTCTGCCCAATGAAGCATTCAATGAAATCAAAGATCATCTTTTGAAGACAGATCATACACCATGTACTGTTGAAGTTCGAGTTTTGGTTTGTTAATAATGGTGCTATGGCCTTATTTAACAGTGCCACATATATGATCAATGGAAGAAAAAAAACAATGAATTATGTCTGGAAAATTTTCATGTGGCCATGATACTATACTAGGTCCGGCAAGATATTCCAATGATTATTCACAGACTACTAGTCCATCAATGATATTCATCTAGAGCATTGCTGACCGCCCTGACGACAGGTAGCATCTCATGGTACAATTAGCACAGTACAGTTCCAATGTTGCGGTAGCTGGAATGATAGCAACTGCTTTTGCGATACTGCAGACTGTCAATCCAGAATGCAACCTGAGATTTGCGGCGTGGCAAAGGGTAATAACTAGAGCTGTACCAAATAGGTGATTATCACTATTCAGCAAAATACAAATAATTGGACCAACTATTCGGCTCAATACAAACACGAATAGTGTGAAAAAACTGGTCTACTGACAATATTAAAATTTTAAATGTAAGCAAAAGTTTCAGTTCAGTAAATTTAATATATAAACTAAAAGTAAACAGTTAACTGCATGTAATTTTTGCATCTCTGCCAGTCCGTGTAAACTACGAATGGAACTAATTTAACTAAACTTAGAAATTGTCACTTACAGTTCAGTTCGTGCATGATTGCTGCGTTAGCTTTTAAAAAAAAAAAAAGATCATTCCATGTTGTCAGCATTAAGGCAGCTTCTCGTTTCACTGAAGGTATCACTAGCCAGCTATACTAAAGAGACGTTCACTTGGTAATCTCGTAGGTGGTACAGAAAGGTAGTGCCTTGCAGTGTGACACAAAGTGGAAAACTTTGAAATGTTTTTTTTTCCACTAATCCAATGGGTCAGTGTCCCTTGGAATTCTTGGCTCTGCCAGATAGTTGTTCACTTCTGTTTCTATGGTGACAGACATGTCGTTCTGTGGCTCAACAGGCTGCAACTGATCCCATGAGGTCCAAAAGTTGTCCTTTATCTGATTTTTTGTTGGCAGTTGTTCGTCAGCTGCAGGAAAAACTTCAAACAGCTGGACTGTAGCTGTAGATGACGATGGCTGGAATAGTAATGTAGCAATTATAATGTCTGTCTTGGCTTGTACTTGCTACACAGTGGTAAAAAAAAAAAATGTAACTTGAAGCGTGGATCCAAGCCAATTGACACCGCATACATGCAATTTTCATACAAATCCGAAAATCTTCTCATTATTGATGCTATCGGTTCGAAGTCTTCTTGATGCCCACATCATAATCATTTTTCTGAAGAAACAAGATAACCTGAACAGCTAGTAGAATCATTGAACAGGAATTGCTGCAGCTTATTTCATGTGTCAGTTGTTCTAACGGCTGCAGAATTGCAACAATTCTTGTTGCTAAAGCCCACTGGCTTGTTGTCATGGATAACACAGTGTACTTCTCGTCATATTCATTGACATACATTGACACAGCTCTTTTTTGCTCTATCAAACGATCCAGCATCTGGTAAATCAAACTCCATCTGGTCAATACATCCTGATGCAACTAATGGTTTGGCACTCCAAGTTGTTATTGAATGGCATGAAGGCTCGAGGTAGCACTTAAAGGATGTTGAAAATGTCCCACAATCTTTCATGAGAGTTATCAAGTCAGCAACAGACGGCTGTGTCAGAATGGCGTCATGCAGAGCCAGCTGCAGTGTGTGGGCAAAACAACTGACACTGGGAAGATCTGCATCACATATCGCTTTCACCATGTTGGCGTCTCCATCACGTATGACAAAGTGGACGGGTTTTTCAATATTCCAGTGATTCATCATGTCCAGCAGAGAATCAGCTAGTCTAGCTCCAGTGTGCTGTCAATTAAACTTTTGACAATGAAGAACAGCAGCAAATTTGTCATCGATCCAATGTGCTGTTAAGCTCATGAAATGTCGTCTGTGCTGTCCACATATCTGTAGTTAGATACAAAATATTTTCTTTCACTGATGGTTAGCCTGGACACGACTCCTCACTGTATCATACATCTCAGGTATAATTTTTTTTTCACTGAAAAATTTGTGGCTTGGTTGCTCGTATCTTGATTCAAGTACATCAATCAGTTCTTTAAAGCCATTATCATTAACACTTGAGTAAGACTAGATGTCATCGCAATCATTTTTCTGATGGCCTGGTGAACTTTTTGCACCTCTGAGCCGTCAATAGACCATTTTTTCTTGTTAATGATGTGGCTCAGAGTTTGCCGAGTTCTTCATGTCAGCTGAATGCCAGATGTTGAACTTGCCGAGGCTGATGCTGATGCTGATGTTATTCAATGGAATATTGTGAATGACTTTGCTGAACTACCGCCATGAGAAATGACTATGTTGCACAACTAGCACTTTGCTTTTGTTTCATCATTGCAAATCTTGAAAAAATTCCATAATGGACTTCGCTTGTCCATCAATGAACTAACCAACTTTAAGTTGAATCTAATGTAAAATTAACTAATAAGTTTAACTAACAATTGACCTACTCAAGCCTCAAATGCTGAATGTTAACATTCAGCCACTGTACACAAAGAGACTACTGACACTGCGATACCACAAACCAGACAGTATGCAATGCCTGGCTGCAGCCACAGCATAATGATAGTTACTTCAGCCCACTCACTATAGCAGCCGCATGTGCAGAAACAGATGTCACATGACCACTATTTGTATTTAGTCTGACCACTACTATTTGGCCCACTATTCAGCCCTGAAGCAAATGTTCAGGACAGTCCTAATAATAACATTGAATTTTCATGTGTAATTCCAGTGTCTCACATCTTCGGATTCTGCAGAAATGTCAGAAAAGTTTCCGGAGCTAAACACACAATAGTTCTTGTCAGAAAAGCCACTGATGACTATGCAATCTGGAACACAGTACTCTTTGAAGAACAAAGGCAGCTCTCATGGACAACGGCAGCAAGTCAATGTTGTCATGGTTAATGACGACCAGTGTACAGAATAGACTTGCTGGGTTATTTACATGGTAGATAGCATCACAACAGGGTGTTTTAGCGACACAAGATATATTTATTGCATTTCAGGATAACATTAGAGTAGACTCACACATGTGAAACCCAAGTGTTTGATGCACTTGGAGTTTCTGAAGTCTCTCTGAGGATAAATGATCATCAAGAATGGTCTAAATTATACATGTCTAACATCGGGGCCACGCGTGGCCGAGTGGTCTAAAGCGCTCTCTGTTATGGATCACTGCCATCTCACCTCTGTCTGTGTGGGTTCGAGTCTAAGATTCGACTAATGTGGATATGTGAGAAAGCTTGCCTGTAGCTTCTTGTGGGTCGGTCGTTCTTTCAGCGGATTTCCTGGTTTCTTCCTCCACCATTAATACTGACCGCCATGTATAGCCTATCATGTGCTGAAAAATGGTGTTAAGCTCTGCAACAACAACAAGAACCAGCTGAAGAAGTGTTATTGAATTTTGAGAATAATCAAGTTGCACATGTATATCATAGGTTGATGTCATTCATGGGTCATAATCAAAATGTTAATGCAGATATCTCACTTATGTCACTGTAACTGATCTATTATTTCTCATTTGAACACCTAAATTTGCTTAGGCAATCAGTCGCTGATATATCTTCTGGCTGGTGTAAAATCATGTGCTACTGCTAATTATGGAGCAATCACTGTTATAGTGTCAGACAAAACAATGTTTCTTGAATGTGTTGGTTTTCATATGAGTCACTGATACAGCCATAGAAAATATGTAATGTTAAATAGATCATTCATGATGTTATAATGTCATATCACTCTGATACTTGCTCAGATTAAAAAACCTCAATCTGCATAAAAAAAAAAATCTGGGGCACAAAACCTCTGAAATCAGTGGTATTGCAGGGCCCAAATTATCATGGACTGAATGTCAGCTCAAACAATGACATCAAAAGAATTAAGAACTGGTATGAGACTTGATCTTTTTGTGAATGTGATCAGTGACACAACAAAAACTAGCAGTACATTTGCATTGAAAGTGGCATTACCAGTACTAATTGCAGCAGCTTCTCCAGTGTTGCAAAAGCAGCTGTACTTGGTGCCATTGAAACAGATGCCAGTATGGCACTGGAAAAAAGCATTAGGACATGGTATAAATACCTCAAAAAAAAGGTTCATGGTCTAAAATTACCAGGAACTCTGTATGGTCAAGGTCTGAGACTGCCTGGGGTGCGTCATTAAAACTCCCCATGTCCAATTTTGATTTATTTGATATTGCTACATGATTAAGCAGGTGTTTTTATGCATGATCAATTACTGGTAAAACCAAATTGTGTTGAAATTTGTATTATTACTCTCAATGAAAGTTCCCACCCTGGTACTCACTGAGTTGCATACACAGTTGATCCACGTGGAGTTACTTTTTTTGGATTGGCACCACCAAAAGAATTTTTACACTATATGCCATATGGCAAATTTATCTTCCACATCCAAAAATAATTCAAGTATGAAGAGTTTAATGCCAGCACACCCAACAAAGTTTATCTGGCAGATATCTTATTTTTACCACGACATAAATAAATGCCGCACATTCAAATGCACATGGACTGTCATAGCGTTGCAAGGAATTATAAAGAGTCTGAACCATTACCATCTAAAACAGCAACTGAAGTCACATCAGCATTTGAACGAATTTATCAACATGAACCATTACGATCGACACAATTGCTACAGGTTGATCTTCCAAAGAAATTCTCTGTGCAATAATGATGTTGATACAGCACGCTAAAATCTGACCTGGACACATCATGATATATCACAATCAGGCAATCACTAAATGATTTAATCAAACACTTGCACAGCAACTCTTTGAACATCAATATTCCCAAGAATTACTGCACATCCTGGACAGATCTTGTGAATTGGTTTTAAGACAACTACCTCATGTTGTGGTCATGTTAAACAACAAGGTCACGAGTGAAATTAACATGAAACCTGTCATTGCAATTGTAAAAAAACACAAACCATGAAAATTTGCCAAAAGAACTCTTCAGTGTGACCTTAGTATAGTCACAGGTTTTATCAAAAAAGTATGACAAAATTTCTGACAACATGAATCACCTTAAAGGTATTATAAATTAACACAAGGAATGCAAGCGTGACCAAAACCCTCCTCTCAATTACACTTTTCTCACGCATCTTTTATCCCTTCAGAATTGCATGAAGGTTGAAAAAACTATAGATATCCATTCAAAAAAAAACAGTAATGTACCAACGTATCACCCTAGGATGACCATCGCATGAATCCAATCCAGCAAATTAAACTTTATTTTCTCCATTACGGTTACAAACCCTGAAAACAAATCTTTACAGGAAGTAGCCCATTTCTACCAGTTTCTACCCTGCAGTAAATATGCGTTAGGGTCTAATAATCATTCTGAACACAGCACAGAATCTGTTATCTTTTAATACTATGTAAATTTAATATGTCTAAGCTCTAATATTTGAATGTGATGACGTCATCTACTGTTACTATCAGAACTTTAACTACATATTTCTGTTCTGTAAATTTATACAAAAATTATTAAATGATGCAATCTAAAATAATAAAAAAAAACAAGTTAAACATTTTATCTTGCAAAATTAGTTTCATGACGTTATTTAGTCTGTGGTAAAAATGGGCTACTTCCAGTAATGATTTCTGTTTTCAGGATTACGGTCCTATTAAATACTGCTAAGCCTGACAAAGCCACACAAAGCCGGACAAAGCCAGATTTTAAAAATTTAAATTGTCAATTATATTGACAAGTCATTTAACTTAGCCAAAATACATAATTATGCAGATTTAAATAACCAAAAATTGGGCGATAAGGTTTGAATTTCAAGCAATCATAAAGTATTGATAAAATATGACACAATCATGTTGAGAATGTATTCTATTATTTTTAATTGGTTTTTTTTTTACTGATTATTAAAGGAAAATTCAATTTTCCAATATATATTAAAATTAGCTGTCAATTTGCATATACTTTTGTCTATATTGATGCATCAATTAACTTAACCAAAAAACATTTAAGTCTCACAAAATCACATGTAAAATATTTATTACTTTATAAATTATTCTTTTAACTTATCATAGGAAAAAAATTAATTTTTCTGTATATCATACAAGGTCTAACATAATTTATATAAAAGTCCAACATGCTCAACACAAACTTTTTGATATTTTGATATTTTATAAGATAAGAAGGCATACAAAACTGACAAAGTCATATCAAGTGTTAATGAAAATGTGTACCATTATTATATGGTGTTTGTGCCATATAAATTACAAAAGAATAATGTTGGATCTATTATGCACACCATAATGAATGACTGGTAATTAGGAGACCAATTCCAAATTCACTTCATCTCATTCGATATGATTACAAAATTAATTAAGTGTATCTCGTCTGATGTTTGATGATTATAGGTCATCTCCTGATAGTGACATACATGTCATAACAAGGTCACGGTTGCAATTTGATTTCATGGTAGCCATTCTGGACCCAAATTGACACAATGCTTCTAATGAGCCTACTCATCCAACATAAATAGGAAAGCAATAATAGTTAAACTACTTTTGAAATTAGTAAAATTTCAATAATATTATTATTAATAATTGATTTATTCGTATAGATATAGATTTCTCTGCCCACATTGCACTTAATTCTGACAAAGTGATACATATTTTTTTACTACTGTAGTTATCATGGATTTTAACTTAACTAACATTAGTGTATTCACTTTAGTCATAGAATCCTTTATTTTCGAGAAAATTTTCAGCCATTGCAAGCATGGACGTTACATCTTATCACCAAGTTCAAATTTAAGTTTATTATAATATGTGCGTGCTACCATACATATTTCAAGGAGGCAGGGTACAGTTTCATTATTTGGCCCCTGGCAAATTTCTTAACTTAAGGCTATGGTGTGACTTTTTCAGCAATTATTGTCTACTAATTAAAGATATGGATATATTTGTGAGCTAGGTGTTTCGGGCTTGTGTTGTTCTTGAAATTGATGTCAGGCATGTACACCTTCCATAGTTACTCTGCAATATGTTGATAGTGAAATACCAATAGTTGTCTACGAAGAAGAGCTAGCCCCTCGTAACAGTAGACATGTGGGTTTGGGACAAGGAGCATATCTCAAAAACGGCTTGGATGACAACTATTTTCAACTGCATCAGCCTGTTTAGTACACACTGTTTGGCAGAATTGTAATCTAGGAAAAGGGCTTGTGTTTGCACTGTGAGTACCACATGGTGTCAAAAATGACCTTCGGACATGAAAATTGCAGGTATAAATTTGGGGTTGGGTGCATAAACTTCTGCTATGAACTGCCACTGACTTCTCTGGTCACGTGGATACTATTTTTATGCTTTGTTTTAATATAGGTATCTCAAAATATGGACATTCTTGACCTCACTTGTGTATTTGATTTTTTTATGATTTTTTGTACTAGGTCACTAATTGCAGCATTAAATTTGTACATAAAAACTGGCCCCTGCCCCCTTAAGTAAATACAGCGATAATAGAGTTGTCCCCCCAATGCACGGTAATCTGGGTCATCCGGTATATGCGGTTCTATTTACATTAACGCGATTGAATTGACCGATATCTTTTATAGAAATAGATTGTGGAAAAATCAAAGAAACTTTAAAATTTGTAACAATGCAGCAATAGCAGATCGGTTTTATTGTGTACTGATGACAACATTTTGTACCGCGATAATACAGCGTCCTAGGCTATAGTAATCCATGCACACCGACCTTTATCCACGTTTAGGCCGGCAAACGGAAGCAACACATTGTCAATAAACTGCAAGCCTTCCGATTATGGTGATTAAAGGTGGGGGAGATATACTCACATGTTCCAATCAGAATTTTCCTCGTCAGATCTTGCTGGGAATACGCACTTGTATTAAGACAAATAAAAAGACCGCAAAAAAAAAAAAAAAAAAAAAAAAAAATCGGAAATGTGACTGTTTCTCCTTCCGTCGCGTTGTTGTTTCTGCTCAGACTAATCACTGGAACAAGCTGGAACAAACGGAAAATACCGGAACAAAAATATTTGATAGTACCCGAACAAAGATTAAAAAACAAATTCTACTTACTTTTATAACTAGTTATACCTTTAATTCCATTTAGTTCAATTAATTGTATATTGTCGTTGGTTATTTTACTCTTTCTTATATTTCGATGCAATAAGAGAACAAAAGAGAATACCAGAACCAAAAATGACAATACCGGAAATATGAATATGAAGCTCTGTAAGCATAACATTTGCATAATTTAAGTAGTTTCGGCAAGTAGCGGTTAGTAAAAGGATAGTGCTCGTAAGCTATTATTATTGTTTGACTAGAAGGTTTATTTTTATCTTGTATGAGTAAAACCACGGTCTTATAACATGATCAGATTCTTATTTCATTGCTCGGCATGTCGTTATTTAATACAGGCAAAACAACACAAATTAGTATTTAAGAACTAGATACATCACAGAAAGTGATGAAATATGAAGAATTTTTAAAATTTTCAAGGCTATTGTTGTTGTTATATGAGGACCATATTTTAAGTTTAAATATAGTTCTCAATTCATCTGTGGCTGTGCACCTGTTTTTCTTTTATATTTTCTTTTCTTTTTCTTTGGGGGTTGGGGACGAGGTCCCTTTCTCCTGCTCTTAGATGTCACAATTATAGTTGTTCTGTTGGATGAAATCACCATTTGGGATTATTTTGGATTAATCTGCGAAACTTTGCATAATCTTTATTCACGCAGTAGTTCCTAAGTACGAAAAGAACTTGTTTTCGCGAAATAAAAAAAAAGAAGATTGTGTATTTTCTTTATTTCTCTATCAAATTCAAGAATTATTTTCTAATGGACGCTAATGGCAAAATAAAGTAACGAATGCATTTACACCAGTTTGCAATCATTTTTACCCGACTTGAAAATTACACGTTACACATTTCTAAACCAAAAATTTGGTCCTCTGTATGAAGAATTATTGCTCTTTCCTACTTTCTGAAATTATTGATATACTGTATCTAAGCGTTAAAAGGACCTGCAAAAAGAAGAAATAAGTGCGAAAAGAAGTAGTATTTTATTTATTTCTTTGTCAAATTCATTTTTTATAAAAGACAAAAAAAAAAACACTGACTGTAGCTAAATGTACGTTAACTTACTTGCGAAAAGGATCAAAAAGAACATAACAAACCATCTTTTCTTGCAATTTCTTTATTACTTGCTCAAATTCCATTTGTCTTTTTCTAAAGTAAAGATAGGGGCAAATGAGTTTTTTTTAAAAGAAAAATGTGTTTGCAATATATCCCATTAAAAAACGTATTTACAATATCCCTAATATTAGAATGCTTTGTCATACACTGTCAGTATAAAACACGTCAAATATTTGCAAAAAGAATATAAAAGTGCAACAAGAACATGTATTTGCTTTATTTCTTGATCAAATGGAAAATATGGTAAAATTAAATTGAAGTAAACTCGGTATAATTTTTCAAAACATATATACTGTATGTCTTGTAAAAGCTAGCGACATTTTAATAAAGTAAACTACGATTACGTGCAGTAAAAGAACACATAGGTTCCTTATAACTTGATATTGCCATGAATAAGTCCATGTTTTATAGAAATAACGCCGTCAAACAATTTGTTTTATTTCTATAAACCGTAAGTCTTGTTTAACATATTTACATTTTTTTCATGTTTTCTAGGAAAATAAATTACTTTTGTTAAAATTTACAAAGCTTGTTGTCTTCACTCTTTCTTTTATGTTACTTCGAACGAGCCGATACGTGACATAAAAGAAATTTGTCGCTCGTCCTTTGGGATATTTGAAATAGGCCTAAATTTTGAAATTTAAATTCCCTTAGTTCACTTTATTTGAAATTTTAGTGAAAACAACAGGCCTTCTTCTTAAAAAATGTCAAAAGTGGAGTTTTCTTTCTACTCCATCAAAAGGACAGTTGGAGAGTTTTAGCAGGATGAAATGTTTGAACTTGCCAGAAAGTATGAACTATCTGAAGCAAACACTTTAACTAAACAAGAAATCAAGAAACATTTAGTTCAACATTTGGTAGAAAAGAATGTCCTTGACAAAAGTGTTTTGGAATCTGTCAGTAAGACTTTAACTGATGCTGACATTAAAATTGCAGAACTAAATTTGAAATACAAATTTGACTTTCAAAAAGAACAGATGAAAAGGAGGAGAGAGACAGGAAAGAGAGAATGAAAAACAAAGGCATTTTGAATTGCAAAAAAATAAAAGAGAATATAATTAGAAGAAAACGAAAAAGAAAGACAAAGACAAATACAATTACAAAAAGAACAACTTGAACTTAAAAAAAGATAAGATTGCAATTTGAAGAAAGGGAAAAACAAAGACAAATAGAAGAAAGGGAAAAAGACAAATACAAATAAAAGAAAAGGAAAAACAAAGACAAATTGAAGAAAGGTATAAAGAAGACAAATACAAATAGAAGAAAAGGAAACAAAAAGACAGATGCAAAAAGAAAGGGATGAAAAAGAATATCAAATTAAACTGAAAGAATTGGATCTGGCAAGTGACAGGCATGATTCCACGTCTCATGCAAATTAAAAGTTTTAACATTTTAGGAAATCTCAAATTAGTTCCCCCTACAGTGAAAAGGAAGTAGACAAATATTTTATTTTGATGGAAAAAGTAGCTGAGATTCCAAAGTGGCCAAGTGAGTATTGGACTCAACTATTGCAGAGTATTCTTTATGGCAAGGTCAGAAATATATATATATATATATATATATATATATATATATATATATATATATATATATATATATATATATATATATATATATATATATCAGTACAACAAAGTTCTGATTGCGATTTGATTAAGGAATGCATCTTGAAAGGTTACGAGTTAGTCCCTGAAGCTTATCGACAAAAGTTCATAAGTTACAAAAAAGAAATTAGACAAACTTATGTTGAATTTGCTAGTAAAAAGGAACAGTTGTTCAAGAGATGGTGTCTGTCTGAGAAAATTAAACATAATTATGAAAGACTTGAACAACTAGTATTACTCTAAGAGTTCAAAAACTGTATTCATAGTAATATCAAAAATCACCTTGAAGATCACGAGGTTAAGACCTTGGAAAATGCTGATATGGCTGCTGATAAGTATTCCTACTGATAGAAAGGTGTTTCAAGCAAATACGACTCGCAGTAAAAATCAATCTGGCACATATTCTAAAAATCAAGCCTCTGAGAGACTTGATTCTAAATCCTTGTCTCTGCCTACGTGTAAGTTTTTGTAAGACAAAAGGACACGTCATTTCTGAGTGATTCAAATTGAAATATAGACATCAGAATCAAGATAGAGCTATCCCAAATGCTCTTATTTCTAAGAGGTCAAGGTCAAGGTCATGTATTGAAAACAATACATTTGTTGGGTTTAATAAATCTCAGTCTGATTGTGTTTTGGAGAATTTTGAACCATTCATGTCGAAGGGTTATATAACACTCTTGGGTGATTTGGCCAATCCTATCCCTATGAAAATTTTAAGGGATACAGGAGCTTCTCAGGGTCTTTTAGTTTCAGGTGTCTTGCCTTCTTCTGAGAAGACCTGTTCTAATCAGAGTTTTCTCATTCAGGGAGTAGAGTGCGGCTTTGTGAATGTTCCTCTCCAATATGTTAACTTGTCATCAGACTTAGTTTTAGGACCTATGGTCGTCGGTGTAGTGTATACCGTGCCAGTTGAGGGCATTCATTTGTTGCTAGGAAATGACTTAGCTGGAGACAAGGTTGTGGTTAATCCACTTGTAACTGACAAGCCTTCTTTGGATCGGAAAGTTGATGTTATTGAAAAAGAAATCCCTGATTTATTTCCAGCTTGCGCAGTTACCAGAGCTATGACAAATAAAGCTCTTGAGAATGATTTTGAAAAGGACTGTGTTCCTTTAGCTGACACATATATTGGTCAAGCTTTTGATGACGTCATTTTTACTTCTATTAGGATCAGTCGATAGGAATTATTCGTAGATCTATTATTGAATATTTTGGAAGTCCAGCAGTTGTAGATATTAAACTAGTTGACATTAACAAAAAAATAAAAGATATTGTCAGTGGCATTCCTAATATCGTTCAAAAACTAATCTTGTTAAAATTCCTCACGGACTAGCTAACAATACACAGGATTATTAGCATCAGCAAGATGGACACCGCAAAATAACGCTATCAAACATACTACTAAAGTCATTGGTGTATATAGGCTGTCCGTATTTAGCGGTGCAAAATTTATTATATTTACTACATATATGTGGGGTCATTCAACCGATATTTTTTCTGGAATTGCATCTCTAGTATCAAATAAAGATGCCGAAGAAACATGTTTTACTAGAAGCATCTGATAAAAATTAATTACTCGCAGCGACTTACTGGTGGTGTCTGAAATGAATGGCTGAAACTCCATTATTAATTACCTAGATGACAGTATAAAATATATAAAGAAATATTAAAACCATGGGAAAATATGGTTGATTTCAATCATCTTTCGGAAAAGATTCCAAAACTTGATATGAACACACTATTGCAATATTATACATATTATCATTAAAAAAAAACCTGGTGTATAAAAACGTTACAAATTCTATAACAAAATACTTCATGTGATATCACATTTAGCGTTATTAATGACAAACTCTGCTATAATTTCATGTGGAGCCATATTTATTCCGTTTTTGTTAATAATATCTCGCGTTGGTGTTTCTCTTGCAACGACGTGTAAAATATTGAACCTTGATTTGTAAAACAGCAAGTATCAATTTTAAAAAAATATTATTTGATCAGATACCATCTTATTTACGTGAAATAAAATATGCTATAAACGATTTAATACGCGAGTTCCGTATTATTGGTATGTTAACATATATTTTACCAATGATAGTCAGTAGGTATAAAAAGATTATAATACAACATAACATTAGTAGTAAATGTTTAATTCTGTATAAATTTAGCAACAACATTATTAACTATATTATCAATAAATGTCATTAAATTATCTAATCGTTTTCCGTCGCGAACAACTATATTGATCCATATTTTTGGTTATATATGGTAATACAATCACATATTATATTAGGTTTTATACCAGTATAACTTGAGGTTGACTTGATGGAACTAAATGTCTTACAAAATTTGTTTGTCAGATCAAACCCAACATGTCGGATTGGATTATGATGGTATATTATATATAATATTTTCACTCTCTAATTAATTTTATCTAGCATTGATAAATAAGCTCATTACAGTAGTATATATATATATATATATATATATATATATATATATATATATATATATATATATATATATATATATATATATATATACATGAACTTTTATGAATATGAGTGTTTCTATCTCAGAGATCCTCTTTCCCCTCTAATGTGATCTATGTTGACAGAAAGCCATATCATATGAAAGTCATTATCAGGAGTAAAAAGGCTGCTGAAGAAAATATCAACATACAAGGGTTTTGAAGGGATGGAGTGTCTGAGACAGGATCATCATATATGTATACTACTTCCGTTAGTTTATATGTCGCATATGCTTATTTCACAATATCTAAAACGGACTACTTACTTGGATTAGTTGTATGGATGATGTAACCTGTTTCATATATAAATGAATGCTTAGTAGTGTTATATAGCGGGATTCCGTACCCAAACCCTATTTTTGCACATGGATAAAAGCTTGATTTTACCCCACCCCACCCCACCCCAATCATCCCCGGGTTTATCAAAACGTATTTGAAAACGACCTTTTTTGAGGAAACTGCTGTTTTTCGAGATAGATTACTAAACGTTTACTACATCTATTTTTGACATCCACACACAATCTACTGTAATCAACACTAGCAGACTTTTTATAATCCAACACGAATGTATTAATGCCATCAGAACAATATCGCTTATCGTCAAAGTTACACAAATTAGGATTTTATAATATCAGTTTCAATTTATAACGATTAGATTTTACTGCCATCATCTCAACATAACCACAAAAACCATCTAATGCAGCCTTGTAATTATCGAATCCTATCACATTACCTACTACATCTCTTTTGATGCCTTTTGCTCGTTTTTAAACTTTATTATCAAACAGTTTTAAGCAATATATCTTTGCAATCCGATCATCTCGACCATAGAAACAAAAATTTGTTTCATCTTTAAATTTTTCTATAACTTTTTGATTATCGTGACAACGAAATACGCTTTTTTTGGATAATCTGATAGATCAAATAATTTTCGGCTATCGTAAAATTCTTTCTAAATGTCATCAGATTCTATTTTATAGACCAGTGAGTCAGTATCGGTAAATACACGTTCTGCATCAGGACACTTAAGCTTGACCAAATAACAGTTGAACCAATACCTTATCTACTTTGACATCTCAAGTACTTCCATACCGACATAAACTGGCTTGTTCAACATTAAACTGTCTTTCTTTTATGAACGGCTACTAGATTTTCATTAAATATTTTTATACTATAAATCATCTGATGCAGCAAGCTTATTACGACGTTCCAAGTTACTAACCATCTCAATATTGACTCGCTATCTGATATTTTCATAATCTTGCCGAATACGCTGTTGTTCATGAGCTTGAAAAAGTTTTTCAAATTCTGTTTTTGTAACTGATCTTCGGCTAGTGTTAATGTCCATATGATTTTTGATCCAACATGACTGATTAAATTTTACAACTCGATGAACTTTTCTTAATACAAGACCATGATCAAGTGCCTCTTTTAGATTTTTTTAAAATGCAAAATATATCTCTGTTTGACAAGCAGATTTGGAACTAGATTGTGATAGAGTTACACTGTGAATAATTTTGTTAATTTTCTGCCAATAAGCTGTAGTCGAGTAGCATTGATTCTGGACAAAATGGATAGTGATTATGCTCAACATAAAGTTCAACAGGATAGTCAATATCAGCTTCAACACAATAACTAATATCGTATGTTACTATTTTATCAGCTTCATTTTTAAAAAAAATGTTTCTCACTGATCCACTTGAAACCAACATACGGCACTGCCTCAGACATTGCACGACCATAAAGATTGTTGGAGAAACGAAAAATTATAAAATTTGATGGCGTTGTATTATCATAGTCGTGTAAATATCTATCATTGGCCTTGGCATATAAATTATTATGACGCATATTCCTCCTTTGATTCGCTTTCCTCGCTCGATGAAATAGAGCATGTCAGGATCTGTTAGCAGTTCTATTTTTATTTTACTCTCCTTTATAACGCACCCCAGCTTGGTCCTGGTGCTAAGTAAAGGGAGGGAGGATCTAATCTATAGTTGTTACCGCTGACGTCTCTGAAATTTTCAACATCTGTGCTCAGGTACAAGTTACGATAATCTCCAAACTTTTTACAATCAAATCTAATTAGCATAAGCATAATCATCATCGCTGACACCCTCAGGATTTAACCGAGAACAAATCTTATCTTTGTCAGGTAAACATGTTTGATCAAATCTGCTCCAATCATCTATGTACTACTAGGGAAAGATACCTTTTCATGAAAGTAAATTTGACTTCTTACCGGAATGATCAGTCAAATTATCAAACTTACCGCAGCCTTTTACAAGCTCATCCAAAGATGCTGCCATAAACTGCAAACTGTCAATATATCTTAACTTGCCGAGTGTCAGTGGCATATACTTTTCAGTGTTATTTGGAATAAATTATCTTCAATCGTTGTTATTAATTGTATATCCTTGTTGCCAAACGCCCCAACGATAATATGGGAATGATAACCACGAAATAGTGAAAGACAATAGGAACAGAATTACATGTCATGTACTGGACCGCGATACTTACCAATGGAATAACAGTGATCTTTTACACGATCTTGATATTCAGGCGCCTGCTCTCAAATATGGCATATTTCTGATTCAACAAAATCAGCTTCTTGTTTTATTGTCAGCGGTTTCATCTTTGCTGTCTTACTGAGCAACATCATGATGACATCAACCTCGTTGGTAAGATTTTTCAGAAGCCATACAGCAGGATCCGCTACGTCATAAATTTGTATTGATTTTGATAGACTTATCAACATCAAAGAAAACTTTATAAGATACTCCACAAGGAATATGTTCTTGATTTTTTCATGTCGAATGAATATCAGGGTTATTTTCTGCTCTTAGCGCTGGAAGTAAAATAGACTCGAAATCAGCATAAATTATAAAAGGAACTTTCATCTTATGTCTGTAGTTTGTCAATTGTAATATCTTTTCGATTTCGCCAGGCATATATATATCCGCTGTACGTTAATGCAATACTCGAGATGACGACCAAGTGATTCCTTAGACTTGCAGCCGTACAAGCATGTGACACAGAAATATTTATTTTCTTTTGGCTTGTTGTACTGACCTCCCATCAGCCCCTCAAAGTTTTTATCTACGCGTAATGATATTTTATCAAACAATAAACTTATTGTTGTTTATAATGCTCGATCGCTGATATATCTCGGATATATCTTTATTCATTCATCATCAACATCAAACACGTTATTACTTCCAGATAACAGGCTTGTTTTCAAATTTTGGAATTTTTATCAGCAACAGGAAAGTCAGTCTTATTAAAGTTTAGATTATTAAAATGACTAATATAATTTGATACTCAATAAGGATGATCTCGTGTTGGAAATAACGTTGATACTATAGCACATTGAAAGTAATTGTCGCTATTTTTAAATTCACACAACATTTTACGTATTTTATTTAAGTTAGCTCGCAATAAAATATATTTCATAATGTGGAATACAATTTCTCTTATTTTATCAAATCTCCATCCAGATTATGGTGCTCGTCGATTTTTTCCATATTTCCTTAAATATTTCATCTGACAACGATATCATATCTGTTCCGACGAATCCTCCTACAATTTTTGTACGATAAATTTTTCTTTATTTCATCTAGTTATACAAAGTATCTGATAAAATTTGTCGGATATCTATGACTTTCAACCCGATAAGCAGAGTTCACTGCGAACTAAAGTGAAGGTAGTAGGTCACAATTTCATTGTTTGGATTGAGTTGTCGCCCTGAATAATCTGTCAGCGTCATTGTTAATGAGTATATTTGATTTTCGACGTTTATTGAACAAATATTATATTTTGTTCATGTTCAACATTTTTCTTAAATGCAGCTCTTGTTGCAAAAAAAATTTTAGAATCTCTATTCGTTTTCGCGTCCATTTTTATAACTAATTGTTAGATTAATTTTTGGATTGCTCTAACAATATAAAAGCTATCTATTCTACATCCAAACATGTTATTTCGATCTCGTGCTAGCTTATCAAACAATAAATAGTTGTGCTTTCCCTGGCCATTTCTTTTATGATGAAGTTTTGCAAATGTATCTTCTAATACATCTCCATATTATTCTCGTGCTATATTTTGTACATCAATGTTGTCGAGTCCAGCAAATACCATAAAACAACCTGTATTTCGCCTGATAAATCGGTCGACGTTATAGAAATTCTATGCTAAATAGACTGAATTACATTTCTGATTCCGCAACAATGAATGTATGGTTTTATCTTATCCATTTTGCTGGTGCTCAGCTGGGTGTAATCAAACGCAGTTATATTATCTTCATCGAATCCAGTTCAGCATCGGGAATATGATCTTCAGGCTGTTTAATAACAAAATATCACCAGCTCGTAGTTCATTTTTTAGTTTTTCGTTATACTCACTAAGCAATCCGTATTTATCCTGCTGCCAGTCGATCGCGTAAATATATACCCTATCGTAGTTGAAGATGTCGTTGTGTAATAGATTCACCAGAATGTTAGTTTTGCCCGATCCAGTTTGTCCTACTATCAGATAATGGTAAACTGGTAGGACGAGGTTATGCTGATGTTTACTTAATCGCCCCGTAACAGAATTCGTTATGCTCATTTTATATTTAGTATTCACAAAATTGTATCGCGCTGAAAGAATAAGAATGAGCTATTGCACAAAATTTGGTACCTTAATCGAAAGATCAGCGGAAGAAAAAAAAAACAACTGCAGCTGGCACAGATTTAACAAATTATCTTTTAAAAAATCCTGAGATACAAAGACAGGTAAGTTAAGTAAGTAACGTCAGCAAGTGCTAGAGGTAGAAACATCATATCCTCCTTTCAACGTAAAGAACACACAAGCTGTAAATTATGCCCAACTTAAGACAATAGATAATAGCAAGATATCGCTGAGAAGCGAAACTGACTGGATTGATAAACATTGCAGGTAATAAAATAAATATTCTGGCAACGGAATACCCTTCTGCTAACATAAATAACACAAAATCTGTTAAGTTATGCCCAGCTTAAGGCGATCGATAATAACAAATTGTCACTAATTAGTGGAACTATGATTGGATTGTTAAATATGGGCCGAAAACCAATACTCGATACTCAGCTTGATAACATAACTGATCGACGATACTTTTGTAGCAAATGTAAAGTTTGTCAAGGATATCTGGCGAAACTATTTTGGAAAATCTAGACATGGGCGTGTTAGCGATAACAACATATGTACCTGTCAATGGTTCTGACCTAACAAGTAAACTGTAGAATGACGCATCTATTACTGCTGCAGATGCCGCTTACTTTAAACTGAATGTACAATTACAGGTGCGATCGATGTGGCTACTAATAACTTAACTTCTACGTATGAACCAGTTGATGTATCTGATCGTGTAAATAAACATGTGGATATTGTTGTTGCAGCTAGTGGCAGCACAAAAAGAACTAAGAATAGAGTTGGTCTCATCCCTCATCTAACTGATGCTTTCTATATAATCGATGGGGTTTTATTGCATCTGCGCCAACACATGTTTCGGGAAATAATCTAAATTAAAGCGTTTAACACTGATATATCTGAATCGTCATAGTCGACCACAAGCGGAAAAATAAGTGACTTTTGGATCAAAACAAAGTGTCTAGTGGCCGTTGCATATCTGGAAATTTCAAATACGAGGTCGACTAATTGTTAGTCTATGAAGAATTTATAACTGGAGATTTGAAAGATCAAATGGTGATTCAAAATGGGCTACACTATATCATCGGATGTTTATGTTACTACTTCTAAGCAATTTATACCTGATCCTGCAGTAACCGCAAACAAGAAATCATATTTCCAAATTTATGCTGTCAACGCTGAAACCCCTTACCCAGGTCGTACAATGTTTTAGATATATACAGTTGAGGATTTAATGTAATTGTAATTTATAATGTGTGTTGATCCCCATGGATCAGACTTTCAAAAGAGTTTTATAATTTTATGCTAAACCCGAAAACGAGATCTAAACGATGAAGTTGATTCACTAAACCTAGAAAGTGCATAGGAAGCAAGAGCAGATCGAATGGGAAAAAAAAAACCATCTAGATTCATCCTGTTTAAATGAGGAAAATGACAACCATTTTAATAAGTTTGGGGGCCCTAAGCACAAGCTCTAACCATAAAGCTAACCAAAATTTCGACACAATCTCTCAGTCTCAGATCTATAATATTGCATTGCATTTCCATGTGCAAGTGTGTCATTTTATTAAATTCATTAATATAGTGCTAAATTGCTAACACAACCGACACTGAAATTTTATTTTTGGGCCGCTTCAGGGCCCGCTACTGTGCCTCGTGTGCCTATGCCATAAAACGACACTGCCTGTAAGTGAGTATGCTCAAAAACACATTTGCAAAACGTCGAATATTTCGTGTTCGAGGCATGGACTATTACGATAAAATGACGTTAATGGTAGTAATGGAAATGATAGATAATCGTACTGATGATAACTTGCTAACACCAGCATATCTAGTTCTAATAGACAATCTCACCGGTGATAAAAATTGTATAACATATATCACATTATTACTGCACTAAACGCAATATCCTATACTGCGCATAGGATTACGTCATATGATGACGTTGAACGAGACTTATTTTATCAGGATCATGACGATTTTACAACTGTATAACCTAATACTGATGAAGATTATGACGCGTATCAGTTCTGAAAAATTGCGTTGCACTATAAAACAAAAGAGAAGCTGAAAAGTGACTGACAGAACCACATACATACATACATACATACATACATACATACATACATACATACATACATACATACATACATACATACATACATACATACATACATACATACATACATACATACCCACCTACAGACATACAGACATACATACATGCATACATGCATGCAGACATACATACATACATACATACATACATACATACATACATACATACATACATACATACATACATACATACATACATACATACATACATACATACATACATACATACATACATACATACATACATACATACATACATACATACATACATACGGCGAATGTGGATATGTGAGAAAGCTTGCCAGTAGCTTCTCGTGGGTCGGTGGTTCTTTCCGGTGATTTTCCGGTTTCTTCCTCCACCATTAATACTGGCCGCCATGAATAGCCTATCGTGTGCTGAAAAATGGCGTTAAGCCCAACAACAACCACAACAACAACATACATACATACATACATACATACATACATACATACATACATACATACATACATACATACATACAGGCATGCATGCATGCATGCAGACAGACAGACAGACATACAACACTTTGCATCATATTACTAAAAAATTGCGTTGAAAACAATAAACATGCATACAGGCAGGCAGGCAAACAGACATACATACATACATACATACATACATACATACATACATACATACATACATACATACATACATACATACATACATACATACATACATACATACATACATACATACATACATACATACATACATACATACATACATACATATAACACTTTGAATCATAGTACTAAAAAATTGCGTTAAAAACAATAATACACAAAAATAGCTGGAAAGTTACTGACAGAATCAAATATATTATATATAATTTCAGCCAAAATCAAAATCTGAACACAATAATAAAACAGATTTTGACTAAAGATGTTAAAGCAAAAATGGCTAATTTCTCAGGTAAACATCATTATAAAGCTCTCTACTTGACACAATTAGCATTTTCTGTAAATAATATTAATTAAATTTAAATCTACAAATGAATTTTTATCCAGTATTAATTATTAATGTGTGATTAATGGAAAGAATTTGTATTATGTACTTATTAAACATTAGTGTCTTTAAATGATAAACTTTCAATCGAATATACGGGATGATTTAAGTGTATTTGGATTAAACGACCTGGTCATTTGTAAGCTACTGTTAATAATTATTGGCCAACGTAACTGTACTAATCATCAAATAACCTATATATTCAAACAGTTTAGATAAATTACATCCGATATATCATGTAATCTACACACAGCGATTTTTCAGAACACTGAAGTCAAAGCAAGGGCTAATCACAGCGATTTTCATTCACAGCTAATTAAATTCAAGGGAAATCACTCCCGTGAAGTTTGTAACAATCATTGGTCATGTATTCTAAACGTGTCTGTCAATTTGTATATAAAAGGTTTATAACAAAAATAAATAAGTGAATTATGGTGTATTCCCATTTAACGATTAAATTATTTAAAATAATATTATGAAATTAAAGTGATTTGATGAATAAAAATTATTATCCGCTGGTTATCGGAAATTGTTACCATCAACCAATACTATCAATTATCAAAAGTATCAATCTCCATGCGTGTGTTTGCTTCTTTATTCGCTTTCAAGTACGTTCTTGAGAATTTTGGAGGAATATATGCAAATATGCGAATATATGCATCATTGGGGTGTTCTTGAGAGTCTTGATGTGTTTAGTGAGACCGCGAAAGTAGTTTTAAAAATTATCAGAAAATTTGAAGTTCTGAGAGAGTGTCAGGTGCATATTGAAGCTATTTTCATTGGCAACATGCACAGCAAAGAGAATGTTGGCATATCTCTATGTTACGTTCATGTACTGTTGCTAAAATTCAATTGGATATTGTGCTTATGGACAATGCTCATTATCTAAGCACACAGCTTACTAAAATGATTGATCCCATTTGCGTAAAAATCAGCCGGAATTAGTATATAAAAATTGCACTATCTCAGCAATTATTAAAATAGGCGAAAATAATTTTGCCACACCATACAGCACCGGCTTCCAAATAGGCAGTGAATAAATTATCATAAATATTACAAATAATGGATATCGCCTGCATTTCACACTTTACCTCTGAACTTCAGGAATGAAAATGGCCAAGCGGAGCAAACAGTTTCTGAGAGAAGCGCATCTGAAGCAAAAGCCAAACAGTCTACTCTAAAACACAAAATCTGCCGATCAATCAAAGACCATAATAAGGGAATTCAAACTTCTTTTAACAATACCTAAGATATACAGAGTCATTTTTATATGGCCAGTTAAAGAAACTGGAAATTACTTATCTTTATGCAAAATACAAAAATAAAGAGCGCCACCACATGCAACAAATTATATCCGAGGTAGTCTGGTTCCCGGTCGATGTAGTGAATGTAGTGGATTCGAAAGAAGGTGGCTCTATATATATATATATATATATATATATATATATATATATATATATATATATATATATATATATATATATATATATATATATATATATATATATATATATATATATATATATATATTGTAACACCCCGTGTGTTAAATATCGAAAAGACCAGAGTTCGGGACTTAAAAATGATTTTTAAGTATAAAAATATAAGTGAGAGAGAACGTGCTATTCAATCTCGCATAGTGACTTAGCTAACATAGTGTCTGTCACAACACTTTTAATTTTGGATAATACAGAGCAGACTTGTTTGTCTAAATGCCAAAAGTCTGCGTTATAATACACTATATCATGATGAAATAAATTATGTTATTATAATGGATGTAACACATTCTGTCATGGTAGCGTGAATTAAATGAAAATAAATAATTTTAGTACAGAGCAGTGTGGTGGGAGATAGCAGCGGCTTTATAAAGAATTATATGATAATTCTAAGGCATTGAAATTCAATAATAAATCTACTTAAAATTTCTCCTAACAATACTATTAAGTTTTGGGGTTATGTAAAAATTATATAAATTATGGTTTTAGAATATGTGGCCGAAATCCTTTTCTATCTAGATGTTCATACTTTGCCGCTCTGACAGCTATCTGCCAGTGCACTCTCCACTCCACTGTTTTTATAGTCATTTATCCACTCTCGTGTATTATGACTTGTTAAAGCCCTGAAAAGGGCTAGCGGCCTCCCCTCCTTCCGAGGCAGGGCTCACCCGTGTCTCAGAGCTCGACACTTTTTTGCCCCGGCGCGTGGGCTTGGAAACCCCCCCCCCCAGATGGTTTACCACCTAAGCCGGACAACACCTGTCGGTGCTGTTGCTATCTGGGGAGGTGCATAGCCCCAGTGCTGGGCTTTTAGTCTAGTGCTTGACCTTAATACTGCCAACCTTAAAAACAGACCCTTTGATCGTCGTTGCTGATAGAGTCGCCGATCCCACAGACACAGTCACACCGCCCCGACTCCGGACTCAGAAAAGGCAAAGGAAAGGGTCCAGCAAAGGGCGTCTCTTCAAGGATTCCCTAATTGGTGTGTGGTATTTTTCTTTCTTTCCGTGTCTTGCTTGCCCTAAGTCACATAGTATTTTTTGGCATTGAAATTGAATTCTTTTCATTTTATTAACATGTGACCCAGGGCGCTTCCTACTGCTTTTCCTCTGCTCTTGTTTTGGTCTGTCTATTCCTGTAGTTTTGTTCCTTTTTGGCGTATGGTATTCTTCTTTCTCACTGTGTCTTGCTTGCCCTAGGTCACATAGTATTTGGCATTGAAATTGTATTCTTTTCATTTCATTAACTTGTGACCCAGGGCGCTTCCGACTGCTTTTCCCTTGCTCTTATTGTGGTCTGATTTATTCCTGTAGTTTTGTTTCTCTTTCCTCCTATCCCCAGGGGCCTCCTCGTCTTCTTTATATTGCCAGAGTGGCCCCTAGGTTCCACTTCTTATTTCCCCAGTTAACTGGACGGCAACGGATGTGGTGTGTTGTACTTGGCTGTCAGTGACTCAGTTTTTTTTTTTTTTTTTTTTTTTTTAATTGTTGCCCGTTATCTAAGGGGTGGGTGGTTTACTTCCTAGCTTCCAAACTTGTATTAGTTACAAACGTTCCAAATATTTTGAGTTTTGAATTTTCCTATATTTGTTATGGAGTTGATGTCCTGTACTGAGTGTACTTTAATTGCGAGTTAATTTTTTTTTTTTTTTAATTTGCTGCGGGTAATAAGTTACCCAATGCTTTTTGTATATCAAATTGGGGCAGTATGCTTGGTTGTTGTGATATAGTCAAATGAGGTCTTTTAAGGGCCATTGATGGTTTTTGGTCTAAAGTGGGCTCATGCCAAATTGAGCCCAATGTATGGCATATGATAATTGAAATCTTTCCTTTCTTTCTCCTGCCGTTACAACGACAAGGGAGAAAGTTGTTGGGTTTTGTGTTATTGTATGGTAGGGTTTGGGCCATCTGTTTGAGGTGCTACAGTGGTTCCCTGTGTATGTGCTTTTATAGTGAATGGGGATTATGATTTAAGGTTTTCAGATTGTGAATCATCCAACCTCTTGATGGCAATATTTGACAAACTATTTGGGTTTTTTTTTTCTTTATTGAAAAAAGGTGTCTTTCCTGATAATCTCTTGTCTTTTGATTTAGTACATTGCTGGTCTTTCAAATTGGGTTGATTTTTCTTTTTCCTGCTTTTTTAACTTCCATCTTTGTTGTGGATTTCGTTTTATCGTCCATATGTATTGTTTATGATGTGGTTTAGTCTGTTTTCTTTTTTTTCACTGGATTTCACTTATCATTCATTTTTTTTTTTCTTGTTTTCGTAATTCTTCTTACTTCTTTCTTCCTGTCTCCTTGGTTCTTCCCTTTTCTGAATTTCCTCTTCCTTCCGTATCCGTCCTCTTCTTTTCTTCTTTCCACTTCTTTTTTCACCTTATTATGCTACTTTGTAGGATTTTTCCATCCCTCGTGACCACCACCATCACAACGATTGCGCTAACCTCTCATGATACTTATTCTACTTCTAATTTTTGTGGCGACGTGATGGAGTACTAATTAATCTGAATCCTGTGTGTCTAAAGCTGTTTTTTTTTGTTTTTTTTTAGATTATGTTTGATTTTTTAATTTGTTGCAAGTAGTCAATTATGTTCTTGTGTGTGGTTTGGATATTTTTGTTTGGGTCTTGTTTGAAGAAATAGGGGTAGGTGTAAGGTGCCTTAATTTTATTTTGTTGTTTCCTAAAGGTGTGTCTTTGTGCATTATAGTCGGGGCACTCATTAAAGATATGCTCAAGGGTCTCAGGCAATCCGCAGTATTGGCAGTTCGGTCCATTCCTTTGTTGTTTGGTGAGATATTTACCAATACTACTATACAATTTGGTTTTGCCTGTTCTGAGTCTATTTATTAGGTGGTTTTCTCTATAGTTTGGTAGAGATTTCCATTTGATGTGGCGGCCAACTTTGTTTTGGATTGAGTGTAACTGAGTGTGACTAGAAAGTTCGTCCCACTCCTTTTGCCACTGGTTGTTAATGAAATGTTTGATTTGGGAAGATATTTCATGCATGCAGTACCCAATATCTATTCTATTATTGGTGCCAAGTGCTTCTTTAGCAGCCTGATCCGCTAAGTCATTCCCTTGTAGTTGAATATGGGAAGGTACCCAAATGAATTCAATATTTCTCCCCTGTTCAATTGTTTTTCGCAGGCTGTATAAAGTGTTTTCTACCAAATTGGCTCTGCTAGTTGGGTTAGTTGAATTGATTGCTTGGAGTGCGCTAAGTGAGTCGCTTATAATGAGATGTGATACTTGACTTTGCGTGAATGTCCAGTTAATGGCATGGTTGATGGCCCATAGTTCGGCTGTGAAAATTGAGCACCCGTCGGGGAGTCTGACCTGGATTTTATAGTGTTTTGATGGTACGACCACTGCAGCTGCTGTTTTGTTTTCTTTTGGATTATTGGAGCCATCCGTATAGATGTGTATGTAGTCTTTGTATTGTGTGTTTAGTAGTTCCTGTATATGCGTTAAGAGCTTCCATTGGTTATCTTTTTTGCATCCCCTCTCTTTTAATTGAAAGTTGATTTTCGGTTTTGCATTTCGCCATGGGTACGGATCTTGATATAGCCTTGTTTCAGCTTGTAGGTTTAAGTTTGGGTTTTGTTGGATAATTTTATGTACTCGGTGGAAGGCTGGTGGTTGTTTTACCCATTTGGGGCGAAATGTTACCTTGCTCTTGTTTAAGGCCTGTCTACAAGGGTTATATTCCGGTAGGGTGCTGACTTTGGTTGCAAATTTTAATAGCAGTTCTGTTCGTCTAAGTTTCAGTGGGGGTTCTCCTGTAAGAACCTGTAGCTCTCTAAGGGATGTATTGGTGAGTGTTCCAGTACAAAGTCGTAGTGCTTTATATTGAATTGAATCTAGATTTTTGAGTAGCGGTTGTTCTGCAGAGTCATATACTTGACAGGCATAATCTAGTTTGGATCTTAATATTGTTCTGTAAATTTTGAGCATAGTGTCTTGGTCTGCTCCCCACTTAAGTCCTTTGATGTGCCTTAGCAGATCAAGGTCTTGTTTGCATCTTCCTATGAGGTTATTTATGTGTAGTTTCCATGAGAGATGTTTGTCAAATATGGTGCCAAGGAATACCGTGTGGGTGGTGAATTTCACCTTTTGTAGATTTAGGTACAGGATGGGGGGGTTCTATTTTCCTTATTCTTTTTTGTGAAAAGAGAATGGCCACAGTTTTAGCCATATTTATTTTAAAGCCCCAGTAGTTGGACCAGTTGGTGATGTGATCCAGACTTTCTTGTAATTGTAGGGTGTAGATGGGGCTTTTTGGATTACCAGCTTTCCATAGACAGCCGTCATCCGCAAATTGTGACAGTTCTACACTTGGGGAAAGATTGTTTGATAGGTCATTGATCATGAGATTGAACAGGATAGGGCTGATGACGCTACCTTGTGGTGTCCCATTCTCTAGTATTTGTTCAGCTGAGTGTTTCATTCCTACCATGACCTTAAAAGTTCGTTTTTGGAGGAAGCATTTGATCCACTGATGTAGTCGCCCCTTGATGCCAAATTTATTCAGTTTCATGATAAGACCATTTGTCCATACGAGATCAAATGCTTTTTCAAAGTCTTTGAAAATAGCAATGAGATATCGTCGCTTCGAGTCTTTGTTGTTAAAGGCTAATTTGATGTCTGTTTCTAAGCGTAGTATTTGATCTAGGGTAGAGCGATTTCCTCGGAATCCGCTTTGGTTCTCAGTTAGGAGTTTATTATATTCCAAATGATGCTTAAGGCGATTCACTATCATTGTTTCCATGACCTTGCATAGGGTGATAGTGAGTGAGATTGGTCTATACGATGTTGCTAATTGTGGATCTTTGTCGTTTTTTGGTATTGGGATGACTAGGGCTTTTTTCCAACCTGCGGGTATTATGCCATTGTGCCATATTTGGTTGAGAAGACATAGGATTATATTCTTCATATTTGTTGGTAGATTTTGATACATTGCATAACCTATGGAGTCATACCCAGGGGCAGATTGTTTTTTATTTTTAAGGGCAGTTTCGAGTTCTAGTAGGATGAAATAGTCATTTAGGGGGTTTAAATTACATGTATCTTGTGCCGTCATATCCTTAAACAGGTGGGGGTGATTTTTTTCTAGATCTACTTTTTGTTTGAGGAAGCTCTGTGTGTGATTTGCTGTTTTGCTTGCTTCTGCAAAGTGTAAAGCAAGAGTGTCTGCTTGGTTTAAATTACCAATGGTGTTGACTTTTATGTATTTTGTGTTTGATCTTTTGCCTTTTATTGCCCTGATTTTATCCCAGATTTGTTTTGTGGTGGTTTTGTTGTTTAGACTCGAGCAGAATTCCCTCCATGAGGTTTCTTTGGCAGTTTTAAAGGTTTTCCTAGCTATTGCTCGGGTTCTTTTATACTCTATGTAGTCCTTTGTTTCCTTACTCCTATTGAATGCGTTTAGTGCTGTTTTTTGCACCTTAAGTGCTCGTTGGCATTCTTCCGACCACCAGGGGAGTTTATTCCTTTTCCCTATTCCTTTTGTTTTTGGTATTGATTGATTTGCTGCATTTAAGATGCTTTCTGTGATATTTTGGGAAAAACGATCTTCATTGTCATCTTGTAAGTCCTCTAATTTAACATTTTGCAGGATTTTTTTGTATTGTAGCCAATTAGCTTCGCTTAGTATCCACTTAGGTGTTGTTGGTTCTGATTCCATTGGTCTTTGGGCACGTAGTCCAATTTGTATTGGGAAATGATCACTACCCATAGGAGTTTGCATAAGTACTTCCCATTGGGTATCTAGTATAAGATCATGTGTTGTCTGCCAGTGCACTGTTGTGCCATCATATTTATAGCCGCCTATTTACGTCACATGACCATAGCTAGCCAATCATTGTTTGTCCTTCTCAGGGCTAGCTATGGCGGTAACCAAGTCAACTGTTCAAACTGCATGGAAAACTTCCTCTGAACATGAAATCTAGATCGAGTTAAGTTGTCCTCTCAATGTCCGTTGTGTGCGTTTTTACTTTTAACCCTATTTGTGTATTCATACCTGCAATTACTTTGAACTGAACGAAACAGACAAGTGAATTTCAAGGTGAATCGAGCGAGAGTACAACGTATTTGTGATGCAATTAGTTGTAATACGGTTACAAATAGTCCCTGATAAGTGGATTCTAATTCTGCACATTAAAGTAAAATAACAAGTTCTACACGATCAAGAACTTACAATAATAACAACAACATCAGTTCTAACTTATTGTTCAACAAAAGTCTGACAAGTGAAATGTGATTCTTCGACTGGCACATTGATTCCATCCCTATCTTGCATCTCCGCTGTTCCAGTAACAAAACTCACCGGGTGGGTGTAGTCACACCTTTATGGACTAGCATCATATTTCTGGCTTTGATATTCCAAAACCAAGGAAGGTAAGATAATTAATTTCCTAAACAATTCATGTGAAATTCCAACACGACATACGCACGGTCCAACATGGAAATGATTTGGGCACAATGACTATTAACACATGAACTTCTTCCCATTTAATGTTGATGTCCCATGGCTTTTAGCACTATTTTTGTCTTCTAGATGAATTCCTTGACGCATTCATTAATACTCATAATGAAAGCGTGACATTACGATGACCAGAGCAAGGTTTTATACTCACATTTAGTATAAAACTCACAGTACACATTTATAAGAGATGCAGACGGCAATCTAAACAATGGTGGGTAGGTGGCACACGTTCAGGAAGGACACATATGGTAGATAATTTAAGTGAGAGATAAAATCGACATGATCAAATATGCTATAGTCTTGTAGGTCAAACATCATCTCATCTCTCAACGATTAACATCATATAATCTTTCGCACATTAACTGGAAATTGTTTATGCATGCAGAACTCATTTCACAATACCATTAAGGTATTATAACATACTGAACTGCATCATGCTTTTCAGGTATTATTTCATGCTTTTACTTTAGCATTATTATCATTGTTATAAAAGAAATGTAGTTCTTAATGGTGCTCAGTACTTTATTTTTGTTGAATTTGGTATTACAATATATATATATATATATATATATATATATATATATATATATATATATATATATATATATATATATATATATATATATTAGTCCGAGTTTTCTCTGACCCTTGACACCCCATTTTTGATATCTGGTTTTTTATGTTGGGGTGTAGGGTCAGAGTCTATTCCTTATCATAAACTTGGAATTTGCCGACACCATTTGGTGTCGGCATAGGGTACTCGCCAACTATCAGGCCTAGCAAACTTAAATGACCTTACATTGACCCATAATTACATTAAATCGATAGGGAAATCATTTATCTTCTCAGAAATTACAAGCATAACACGATTTTGTCTTTAATCCGTTGTCAGACGAGACGTAACTACAGTGTTGATGAATTTTGACCTCGTTCGCACCATTTTCATTGCTAATCACATGACTAACCAAATCTCGCAGCCGATATGCATAAACGTCATAGGTCAAATAGTCACGTGATAATAACAAAAAAACCGTGTTTTCCCATACCCCTTGTGGAAGACAGCAAATGTGCCACCTTCATTGATAACTGATTTTATTCCATCATACTGTAGTTCTTTAATATTAAAATAGTATCCCTTTTCTTAAAGTATCTCATTGGCAAGAGATTCCGTGTATTCGTCTTGACCTGCCATGTTGCAATATAGGTTTATGCATAAAACTTTCCATTCCAGTATTGCAGAAAGAAGACATAAACTCGAAAATATTGAATGAAAGTCACGCAATGTATACAATTACAAGAAAAAGCACGTATTATTCAACATATTAATTGGGATAACAGCAGCCCGAAACATGTCGCTGTCGCATCTTCCTGGAAAGAAACTGACTGATCACGCAGAAACTACATGTCAAAACACTTTGTTGTTATCAAGTGACTATTTGACCTATGACGTTTATGCACATCGGCTGCGAGATTTAGTTAGTCATGTGACTAGCAATTAAAATGGTGCGAACGAGGTCAAAATTCATCAACGCTGTAGTTACGTCTCGTCGGACAACGGATTAAAGACAAAATCGGTGTTATGCTTGTAATTTCTGAGAAGGTAAATAAATGATTTCCCTATCGATTTAATGTAATTATGGGTCAATGCAAGGTCATTTAAGTTTTCTAGGCCTTATAGTTGGCGTGTACCCTATGCCGACACCAAATGGTGTCGGCAAATTCCAAGTTTTTGATAAGGAATAGACTCTGACCCTACACCCCAACATAAAAAACCAAATATCAAAAATGGGGTGTCAAGGATCAGAGGAAACTCGCACTATATATATATATATATATATATATATATATATATATATATATATATATATATATATATATATATATATATATATATTGTAACACCCCCGTGTGTCAAATATCTAAAAGACCAGATTTCAGGACTTAAAATGATATTTAGTAAATAAAAGTGAGATAGAACATGTTTTTCAATTTTTCAATCCCTCATTGTGACTTTACATAACACTATAACTTCCATATAATATAGAGCAGGTTTATTGTCTAATTGCCAAAAGACAACGTTATAATATTATATCATAGTAAAAATAACTCTAGTATTATATTCCTGTGTATATTAACAACTAAGTTTATTATATTGACTGCAATACATTCTGACGTGGTAGTGTGGATTAATTGAAAAGAAATAATAATTTATTACAAGTTTACTTGAGCAGTATGGTGGGAGATATCAGCGGCTTTAAGCAGAATTCTAAACCTTTTAAATTCAATAGCATTCATGTAATAAATCTACTTATAATTACTCATACTATATGATTCAGTTTTTGGATTTTAAAATACCAAAATTAATATCGGTTATGTAAAAATAAAATATAAATCATGGTTTAAGAATATTTGGTCGAAATCCTTTTCTACTAACATGTTCATACTTTGCCACTCTGACAGCAATCTGCTAGTCTGTACTCATATTTATAAATTCCTATTCACGTCACATGACCTTAGTCAAATGTTTAAACTGCATGATGAAAAAAATCCCTCTAAACACAAATTTGAGACGCAATTAAGTTGTCCTCTCAATGTCAGTGGTGTGCATTTTTACTTTTAACCTTGTTTGTGTAATCATTCCTGTAATTACGTTGAACTGAACGAAACGGGCAAGTGAATTTTGAGGTGAATCGAGCGAAAGTACAACATACGGGTGATGCAATGAGTCGTAATATGGTTAGAAATAGTCCCTATCAGTGCATACTATTTTGCACATTAAAGTAAAATAACAAGTTCTACACAACCAAGAACTTACACTAATAAACAGAAACATTAGTTCCAACTTATTGTTCAACAAAGATCTGACAAGAAAAATGTGATTCTTCAGTCGGGCTCATTGATTCCATCACCACCCTGCATCTCCGCTGTTCCAGTAACAAAACTCACCGGATGGTTGAATTGACTGATTATGGACTAACATCATTTTTCTGACTTTGCTATTCCAAAATTCATTTCTTAAACCATTCATGTGAAATTCCAGCATGGGACACGCATGGTCCAACATGGAAATGAATAAGGCACAATAGCTGCTAACATGGGAACTTCTTTCCACTTGATGATGTACCAGAGCGTCTAGCACTGTTTTTTTTTTTGTTTGTTTGTTTTTTGTTTTTGTTGTTGTTGTTGTTTTGTTTGTTTGTTTGGGGTGTCTTTTAAATGAATTCTTTGACAAATTCATTAATACTAGTGAAGAGAGTGAGACATTTCAAGGACCAGAATAAGGTTTTATCACACTTTTAGTATAAAACACAGAGTACACATTTATAAGAGATACAGACGGCGATCTGAACAATGGTGGGTGGGTGGCATACGTTCAGAAAAGTCACACATGGTAGACGTTTTCGGTGACAAACAAAAATTGACATGATCAAATATGCCATAGTCTCGTAGGTCAAACATCATCTCACATTTCAACGTTTAACACCAGATAACCTTCACATATTAATTGGACAATGTTTATGCATGCAAAACTCTATTCACATTACCATTAATGTAGTACAATATAGCGAACTGCAATGTTTTTGGACGTTGTTTCATATGTTCATCTGAATATATTTCATACATATGATCGATTTTCTACATGCTTGGAATGAAGCATAATTTGAAGCGAAGACAGGTCATTTGGTGACATGACACTTGCTCTTTTGACCTTTAGGGCAAGGTCACAATTGTTCCACATATATGTTAAGATTTTAGTGTTAGATTTATTATTTCCAAATATTTCATTAACTTTCTTTAGAATGAATCGTTATGAAGTTAAGACAATTCATTATGTGCGAGGTGCTCTTTTCCCATTGATCTTGAGGTCAAGGTCGGTCATATAAATTGAGTCAAGGTCTTGGTTAAAGTAGTTTCGTTTGCTTATATTTCCTTAATCCATTCATTGTTCAAACATTAAATGAATCATTATGAAGCAAAGAAATTAATTATATGATGTGCTATTGTCGGAGGCTTGACACACAGGATCTCTCCTTGTATTGTGGTAATCTCCTCGAACTCAACCCAAGCCCTTCCAATCCCACCAAAGCCCTGCTATTCATTACATATACTATGCGTGTCACTTCAGTTTATTTTTGGAAATAAAAGGTACGTTACGTTGTTACACAAATTTTAAACTATATGCACAATTTTAAAATGGTTTAATGCATTACTTTGCCATTACTACAAGGCTGGTTACATTTTATCAATTAGATGTGTCTTAGAGTGAAAAAAAAAACGTTTCATGTATATTGTTTTTGTTAATTAATTCACACATTTTAAAACCATTTTTAGGTCAGGTACAAATTTTTATATTGGATTACTCCTGGGGGTGTTTGGGAAATTCACTTAGCCCTCATTTCCTCGGTTAGCCCTCATTGCGTCAGCGTGATGTAGCCAGCACAATGCTGAAGGTCCTATTAAAAACTTACCAATTTTCAAATACACAGTGGAAATTGTGGATGGGTGGACCTCATTAGGTGAATCGTACCCTTCACCGAGAAAACAAAACTAGATGCATGTAGAGTTCTAGTCCCTTGGATGCGAAACGTTTGTTTTGCATTTATTACATGAAACTTGAACTAAGCGTGTGCACTCCATTAGTCTTAAGTGTTAAATCTATCCAGAGTTATGCCCCTTCCTGTATTAAGTTATATACTGAAAATTATTATTGTCTGTGCAACTACATGTAATGTTTTATATTTTCGCGATTTGGGAGATTTTTATCGTAGTTTTGTGATGTCAAGCACTGTTGCATCATTCTACAAACATGCAGCATCATGTCCCACACAGTCACATCATCTAACACTAACCTCTTAATGCTGATTGACAATCGAAGCAGCTGCTTGTATAAGTCTTTGATATGACTCAGCCGGGTTTGAACCCGCATCCTCCCACATACGATACGGACGCTCTAAGCACTCAAACCACCAGAGCGGTGGTGTGCGAAAACTTCAAAGCCTTGGAGTAATTGCCTTGAAACTTGGCAGCCATTAAATACATCAAATGAACACAGATTGTAGATGTTATGTGGGTCTCCGGTCAAAAGGTTACTGTTGATTGTTCAAGTGAGTGTTTTGTAAGGTAGTCTATTTCTGTTTGTTGGAATCTGAGAACAAAAGTAAAGAAAAGTGTAAAAGTCACCTGGAGCAGAAAACTGTATTTACCTTTCTGTTTTTGAAAGAATGATTCCAGTTTTTCACGTTGTGTCATGCCATTAATATCCTCTGCCATATTCTAATTTTGAGAAAAGATAAATTCTATGTAGACGAACTTCGAAACTCTGATACATCTACAGTGTTTCATCTACCCATGCGTCATGCGTCAAATACGCATAATTGTCCGATTTGACGCACAAAAGTCATTGATGGTACGTAAATTGATGCACCCCAATGTTATGTTTTGCTTATTAGCACAAAACAAAGTTTTGGTTAAAAAATCGTCGCTGGTACGTAAATTGACGCACCTAAATGTTATGATTATGCTGATAAACACAACATTGTGGAGCCTGGAGCTGATCTTATGTGACCTGTAACTGTTACATCATTTGTAGCAACATGATGTTAGAACCATAAATTATCACACATAAAGAGAGGCCAAAAACAAAAGCGTAATTTTACAGTTATTCTCACGAGAACTATTTTATGCGCATCCTTGTCGCGCAAAGAAACAACAATTTCCATTCGCTCAATTGTATGGCTTGCGTTATTCCAAGATAATATCAGAGTTAAAATGAAAATGGCGTCCAAGGTAAACAAAAAAAATAAATAAATAAAATAGATCCGAAACAAACGAAATTATCATATGGACCGCATTTTTACAACCGACGGTTGATAAAAGTATTGCTATCGAACCAGTGGATCTTCATCATCTAAAGATGAGGGAACGGTTACTCGAAAAATAAAACGTAATTTTGTGTAGCGGTGGTTGAAAATATACAGCTGGCTATGTTTTCAAAAAGACATATAGTTGGTTGGTTGGTTGGTTGGTTGAATTTTTTACGGCGCACCAGCACAAATTGGCTATTTATCACCATATAAAAGGTTAAATCCTTCAATATTCAATACAAGACACAAGAAGAAAGATAAAGAACGAGAGCGAGTAACTAAAGATTTCCTAGGGCTTGGCGTGACCAGCCGATTTGTCGAGACCGGGCCCATCCCGACCACCTGTCTAGAAGAAGTAGATGCCAAAGTAGTGTGTTGCATCGGAAAACCTCCGCTCAACTACCAGGATCCTTTCCTCCTCCGACACGGGACGCAACCCACGGCAAACAGGACGTTAAGTCAATTCCAGTGAAGAATGTGACAGTGAAGACACCTTTATGTTTTGCCATATATGTACAGAGGCTAAATAAACCTCGATGACCAAATGTGCAACAAACAATAACTTTCAGAACTGTACACTGGCAAGACATGCTGGGTAGGCTAAAAACAAACTGCTGGTTGAAGGTACACAACACCAGGCATATTTTAATGCAGTTTTACAAAGAAGATATAGCAGTAAAATATAATTCTCTTCTTAATTTAATACACGACTTAACGGCTAAAGAAATTCATGCTATTGGCATTTTGAAGAATTCCGCCATTCACTATGACTTGGCTACTACCTGTTCAGAGGTACAGGAGAGCCTATCAAATGTTTTTGAGGATAGTCTTATGTGTGACCTGCAAAATTCATCATTTGTGACAGCAATGGCAGATGAAAGTACTGATATATAGCTAACAATAAACGCCTTGTCATATATGCTCAGATTATTTCTGATGATATGAAACCATCAAGATTTTTAACAAATATAGAAAGTTCAGATGATTCTGGCAAAGGAATTGCTTTATTGGCTTTAGTCACATTATATAACTTAAACTAATATTTTTGTTGTGTATTTCAAAAATTTATTTTTTATAAAAAAAACTACCGTAGACTGATCATTGGTTTGAATAGGACTCATACAATTTGGATTATGACTCACTTGTTTTTGCTTTGATGAGTCAAATGACTCTCATGAAACCATTTATAGATAAAACACTGGATCATCTAACTAGTGTACAGATATCTATCCATTTATTGTGAAAGCGTGCCTTAATGCTTTCATCAGGAAATAAATGAAACATTGACCATTTAAACCCAGTCTGATGCGATGGCACAACACGGTCTATGTTGCGTGCAATTGGATTCGACTTATTCGCAAGTACGACTTATACGCAAGTAAAGACAGTTACAATTCAATAGCTGTTGATTATTTGCACATATTATAATAGCCTCAAACAAAACACTATTCCCATGCTGTTCTTGATTTGCATATTAAATGGGTGATTATGCATGTTTGCTCTAAATTTCAATTCACTTTTGGGATACTTATACAATAGCCAAAAAAAGTATCTGCAGCAAAAATATCCTGATGGATGGATGGATGGATAAATGGATAAATGGAGAGAGAGAGAGAGAGAGAGAGAGAGAGAGAGAGAGAGAGAGAGAGAGAGAGAGAGAGAGATCCTAATTGTACTTTTAATATGTTTATGATCAGCATAAAAGAACTACACTAGAATTTCCTATTTCATTACATGTATATCATACTTTCATACTTTTTTCATAGCACATAATAAAGTTGTCTGACAGTATATGCGGGCTTAAAATAAATTATACATTTCAAGTTTCGCTTTTTGGGTACTTCACTGTTCTGTTCTTTGTGGTAGCTTTGCATTCAATCTTTTTTTTGGAGGGGTCTGTTCTTTACGGTAAATTTATATTAACTATTTGGCTATAACTAAAACCAAACTTTTGACTTTGCACTATTATCTTATTATATTGAATGCTGATATTTTACTTTACAAAGTCTTTAAAAGTGCTTAACATTGCTTGTATATTGTATATTCTATTTAACTTTTGAATCTGAAAATTTTGCACCGATAGGTTCCAGGTAACCTTTGAGAAACGTATGCGACATTTAGACAGACCAGTGATGGAATCTATTCTGTGTAATATGTCAAATTAACAATCGAGACCTTGTAGCCTGTATATAAAAATTAGCCACAATGGATAAATAATTGGATAGAAGATTGGCACAAGAAAATGAAACGATTTTCAGTATGTTAATTGACGCAGCCATGTTTGAGATCAAATCGGCACTTTTTCATTCAGGACCAACTAGAATATAAAAAAACTGGTCTTCTGTTGAAAACCAAATGTCGATGTCACTTATGTGACTTCCCATTTAGATGGCGCTCGCCTGTTATTATGTACTATTGAGAGAGTGATGTATATAATGTGAAGTTATTTGCAATTTAAACATGCACAGTGGAGAGAATGTTGGCATACCTCTGTGCTACTTTCATGTAATGTGGCTGACATTTATTTGGATATTTTAAATGATCTTACCTTACTGCTAACTAAAATGACTGCTCTCTTGTGCTCCAAAAATCAACCTGAATTTGTCTAAAGTATACTATCCTTGGCAGCTTTTAAAATAGGTATCAAGATATCAATTTCTTTATTGATGTGTGGTGCTGCTCGATATGGTTGGCAACGAACTGGCATGGAATTACCCGTTTCTATGCGGTGTGTAAATACATTGGTATTACCTAATTCGTTGAAGTTATTAGCAAAAACATTCCTATGCTGATTCAAAAATGTTGCAAGTTCTTGTTTTTGGGTGTCCGTCAAGTCTGAAGAGCGTAAATCAAAATTAATTGGTTCTTGTGCTTTACTAGATTGTGTGTTCGCGATGTCAGGTGAGTTTTTTTTGTCAAAAACGTCATCATTGATGGTAAATATTGTTTGTGGGTGTAGGACGTCAACACAGGCTAATACGGTATTGGTAGGTATATGCATGGGTACTGGAGTAGGGTTAATGATCTGTATGTAATTTTGTTTGGAAACAGTCAAAATTGTCCGTCCTGGAAGAATAGTTGATTTCGACAAGCTGTAGCATGGTTCAAGTAATACGGATGTGCCTTGGGGAATTTTACTTATACGAACTGCTATCGTACTGATCGAATTAGGTAAAATTAAAGAGACCGATTTTGTGCGTGCGAGACCAAACTCATTATGAATTAATTTTATGGATACTGAATCATCTAGCAAGGAGAGAGTTTGTGTATCTAAATTCACGACGGCTTTGTATTTGGTCATAAAATCAATACCCAATATGACTGACGTGTTTAAGGCGGGCACTACGTAAAATGAATGAGAGAAGTGCATACCTCCTATTTTTAAGTTAAGCTGAACAATAATAAATGCTTAATCTAAATTCATTTCAATGTCCTTATTATATTCAGGATATGAATTATTGATTGGGCCACGCTTCTCCTACAATCCAAATCAACATCAAAGCACTATCTTAAATTTGGATGTTTTTGTCTTCCAATAACTAGAGATTTCAATATGTTGTACACAAATTAATGATTTCGTTTCTTTCTTTTAAAATTGATATCTTGATAATTATTTTTTTTCTCTTTCTTCTTCTCTTTGACAGACCTAATATTAATAAAAAAAATTTTTATGGGATTGCATCTCACTTCTCTTTTTCCGATGTCGTGCCGACAATTTTTCTTCATGATAATTTTTCCTCTTGTAATTTTGACATTTATCGCATATTATCAAATGTAATTTCGTTGTAATTTTTTCCTCTTGAAATTTTGATATTATTGAATATTGTCACATGTAATTTCGTTGTAATTTACACTATTATACCTTTTAAATTCATTGACTATTGTCAAAAGTGTTTTCGTGTACTTCTTACTATTGTACTTGAATTTCATTGAATGTGTCAATTGTGTTTTCGTAAGATTGCCTTGAATAAACTCCTTCTTTACCATACTGATGTCACATTACGTATTATCCTGTCACAAGGCATATTTTAATGTTTTCTTAATATATTGTTTTTCTTCATTCCTCTTCGAGGTACAACACGGTAAATTGTTTTTTCCTATTTCATAACTTTTGTCAGTGCATTGTATTTTTGTCTTTTTAATATTTTTACTTCCTTGTGTAATTGTAATCTCTTTTTCATTTTATATTGGCTCCTTATTACACATTTTATGGTTCATTTTTCTATGTATCTTTTATCATATCTATTCTGGAGCATTGTCAATGTATCTTACAGTTTATTAATTATTATACATTTTATTGTATTCTTTTTTGAATTTCACAATATGTACTGCAATGAACATTGTTCTCATTGCCTTTTTGCAATTTATCAACTTACCAATGCATTGTAATTTTTTCATCTACCTACGCATTGTAATTTTTGATTTTTAATATTTTTTTCTTTATTCTTCCTCGTATACTTATCAATTTTGTTACTAGCCTCGAGGTCTCGGTAATTTAACCAAGAGGTATTATCAAGATATCAATTTTAAAAGAAAGAAACGAAATCATTAATTTGTGTACAACATATTGAAATCTCTAGTTATTGGAAGACAAAAACATCCAAATTTAAGATAGTGCTTTGATATTGATTTGGATTGTAGGAGAAGCGTGGCCCAATCAATAATTCATATCCTGAATATAATAAGGACATTGAAATGAATTTAGATTAAGCATTTATTATTGTTCAGCTTTCACTTGGTAATGGAAAAATCTAATTAATAGCCGAGTTCGATAGTTCAAACAACAGATAAAGCCGCGAGTGGCATGCTATTTCGCAGTTCGGTCAATAAAACCTTATTAAATTGCGTTGGGATGTTGGGAACAAAGTAATTGATAATCAACCTAGGGAATTAATTAAATTAATTAAGTTCACAATGTGAATGACCACTTACTACTGGAAGGTTATGGACAATGTATGATCCAAAAGGTCGCTTCTTCGGAAAAATACTGTCCACACACTCACACTCTATCTCCCCCCTAAAACTTGATATAAAGTTAAAGCTGTCCTTGACTAGCACGCAAGAAGCACGCGTGATTTTTAGACAGACATCTTTTGACACTGGATGAAACACTCGTGATAGGGCAGCCTCTAGAATATAAAAAAGGCTTTGGGCTGCTTTGGTCTCGGTGAGATTCCAGGCTCAAAAGAGTGTCACGTCTATTTCTTACAGATTCTTGGTACCTTCTCGTAGCCAAGCTTCCCCATAAAAAGATGTAACCGTATCTACACCATCATAAGTGACACCTTATTCTTATGAATGCTGAACTTTCTTCCTTCTCGTAACGAGACACGAGAAGAAGGTTATGATAGAAAACGTCTAAACAACAACGCCAGACTTTTCTTATCATAATATAGGGAAAATGAATTTTGCCAAACTAGACAATACCAGCTTATAAAAGTGCAATGAATGAATTACGAAATACATAAAATGTATTTTTTAAAAAAAAGTTACCGGTTCTTTTTCTGAAGTTTGGAAAGTGAAAATGAGCAAGTGGAGCTAGCACTTTTTTTGAAAGGTGCACATCTAGAGGAAGTCTAAATTATACTCTATAACCCATATTACACCCATCACTCATACACCAAAATAAAGGGAATGAAAGGTTCTTTGAACAATACCTAAGATATACAAAGTCTTTTTTAAAAGCCAGTATAACTAGTGAGGAAACCCGGTAAAATTCTTTATCTTTAAAATTCTAACCCTATGCTAAATACGAAACTGTAGAGCGTTTCCTTAAAAACAAATATACACATTAATGCAATTATTTTTCTTGTTTTTATTCTATTGCGTATGATATTCTGAATAAAATGGTACATTAACATGGATTTTATTCATGAAAAAAGCTAATTATGCTTATTTTGCTCTAGCTTGCATAATTTGCCATGAGGCATGTTTGTGTAAGTAGTGATCTTCATTATGAGGAAATTAGAAGTCTTAGAATATAGGAAAAAAATTCAATTTAAATTGAAAACTCTTGCATTAAGTAAAAAAAAAATATTTACTGAAAAACTTTCTTTTCATTTATTTGCAATGAAATTAAAACAATAAATGGTGACAAAGCAAATTTAATTTCTTCCATATTAAACAATAACTTAATATTTTACCCTTTGACCATTGACCTTTTTAAACCTCACCTGTTCCGTGCCTTTTCAAACTGTAAAATGCACTGTTGACATCTCAGGAATAAATATGGCAAGTTTCATGTTTCTGTCTTTCAGCGTAACACTGGTTGCTATGTAGACAAAATGCAATGCGCATTTTTAAAATAGCTCACATTTTATCATAAGATGGGGGGCTGTGGAGGGGTCTGTACCTGTTTGAGACTGACTCTAATAAATGTTTTCTGAGGGGAAAAAAGGAAAATTACTCAAAAAGGACTGTTTTTATGCTTGCAACTTAAATATTTCAGCCATACAATCAAAATTAAATCTTGAAATGTTAATATCTATATACTATTTAAGGTGGCGCTCACCAGTTATTATGTACTTTTGAGAGAGTGATGTATGTAAGGTGATGTTCTTTGCATTTTAAACAAAACAGTGGAATGTTGGCATACCTCTATGCTACTTTCATGTAATATGGCTGACATCCCTTTGGATATTGTACTTTTGGAAATTTTAAATAATCTTATCACACTGCTAACTAAAATGACTGCTCCCTTGTGCTCCAAAAATCAACCTGAATTTGTCAAAGTACACTATCATTGGCAGCTAATAAAATAGGGAAAATTACTTTTGCAAGACTAGACAATACCAGCTTCTGAAAGTGCAATTAATGAATTACAAAATATATAAAATGCAAAAAAAAGTTATCGGCTCCTTTTTTACAATTTACTTCTGAAATTTGGGAAGTGAAAATGAGCAATGGAGCTAGCACTTTTTTTGAAAGGTGCACATCTGGAGTAAGGCCAAGCTGTACACTCTATAACCCATATTACACCCAACAATCATACACCAACTTAAAGGGAATTAAAGGTTCTTTTAACAATACCTAAGATATACAAAGTCCTTTTTAAATAGCCAGTATAACTAGTGAGTAAACCCTGGGAAAATCTTTATCTTTAAAATTCTAACCCTATGCTAAATACGAAACTGTAGAGCGCCACCTTATGAGGAGTAAAAATAATATTTTCAACTTGGCTGCTAATGTGGCTATACTGGATTTTAAATCGGTACTTTTCCTGCAACTTTGGAATTTTATAAGGTGGTTCTGAACTTACCTTTCTATCAAGGGTGAAATCCAAGACTATCCAAAAGCTAACGGCAACTTCCGTCCCGATACTTCATAGAAATTGGACAAGTATATAATTCTCCTCAATATGTCCTGAATTGAACGAGGTGTTTTAATTTGCTTTGAAAATATATCCATACTTTATTACACCTGAGCCTCTGTGGGTGTAAGTTGTCTTATCAGTAATTACGTTATCCATTTTGAATGTCATGATTCTTAAAGTAGTTAACATTTGACAATAGATAAATGTATTGGGTATTAAATGAATGTTTGGACCAGTTATTTAATAGGTTGGGGGTAAATTATAAACATAGCCATGTAAGATTATTATTAGATCGAGAATTCGAAAAGTATGCAGTCACGTCAGCCTCGTTTTCGAAGCATGTGTCGGCATCCCATTTGAATAAAGTTTTGGCGCTGGTTCTATTTATATTTTTAATTCAAAATATGCATACAAATCGTAATACGTTTGAAGTCCATATACTACCTCGAAAAATCAGTCCTCCAAATGGAGAAAATGACGTTAATAATATAGTTTAGCTTGTCTAAGCACAAGAAATGCAATAATATTGTATACTTACTATGAAGGACAGTTTCCTTCTGGATAGATGTCCAAGTGTGAAATTTCGTTGTTCATCAGTTAGTACTCCTTGTTCTTTGGCTGGTCGCTTGTTCAGGTGCCTCGTAAGTTAGTACAAATAGTGTGGTCTTTCTCAAGTTTGAACAATCAAATAAGATTTTTCGGCACAAGCGAATATATACTTCTATTGTGCCATACGGATTATTTCTGATGAAAATTATTGTACATTTATGTCGGTAGTTTACTTTCCATTATTATAAAATGAAAGTTGAAAACTAATTAAAATGTTGCATATATACACATTTTGAAAGGAATACAAGTTCTTACTTTGCGTAATCCAGTTATAAGCATATCAAGTGACTTTTGGGTAAATCTTTTGGTAATTCTTTATTATTCAAGGTTTTATAGGTACGTTAAAATTGTTCATTATAATTGTTTTTAGGAAAAGTGTCATAGTTGATCAAGTACCACGTATATGTGAACATTTTGCTGCTATACCTTCCTTGAATGAAATTTGGACGAAGTGTCCTCATGTTTATATAAATATCTATGTGGTTTTCATTGTCTTTCATCTTTTTCAGTCTCCTACACTAGCTTCTATAAACCTTTCGTTTTTTAAGTGATATTTTGTTTTACCATGCTATGACTTCACTGCAGTCACCTTATTACGTTTCTCTTGAGTAATGTGTATCAATGCGTTGTTTAATTTGATGTTTATGGATGTGCTTTCTTTTCTCCATCAGGTTTTCTGTTTAACAGAAATTCACACGTACACTTTACAATCCATTCGCTTACTAATGATCTGCTTTATCAACATCTGCTACGCGTGAAATTAAAACATCCTCTAAAAACGTTTTCATGATCAGCATATCCGTTCCATTCCACAAGTACATACTTTTTTCTCTATCATTATTCTGTAAGGTCTTAAAAATCTTTGCAACTTTCATAGTCAAGTCTTAAGGCTTTCGTTAAATCTTTCTACTACGTATGATGTTTTTATGTCGAGAGGTGGCAATGTTTTCCTTTAATAACATCCTTAACTTTCCTATTATAAAACTCTGTTATATCGTTAAACTGTACGTATCTTGGGCTTTCGCGCTTTGAAACGTCGTGCGTGTCAATTCTTTTTTTTTAACCTTCTCGACCCATGCGTATTTAAAGAAAACGTCTGTCATTGTAAAGATGTTTTTGTATTGTTGTTGTGTTCATTTGCTTGCATGTCAACATGTCTGCCGGCAAATATTCATCAGCGTGACTAACAGAGACCTTTATGTGAAAAAAAAATGAATGAAATATACAAATGTATCGCTTTCATGTGTAATGGATAGGTAGATTGTCCTGTTAACGCTTTCAGTTGAACGTGTTTTTTTTTTGCCTGGATAATTTGTAACCACGATTGATATTTATGTACACTGGACGTTCTTGCTCGAAGTAAAAATGTCCTAAACACTGTTCTTTATAATGCATTTAGAACGGTATAAACAAAAAAAACAAGAGACCACCGAAAGGACTTAAACTCTAAAAGAATATCAAAGAATTATCGATAAGACTATTTCATCCATTTAACTGTCGAACGTTCATACCATCTGATATTCTTCCGTGATAACAAAATTTTCAAATTAGCTGCTGCAGTACACATATTAGATGTTATCTTGGTACCATTTTATTTAGTACAGAGCAGACATCATTGTAATTCTTTTGTGAAAACCCCGTGTCATGATGATTATCCATAAAAAAAAATACTGGACACCAGATCGGCACTATTTTCATTTAGGTCAAACTAGACACAATAAGACTTTTAGTGAAAACCCAATATTAATATGACCCTTCTGTTACGACTCCACGGTTATCAATTAAATAACAGAAACGAGCGAAATCAACAAGTTATGTACAATTCAACACGTTTTTTTCCCTAGAATACTAAGTGAAAATTTTAAAGAACTTACTGTATTTTAAATTAAATCCCAAATAGTTCTGAAAGTTCACAAATCCAAATGCATGAAATTCCAATGACATTCCAAAAAAATTCCAATAGTAAATGTTTTAATGTGCTTGTCGTCTATAATATACCAATATACCAATGACCTGGAATGTGGCCAAGAGTTAACGGTCTTTTGATGTATCATAATAATAAAATTCAAAATGTCTTTTCCTGAATTCACTATAATTCCGCATCAATGTTTTCGTCCAAGAATATTACTGATCACTTTGTAATTCCATTGAATAATAATTTGATTAAATAAATCCACCCAAATTAAAAAGCTGAACACAATAATAAGACTGATCCCCCTTCATATGTTTAAGGATTAAGCTAATAATCTTTATGTAAATAAGTTTATATACCCCTCCACTAAACCCAGGACACAATTACCATTTTCTGTTAATATTCTGTCAACTTTATTGAAACATTTTTCTTTAAATTTATATGGTCAGATTCAAGACTGTATATTTACCTCAAACTGAAGTAATCATGTTCATAATTAATTTTATAAGTAATAATAATCTAAATATTTAATCTTTAATCATTGAGAAATATGAACTAGGTATTATTATGTTTACAAAATAAATGGACTAGGGTCAATTAAAAATATATATACTCATAACAATTATTAAAAGAGATAGCAAACAATACAAATTAAATATACACAATTCATTCAGCAGTAGCAAAATTAAAATTTTCAAGATGGCAGCCATATTTGACATCAGATTGGCACTGTTTTCATTTAAAATCAACTAGACATAATAATAAGTATTACTTTACAACCCCATGTTCATATGACCATAAATTCCAGAGGAGCAGCTATAACAAATTTTTCAAAATGGCAGCTGTGGAGGTCATATTGGATGTCCGTATAACATTATTTTCATGTGGAACCAACAAGGCTATGAAATAAAATGTGTGTATAATTAGCACTCCTCCATATACTTAGGAAGAGTAACAAATAAAAAAAAATATTCTGGTAATAGACTGGCGACAGACAACTGACCTTCCCATAAGTTCTTTTGGTCAGTGAACCGTAGAGCTAAAAAAAATCAGAAAATACTTAAAAGTCTGACAACTTGTTATAAGCAAGCAGACAGGCTCCATTTCCAATGGATCCTTTTATTTACAGCAGTTTGAAACATTTCTTCAATTTGTTCCGCACAGAGTACACTAGCTTTTTAATGTCGTTTATAAGGAGAGTGCATGGACAAGTAGGTGAGGCAACTCAAGGACGGAACTCCAGCTTATGCAATACCACTACAAATTATCTGATTTTACGCACTCAATTTAGTGATCGACACACCCCATTCCCGCTTTCAAGCGAATGATCGATTTCAAATTTATGCCATATTTTGCCATTTTTAGTATTGATTCAAAAGCAGTTCCTTGATATATCAAGTCGCTTCGTGGTACTTTTTCTTCTTCTTTTGAACTTTTAAGGCACCTTTGAAAACGACAAATCAACATTTGTATTCTCCTGAAATTTATTTTCCAACAAACTGAGACCGCTCCGGTAGTCTAGCGATCAAAGTCCACCTCGGACGTGGGAAGTCAAGGGTGTGAACCCTGGACGAGTCATACCAAGGACTTATAAAAATGGTACTAGCAACTGCCTCGCTAGAGGTTCAGCATTATAAGATTAGTGTTAAAAGTGGTCAGCCTCGTATTAGGATAACGTGACTGGGTGGGACATCATGTTAGATGTCTGCGGCATGATGCCTCCGTGATAGACATCACTATAAACTGCCACACTGGTGACATCTTAACGATATAACTTAACAATTGTTAAAGCTACGTTAAAAATCCAAATCACACATATTATTATTCTGTAATGCGACTGTAATAATTTTAATCAACGCTTTTTATAGTGGTAAAGACCTCTTTCAACTGACTAAAAACACACGTGATCTGTTAAAGACTGTATATCATTTGGATTTTTAGCGTCACTTTAACAATTTTCCAGTCATACCGCTGAGGCCACAGGAGCGGTTTATCTGGTATAAATGATATCGAGTAAATACATAACATGGAAAACAAGTCAAAATTTGATAAATTGCTTACTGACAAATTTATGTCAATAATTAATACACAATAAACAATTTACAATGTACTTTTGTCCCATAGTAAACCGATCTAGTATTACATGCTTTGCTTTAGTAACGAATCTGTAAGTTGCATAAAACTGTTATGCAATGACTGTGATTATTTCAATGAAGTCCTAGACATTTTAAGTTATATACAACTTTAATAAATTATATTTGAAACGACTAAAGTTTTGTCAGGTCAGAATCCGTTGAACATAAAATGAGAGAGCGGGATCGAAGATATGGTTGACGTTGATCCTCCACATCATTATAGAAGCTCTTCGGTTTCTGCAAACACCTGCACTTGACTGTTTTACATCAATAATAATAATAATAATAATAATAATAATAATAATAATAATAATAATAATAATAATAATAATAATAATAAATTATGGCATTATAATAATTAAAAACAGGTAGAACAGTGATGAACTAAATAAAGGAGTTATGCATCTATGGGATTTTACAAATCTGAAATTTCCCCAGAGGTAGAATGACATTCAAAGAAAATATTTAAAAGACGAAAATTAATATTTTTTAAAAATATGTACAAAATTTGAGTTTGAGACATTTAATGCATTACATTTTTGAAACAGCTACCCACATTTAACAATATGTTTGCCCAATTAATTCGAAATTTGATCATTTATGCGATGTCTAATTACTTCATATCCTATTATTACAAAGAGTACAGGCTCGACTTAAGGTCCCTCTCCCCCCCTTCATCTTACTAATTTCTACTAAACAAGTTTAGAACAAAATATCCTTTCTATACCAAAAGTGGGGAGGACCTTTGTGCTAAAAAAAAAAGCGGAGGTTATATTCAACTTTGATATTAATGTGAAATTTGCTTTTGATTTATCTACATAAAATATCGACATTTATATACATTAATGAAAACTAATTCTACATAAATATGTAAATATGTAAACAGACTAAAACTGCACCTTTCATGTAGATGTCGTTTGAATATGCGCTGTAATACCTTCTATTCTAACAATTAATCTAAACATGATGAAAATTACACGTATGAAAATGGGATAACCTTAAGGACTCACGCTGCTAATTCAGTTCACATAGTAAACCTATGCAAACACCACGATATTAAAAGTTCAATAACTGTATATTTCTGAGTGCTCTTAATCAAACCTATATTGATGAGTATAGCTGAAACCTGAATGTCAGCTTCTGTATAGAGGAAAGGATACGAGATACGGCATTTTCTGGACGTGCGTGTGTTTGAAACATATGCTTTCAAATCCGCAATAAAGAAAGAGTCAAATACTGATTTTAGCAATGAGTGTTCCAAACTAAATACTGTTAAAGGACTGAAATTCTATCAATAAAATGTCTTTTTTTTCACTTACAAATAGGATAAGCTCTCAAAAGATTTTTTTCTACGAAATAACTTTCATTATCAACCAATCATAACCAGCCAAACCAATATATACTCTATTAAATGTTCACCAATTTCCAGTCTGGTTCCCATTGTTCCATACAATTGGTACCGTGTGTCCTTCAGGATCGCTCTAGTGTCACTAAAATTTTGCGAACAGAGTAGCATATGACTCACGTGGTTTATCTCCCTTTGTACAATGGGCTCACGATTGGCAAGCAACCGTCATAATTTGAATTTTTAATAGAAAATTACATAAAGATGGTTTACGAAGGTATAAATCTTGCATAAGGTTTCAAATTACCACCTCTGTGTTCTACATGACCGGGGAAGATTTAAGTGTGTCACAAAATATTAAGGAAAAACCAGTCTACCAAACGGACTGTAAATGATATAAAAGCTGTTTCTCGTCATTTACTACAAATGTTGTATAGTGTCAAGAAGTTAACAAATAATGCTTGCATTAACGACTTTAACAGTGACATTCAAATGGTCTGTGTACTTGTAACATAACAGTTTATTACATGTATACATGCAGACAAAAAAGTGCTTAAAAGTAGTTAATCGTCACGTTTTGTTAACACAAGTACTCTGATTAAAAAAAAAACGTCTATCACTTTCGTCTCTTGTTAAAATTAATGCGAACACAGTTTCAGTTAAATCAAACAAATGATGTAGAATGTATTTCACTTTAACTAGCTTAAACACACCATTGAAAATTGCTGACATCAGTAATGTTTTTTTTTTTTTACCGTCTCATTCTCAGGCGAGATAAAAAAAAATTATAGCAAGTGATTGTAAACTAAAACAACTGTGGCAACATATTTTCAAAATAGATTTCTCTCTTCAGTTTATTTATATAATGATCGCAGCCTTTTTTAATTTGCCTATAGGAGTCAATAAGACAAGAACAAAGTCACACCATCCCATTTTTGCCCACCTAACAGTAAAGACAGAGAAAGACTGCGTGATGTATTGGTTAGATAGAGCTCGATAATTTTTTGAAGCAATGTGATGAATGAATCAAAATTTGAAGTTTTATCAAATTACTTTGCCTAGTACCCAACTACTGACCAGTATCAACAAGCAATCCATGGAAAATGCATGCCGAGCCTACAATCAAAGCACTGCAGTAAAATACGTGACCTTTACTCAAATGTCAAAATGTTCAGGGCGCATGTCACTTAAAGAATTATCTAAGCTTTATAATGACTCATCCAATGTATGAAAAAAATCCATCAAGACCTTCTGGAAATGTAGGTTTGGGAGTGTTGTTTATTTCTTTTTTAAAAAAAAAAAAGAACCAAAGTTTGCCACGGAATGTTGTCTTTGCTTCATGTTTCTTACCAATTGTGACGAAAGAACATAGAAACAAATTTACAAAAAATAAAAAACAAAACCATAGTACACTCTTTCTGATAATGATTTTATTCCCTTACGTTAAACATTTCTCGTACGTGCAATCCTCCTCGAAAATGTATGCAATCAAAATAGAGGATCTTGATTTAACAATGCATTACGAAATTAAAGACCCTAGTAACACATACTGTACGCAGCAACATCTAATTACCGTGTTATCTCTATGCACGTTTGCGTACCTGTTAGGCAGCACAATAACAATAACGTGTTACGAGTCTTCAGCGAAATATGTACCATGCTCAGAATTGCATAATTGTTAAAGCGTTAATACATGTATTAGATATATCTACAGTTCTCGAATCATACGAATATGTATAAGTATACGAAGTACACAGAAAACCGTGCTTCAAATCGATCCCCAGATTAACTTGTGAGCCAAGGGCAATATCAAACAGTGGTCAGATTTGGATCATCGCTAAAGTATGCTTACCCATTTGAAACCTTGTGTTGCCGAGGAGATCCGAAAGGCCTCCATAACCGGAACCTCACTGTAAAGTTCATCAACAATGAACAGACAAGTACTGCGAAGTCTTATTTTTCTACTGTTAGGTGGGAAAAAATGGGATGGTGAAAACGTGACATGAAACTCAGCTTGAACCACCATTATGCAAAGATGGCTATACTGTAAAATTAATCTTCGACAGATCAACTGATTTTTGCAAATGTATTATAAATCCTTCGATTTCAAGTTGTGACAAGAATACCGAATTACATAACTACACTACTGGTACAAGCTTAAGGACCTTTTAATTGCAGATGATTCCGAAAAATGTCTGAGACTATTTTTTTTACATTTTGCTGGAGAAACTTAATATTTCTCTTCTTTCTGTGAACAAGTTGGAAAACAATTTGTATTAATCTTCGTGCAAGGTTGCAGCCTTTAAAGCAATTTACCATTTAATAATTTTAAAATGAATTTTAAACATATGTAACGTTAAACAAATTCATGCACAATATAAGAATACGGTAAGACAAAATTTCAACCAGCAATCTGATTAAAATTAGATACCTGGGTGAAGATCTGACAGCGACGGCTTTGAAGTCAAGTTCTGGTGAACTTTTGAGTTAGCCAATGAAAATGCATCTTCCAAAAATCTGAAATGCATCAATCGATAGGCTCACGCTGATGCTCTTAAGTCAGAGTGATCAGTCAATAAAATACGAAGATATAAGGCCCCATCTGACTGGCTAATAAAATTATAGTAATAACAAAGGACACCAGAACATGACCCCTAATGAGTCACTGTCAGATCTTCACATAGGAAGTGATCTGATTTTAATCAGGTTGTTTCAACCAGACTCTCTCACTCGGAAATATACACCGATCGATTTATCTTGAGAGTTCGTTTTCAAACCAGACTAGACAAAAGAATGATACAGGGCCGTTCTATTGCGCACCTGTCTTTAGGTCACATGACCTGCATACACGTCAGCTTAAAGCTATTTAGATAAGTTTGCACCAATTGGTCAACAATATGGACACATAAAAAGCTAACCGACAGACGTCGTTTGCATGGAATCTTCAAATGAATTTCCCCAAAGCAATATCTTTAGTTTTGGATTGGATGACGTCACAATGCGTACTCTGTAACGTAAATCATCCGACGTTGCTGCTGGGTTGTTGTGTTCCCGTCCGAGGCGATTATAACACAACTTCAATAAAGTTAACGTCGGGTTGATTTCAAGAATATCCAAAAGTTTTGAAAAGCCATCATTTGTGATCCCACACATATTCAGTCCCAAGGTTTTGATATGTCTGTTCCTCTCCAGAGCCGTGGATAATTTCGCTAATCCTTGGTCCCCAATAAAATTTACACTTAAGTCTAGGTTTGTCAGAGATTTATTCCTCATAATTACGTCTGAAATCAGCGCACAACCTGATGAAGTTAAACCACAGTTTTCTAGGTTGAGTTCTGTTAAAGATGAGATATCATCCAAATGACGACTTATCATTTCGACTCCATCATCTCCAATAAAATTCCGACTAAGGTCAAGCTCTGTTATACACTTCCCCTGCTGAATACCTTCAAAGAGGAAACCACAACCTATCCAGGAAATGTTGTCGCTGCGCAAGCGCAACTTACGCAATATCCTGTTTAGTTTCAACATGTTTCCAAGAGCAACACAACCGTCATCGCCGATGTCTAGGAAGCTCATATCAAGTTCGATCAGGCAAGCGTTGGTCTTGAGTGCTTCTGATAGAGTCTCACATCCTTTAGAGTCAATGCCTGTTGAGGAAATATTTAGCTGCCTTATTGTTTTATTTGTTTCCAAGACACTCGCTAACACACCGGCCCCATCATTGTTGATGGAATTTAGTCTCACATCTAAAACAGTGAGTCCAACTTTTCCTTGTAGGGCAGAAGCAATATGCTTCATGTCTTCTCCTCTTAGATGTGTCTTTCCTAGGTGTAATTCCAGAATGCACGAGTGCTTTGGTAATATATTTTTAAGTGCGTGTGCTTTTTCTCCTTGAAGGTTGTGCCCAGAAATGGAAACAGTTACCATTGGAACTCCAGTGTTCATGATGTCATCGCTGGAAGCCAGTGATAATTCACTAGCCATGGAATAGAACGACAGTCTTGAGCTGCGTTTATAGTTCATAACCTCTCTGGAGAAGCGTTTATTATCGGAATGTCTGGAGCGTTCTAGTTCTACAACTGACCTAACTCTTCCAGTATCCTCATTATAATAAACAACGTCAAATGTAACAGACTTTTCATCTTCGAGAAGCGGCGAGTCTTGGACAGACTCACACTGGATTTCATATATCAAATTATACAAATCTGTCATGGCATCGAGAATAAATGCTATATGAATATACTCCTCACAATTTCTCAGCACCTCTGTAAAAGATAAAAATACCGAATAATCGCTGTCCATTATTGTTTGGATTATACTCTCACAAACCAATCGTTTATCTGGATGACCTCTAAACGCTATGAGGTCAGCATCATTCAGAATGTTCGCTTGTCTCAATGTTTCCATTATTACAAATGGGTCCATCTTCTGACAAAGAAGTTCATAGGCACTTTGGAGAAACGTGATATGTCTTTCACTGAAACCAATATCCCCAGCTTTGAGTTTGGATCTGTTTATGGCACGGCGGCTAGACAAGTCAGGCGTGATAATTTTAATTTTCCCTGTTGGAGTTCTCCTTGGAAAGTTACTTGTTTCTGGATGATTTACTTTTGATAAGTCTTTGGTTTCTTCTTTGCTATTATTCTTTGATTTTAAATTATTGTTTACTATGTCTGCTCCGTTGGGGCATTTTGATGTCAGATCTACATCTGAAACCACTTGTCCATTGGCTACAGCGCCAGAAATGTTTTTATTTGGGTCATTTTCTAATATAGCTTGTTTGGTCAAGTCGAATGATTTTGATCCTCTTTGATATGCTTGGGAGAAAACAAAAGAGTTTCTGTCGTTTTCACCAGTGACTGAACTCCTGGGAGTGTTGATGGTTGAAGACCTGAACAAAAATAACCTCGGTGGCTTTGGTGGAGGTTTCAAGCTAATGCTTCTCCTAAACATAGACTGGTCAACGACATCTGGCAATCCTTCCAATGAACGTTTCCCTTCCTCTGGAATGGTCGAGTTCCTTTCTTGGTATTTCAGCTCCTTCTTGGACTTTGACTTCCGGTCGCTTCTGCGCAGGGTCAGGCGCTGCCAAAACCTCCATGAATGATCTGGTTCAGAAATGTTATTTTTTTCTGAAAAAAGAAAGGATTGTATTTTACCCTCTATAATGATCACAAGTGTTAGAACAGATAATATCAGCAAAGATTATGATTCTCTTTCACATGTTTGGGATAAAACAAAAGACTTTATGTCACCGAACCACTTAAACTTTCATAAAGATATTGGTTTTGCTAGAAATTAAGCTGCATGGATGTCGTAATTGCGATTACCAGTAAATGCAGTTGATGAAATGCACTTTTAAACTGATACGTGCATTCAAATGAACATCTAGTCAAGGAGTAATATGAAATGACCATCTATTCAAGGATGTATGTATGAAATGAACATCTATTCAAGAGGAGTAGTAATAACAAGATTTTCTGGATCAATATTTCCATTTAAGACCTAATAGACCATGAAATGAATGTGTGTGTGTGTGTTTTAATTAGGAAGCGAGCCGAGTAATTTCTTTTAAATGTTATGGAGACAAACGACAGAAATTATTCGAGGAGGTTCATAAATTTCATTTGATAACAAGCACAATATGTATGTATGTATGTATGTATGTATGTATGTATGTATGTATGTATGTATGTATGTATGTATGTATGTATGTATGTATGAATGTATGTATGTATGTGTGCATGTATGTATGTATGTATGTATGTATGTATGTATGTATGTATGTATGTATGTATGTATGTATGTATGTATGTATGTATGTATGTATGTATGTATGTATGTATGTATGTATGTATGTATGTATGTATGTATGTATGTATGTATGTATGTATGCGTGTGCATGTATGTATGTGTGTGCATGTATGTATGTATGTATGTATGTATGTGTGTGCATGTATGTATGTATGTATGTATGTATGTATGTATGTATGTATGTATGTATGTATGTATGTATGTATGTATGTATGTATGTATGTATGTGTGTATGTATGTATGTATGTATGTATGTATGTATGTATGTATGTATGTATGTATGTATGTATGTATGTATGTATGTATGTATGTATGTGTGTGCATGTATGTATGTATGTATGTATGTATGTATGTATGTATGTATGTATGTATGTATGTATGTATGTATGTATGTATGTATGTATACATGTATGTATGTATACATGTATGTATGTGTGCATGTATGTATGTATGTATGTATGTATGTATGTATGTATGTATGTATGTATGTATGTATGTGTGTGCATGTATGTATGTATGTATGTATGTATGTATGTATGTATGTATGCATGTATATATGTGTGCATGTATGTATGTATGTATGTATGTATGTATGTATGTATGTATGTATGTATGTATGTGTGTGCATGTATGTGAGTGCATCTATGTATGTATGTATGTATGTATGTATGTATGTATGTATGTATGTATGTATGTATGTATGTATGTATGTATGTATGTATGTATGTATGTATGTATGTATGTATGTATGTATGTATGTATGTGGTGTTTAGGGCACCTCAACACAGTAGTAGCTATACGGCGCAAAAAAAGGCAAATTTTGAACAATGCAAATTTAGACATATCAACCTTTCCAAAATAATGTAAGCATATGTACATCAAAATAAATTTAAAACGTAAAGATGCCACAAATCTGTAATATTAATATATATATATATATATATATATATATATATATATATATATATATATATATATATATATATATATATATATATATGTGTGTGTGTGTGTGTATAAGAAAAGAACGGTAAAATGTTTCATCCTTATAATATCTGGTCAAAATTAATCTTAGAGACCTCGTTTGGAATGCCTAGACATCACGCCTTTTGTCTTGTACCACGAACAAAACTCGTTATGACACGAGATAAGCTGCAATGAAATTGTTCTCGTCCTTTCTAGCATTATTATGAAAAGGTTACTCGGAAAAAAGTTTAAAAATGTGCTTTATCAATAGTCAACAAGCTTACTTTTATTGGATACATTTTTTTAAATTGAAACAAAACTATGCAGAAGTTACAAGTTTTCATCAAGCAATAATTATGTTTGTGCTAGCACATACATGAATCTAGAGTATGGTCCCTGACGTGATATGGTTTCAAATGTACATCTTACATTGTTTCAAATGTACACATGATGTGGCTTCAAATGTACACATGATATGGTTTCAAATGTACACCTTATATTGTTTCAAATGTACACATAATGTGCTTTCAAATGTAGAGAAGATATGATTTCAAGTGCTATTTGCTTCCTTTAATCAGAAGTTTAATGGATTCAAATATATTCACACCATTACTACATCTATCCACTAAATGAGTTTAAAAAAACATCCTTGCCAATTTAGTTTTTTTTTATCTATAAATATAGCCTTGTAATGAGACGTATGAAGAGAATTTAACAGTATCAGTCGGAATAATCGTCTTTTTTCGTCAGCACTGATTGTGACAGCAATGGTTCTGGTACTGAGATCTGATGCGACAAAAATGTTTCGACCTTTGCTTTAAACATCTAAATGGCTAGTGCACAATAATTTTGTTGTGGAAAAGTATCACAATAAATTCTGTTTTATATATGATATTCCTATAAATTAAATTAAATAAAAATATATAGTTTTAAGTCCTGCACGGTTTAACTTCCCGATTCTTACTTTTCTTTCTAAGAGTAACTTTTTTCTCCGTTACTATTTTCATATGACTTTTTTCCGTTTCCCGATCCTGATGGCAAGTTAATAGCTTTCCGGGTTACGGCTCCATTAACATTTCCGACAGTGCCATTATACAATTAGCAATTCTGTGATGCGAACAATTACATAATGCAGCTAAAGGAATTTGGACAATGCATTTTATGTGATTGAATTCTTATCCCAGAGAAATAATAATTCGCTTATCTATTTTAGGAAAATGTGATCATCGTTCTAATGTAATTGTTTCTGAAAAATTACACTGAATTACTCTTATTACCATTCAACACCCCAAAACATCTCTCTCTCTCTCTCTCTCTCTCTCTCTCTCTCTCTCTCTCTCTCTCTCTCTCTCTCTCTCTCTCTCTCTCTCTCTCTCTCTCTCTCTCTCTCATGCGATAAAACTATAACCGCTCGATCAGCTGACGCTCTAATGGGCGAAAAGAATTTTAGTAATTTAGTAATTCAAGTCAACATCAACATTTTGTGACTTCATGTACAAAAATATTTATACAGTGCGAAATGAAGCAAGTCCAACTCCAAATAAGAACCTACAACTAATGTACATGTACGTACTAAGTTTGCCCCGTACCCAGGAGGTGCTATTAAACCATTCCAAACAGATGCCAATAAAACTGGTTTAGATGAAATATGCATTAGAATATGCTTTTAACTGTGCAGACGCGGACGCTGAAGTATTAATATTAATCCTATATTTCGTATAAAGCAAAATAAAAGCAGAAAATCCTCGTAAATTGCTGCGGCTAAAGAATTTGAAAAAGGAAAAACAATCATTAGGTAAAACTGCAGGAACAGGAAGAGAAAAAAAGGAGGAAAATCGAAGGGGAAAATACAACTTTAAAAAGTTTAAAGCGCCACTGTAGAACTGGTGGCCTATTAGTTCGAGCGTCCGCCTCGGATGCTGAAGGTCACGGGCTCGAACCCCGGCCGAATCATACCAAAACATGTAAATATGAAACAAAACAGCTATCTCGCTTGGCGCTCAGCATTCAGATGTTAGTGTTAGGACAGGTCGGCATGGTGTCAAGATAATGATGTGAATGGGTGGAACATCATGCTACATGTCTGCGGCGTGATGCCACGGTGCTAGACATCACAATAAACTACCATAATGCAGACGTCATAGACATATGACTGAAAAATTATGAAAGCTGCGTTAAATATCCAAATCACACTCACATGCAGATTTGGTGCTTGGTTTAAAATGTAATAGTTTACATACGAAGGATCTAAATCATTTGACATTTGCCAAAGCATTACAGTGAAATGATAGTTTACAGTTGCTGCAAAAATATTTACCGCAAACTTTTCTCGGGTTACTACATCTGAGCCAACAAAGGAACACCGCGTGGGAAAATCGGCATTGTGCCGATTGCCGTTGTAGCAGTGAAATACGTGCATTTCGCCTAACAACGGGAAAATAATGTCCGTGGCTTTGATAATTAGTACATATTCTTCACTCGAAACAATCATTATATATTTCCTGTGATTGTTATTAAGTGCATATCGGTCTCATTGGAACTGTTCTTTTGCTTATTAAAACATACATTCCATGCTGCATACAATGTACTGAAATACATCAGCCTGAATACCACAATGGGGAAATACGAGAACGTCTTTAATTCCCAAAATATCTGTATAATTATTTCAATAAACTGTCATAGCGATTAAAGACCAAATAGTTAAAAAAAAGATCTACATGGCACGGACTACACAAAACTAGTATAAGCGCAAGATTTTTGTAATAAGTTTTAAAGAACGCTGTCACTTTTTACACCATAATAATTGCAATTTTTATGAATTGCCTGCGTTTTCTTCGTTTTGACTGGATGTTAACGGTCACGTGATAATGATCTGAAATTTTTTACACATCGAAAAATTGGCTGACTACTTTTGATTCCCTGTTTCCCGATCATTTGATTTGAACTTTTATCTGTATCAATGCTTTACACCCTAATAATAACAACAATATGCTCATATATATGCATTCATGTGATATTCAATTAAAAATTAACAAGCCACAAATTAAAATTAACCATTAGAAGTTAAAACAATGTAATTGCATAGACCTTCCTACACTCCAACACTCACCCCTTTTACCGAAGAAGGCATATGGCAGACTTTAGAAGCCAATCTTCGGAAATTATTACATTTCACCTCAACATGTTACAGCAGCAGTTATTAAAGGTCAGGGTCATGTCAACAAAGGGGTATCACTAAATACGGACACGATTTTGCTTTTGAAAGATCGAAGTGCGTAAAAGTAACAACGACGTTGAAAGTAACAACGACGTTGAGAGTAACAACGACGTTGTTATAACAACACGTGCCATACACAAGAGTATTTTTTTTATAAAAAAAAAATATTTATGGTTTAACCGCAACAACCATTTTTTAAACATTAATATAGTAATCATAACTATATCACTAGCATGACCCGCTTTGACAGTCTACCCCGTATCACTGTATGAATCGATGAATCTTGGCTAGCGAATGTAGGGCTATGTATTCATTCTATCGCAGTTAAGAGGCTAATGAAAGAAAACTTAGAAGTACATAAAAGTGAATTACATCTGCTGATCTGATGTTAGAAAGAAAGTAAAACTGGAATTACTTTATGTAAGGACTTTATGTAAACTTTGTGATTGAGGTCAAATTTACACATCGATAAATACCCAACCGTGATCATTTAATCCTATATTGTTCAAATAATCAGTCTAGAACAATTTATTAATAAATACTGTAAACATCTGTAGTTCCGTTGACAACAAAACTGCCTACATCTGTACGTACGTTGATAACAAAGCTGTCTACATCTGTACGTACGTTGACAACAAAACTGTCTACATCTGTACGTACGTTGATAACAAAGCTGTTTATAATCTGTACGTACGTTGATAACAAAGCTGTTTATAATGCCAACTTCATAGAATCAATACAGACTCCAACGGTGGCACAATGAATCCATCTGTCATGTCTATTCAATATACTAGAATTTCAGAAAGAGGGCATCTTCCACCAACCCCGCTAAAAACAGCGTACACACTATCAGTCACTTTAAATTTGACCATCTTGTTATTCTTTTTGAACGATTATTGGGTAGTATGCACACTTTAAGTAAACAGACATATTAACTTTTGCTCTGGTGCCCTATCGAGGAAAATCTGAGCGCTTTTGAAATGGGGGGGGGGACAACACTTGACTAATCCGGGCCTGAATTATTGTTGCTACTGTACAGATTAAAGTGCCTAGCGATAGCGCAAAGCCATCAACGGTCTCTTCAAATAAAGGTTCGCTCCCGTTGAACTTACAGAGTTTGAACAGGACCCAGCGATGAAATATGCATATTGCTAAAATATTTAGTCTTTATTCGCTACATTTATCATAAACATATTATGGGGTTGTGTGTATGTGCGGGGGAAGGCCGCGATGGTTGTGGTGGTGGGGTAACATAATATTAGAGTATGACATTATATCGTATCCATCGGATGCACCTTTTCTTTCAGGTATAAATAAAATAATTAAACATAAATCAATCTTAAAGTCCAGAAGAGGTATTAATAAAAATGTATGATCAATGCCTGTCGTGTATAGAAATATATTTCCGAAATACGAATAAGACTCCACTGAATTAAAAAAATACGATTGTATTTCTTGAACTATAAATGGATATGCATTTCTTCAGAAGTTTTTGAAGCGATACCGATTCATTACCCCTTACGTGGTAATATAATGTATATCATGTAATTCGCATATCATTGGGCGTTAAGCTACGAAATACGCAAACGTCTTCTGACTTCTCTTTGTTTTTGTAGTTTACAATACCTTTTATTATGAGGGGTTTTGCACAATAAATAATAAAACTGAACTGATTTAGACACCATGGCCAAGGACATTTCTACATTTCTGACATTATGTAATTTCATAGTGACAGAAACAAACTAGAAACTACGCCTTTTCCTTCCGTATACGATACACTGTCTGATCTTAATACCTACCAACTGAAATTAGACCCCACCTCTGCTCTATTTACCCACAGGCAGTTCCGGATTTAGACAAAGCGAGGCACTACGCTATGGGAAGCTATAGAGGCCATATTTGGTAATAAATAAATTTGAGAGGCCTCTTCAGACTGACTTTAGACTTTGGGGCCCTAAGAGTAGCTCGTTTAGCTTCTGCCTAAATCCGGTACTGCACACAAGCAATATTATTATGGTTTATATTTGTATGTAAATAAGTGTCCAAATATGAGTCACGCAGGCGCGGGAGAGTGGGAAGGCTGACCACAGTGAAATGTACAAGTGCACACATTGATAAACACTGGCGGAATTGGTGAAATATCTGAAATGACTCATTATATAGTTTTCCCGAAAGTTGCCAAACATTAGTAGCGTCTACTATTCTTTATAACACACAAAGAGTTAGTAATAGAGATTACAATCGAAATATTCTCGGCCATTTCCGTTACGTCGAGAAAGAAATCTCAAATGTTATCAGGCCACAATTTTTATTTCCGGGTACTATGAACGTCTCCCAGTATATTTTAGAGCCTTTCTTCCTGTTTCCGTTTGGTGGTGATACAAGAGTTAGATTAAGACATTACATTCTTTGTATGGATTTAAAGGCAATTGTTTATTCTTTAAAATATGAACTTATGGTGTGGTTGTCTTTGTGTGTTTCGGCGACGGTGTACAGTGAGTAATAAGGTCTTGGTGATGTTCCGCAAGAGAAAGATGTGTTCCGTTGTACGTGGGTTTGTTGACAGTCAATTCTTTCCAAAACTGCCGGTAAACATTTGAGAAGAACTTAACCGTGAAGTGGTTTTTGGAGGTATTTTAGATTAACATCTTAATTGTACTGATTGTCACACAGAGGAAAGTTCAGTACTGAGAAACAAATGTAGAGAATATATAGTAAAATTAATTGTGTTCTACGGCCAAATATAATTTTTCGCCATTGAAAACTATATACCCGAAGTTCTCATGCAATGGTGCGCGGACAACTGGTGGCCCGCGAGTTCCATTCACGTAGGCCGCGAAAAAATGTTGCGAAACAATTCCGAATCTTACTGTGGAGTCTAAATTCTTTATAAATTAATATTTTAATTTTATATTCGCTGTATTTCGTAACGTCATCCGATAAAGTGATGGTTCGTTTTCATAAAGTCAAGATGAATACCTTTGCCTCACATTCGAGTTTTATTCGTGAAAAAGGATGCTCGGATTGGTCGTTTCTATTACCATTAATAGGCGGTGAAAAATCAAAGCATGCCAAATAACACATAATGACTTATAAAATTTTAAATATACCCCTCGCAGGGGATAACATCTTTTTTAAGAGCACACCTGTCTCCGAATCGGATCATCACTTGGCCAACTCCATCAAGTCGTGAAATAACCTCAGAAATGGAACACAAATTAATTCGATGTGTTGGGTGATTCGCCTCTTGCGGAGTGCACCACATGACTTACAACAGCGAAGATCAAGGTTATTCTGAATGTGACTTTATCTCCTTCCATATAGTTCCAAGTAAATGAATGTAGTTCAGAATATAGTTCTCAATCTTGACAAATACATTCGAGGTTTCTTTCTCAACTTGACGGAAATGTCGAACATGTTCTGATTGAACTGCCTTGAAAATGCAAATCTGATGGTAAAATGCCAGTCAGAGAAAACTACCCTTTGATAAGCGTATTGATCTCACTTTAGATTGTATTTGGTATTGTAGTTTCTCGACCGTGACTTTAGAATTTTACTAAAACGTTAAGGGAAAGTGTCAGGAACTTTTATTTATTTGCAGTGACTGAACACGGGACCGGTGATATCATAAGGTGGCATAATATACAAATAACGTCACAATAAAAAGCCTCAGAGCCTACAATCACAGTCAAGTTCTTTTCCACTTGTTTTTGTTTCGATTCGAGTTCAATAAGTGATAATTAATATCCGGAAGCATCCATCAACGTGCTCGTACATTAATGCGCAAAGACGACGTGCTCCTATTTTGATGATTTAAGGTCAAAACATACTTCCGGCTGCAAGACATCAGCTGTGCGAAGTGCTGGTTATTTTTAAAAAAAAAAAAAAAAAAACATCGTACTTAAATTCACACGGACGTTTTGATACTCTGTAGAAATACGGATGGAAATATGCATCCTAAGGTAAAAAAAAAAGAAAGTTCCCAATTATTTACCACTCTATAAATTTAAATTCATCTACCAGCTCAGGTACAGGTCAACATTACATATCAATCTATCTAACCAACTACGACCATACAGCGTTAACACGACTGCAGACACACCCATATCAGAGCAGATGTGTCACGTCTCCAATTTTGTTCCCAAGGTTTAAATGGAGCTAGATGCCCACTTCGAATTATTTAAGCCGAAATTCCTAATCAATTAAAGTGACGAGATAAGTACCCAATCATGTATCTCATATACTGAAACAACGCCTAATTATACGCCACCAGGGTAACGAAAATTAAAATGTACCCATTCGGGTTGTATGTTTCATTATACAATCAAAATATACCCATTTGGGCTGTACGTCTCTAAATACAATTAAAATGTACCCATTTGGGTTGAACGTCGTCTGTAGATAACAATAAAATGTATCCATTTTAGTGGTACTTCTTAAGATACAATTAAAGATATAAAATCGTCCCAACACACATCCTAAAATCTCAAAATTATAACTTCTGCTTGGCTAATGTACGGTCACGAGAGAGAGAGAGAGAGAGAGAGAGAGAGAGAGAGAGAGAGAGAGAGAGAGAGAGAGAGAGAGAGAGAGAGAGAGAGAGAGTTGTGTTATGATCTGCGAGCACAGAGCTGTGGCTTCTAAGTAATACATTTTGAGTTTATTGCAATTCTGTTAAGAGAATCTTTTTGTAAGCTTAGTACCATGTTTGCTCTGTTGACCGAAATTATAAATTGAAGAAACAGTATAGATCCAGATCCGTTGTGCGTCGGCAGATCCGAGTCAATACTGTTTGCAATTAGGCGAACGTAGTGCAAGCGAAAGGATAATATACCGCCCTATTTATTACTGGAGATCGTATTTCCTTCCGATCACAATATTCTGAGCAAGGTCTACCTGGTATTTAGCGCCGGACCTAATTAGCAGAACTGGTGCTAGGTACAAATAATTTGTATTATAATAAGCACCAGTCCATTGTTACACGTGTCCGGCAAAGTTGCTTTAATTAGTGTCCAACAGGTATGTATGTATGTATGTATGTATGTATGTATGTATGTATGTATGTATGTATGTATGTATGTATGTATGTATGTATGTATGTATGTATGTATGTATGTATGTATGTATGCGTCTATATATGTGGGGGAAATGCAATGCTGCATATTTAGTAAACCTTTTAGTAATTTAATAACGGTTTTATGTCTTTTGAGTTTACAGTCAGTTGGATACACAAGAATGTATGTATGTATGTATGTATGTATGTATGTATGTATGTATGTATGTATGTATGTATGTATGTATGTATGTATGTATGTATGTATGCATGTATGTATGCATGTATGTGGGTGTGTTTTATGTATGTATGTATGTATGTATGTATGTATGTATGTATGTATGTATGTATGTATGTATGTATGTATGTATGTATGGGAAAATGCAATAGTGAATTTTTAGTATACCTCTTAGTAATTTAATAACGGTTTTATATCTTTTGAGTTTACAGTTGAATATGTATGTATGTATGTATGTATGTATGTATGTATGTATGTAGAGAGAGAGAGAGAGAGAGAGAGAGAGAGAGAGAGAGAGAGAGAGAGAGAGAGAGAGATGTGGATGACCACTGGGTTATTGTCTGGAAGCACAGAGCTCTGGCTCCCAAATAACAACTTGAACCCTATCGACATCCCATTCCTACAACCACACGTATATTTATTAGGCGTGAAAAAGACAAATTCTGATATGAAATCGACTTTGGCCTGTGAGTCTGTTTTATCCGTGGTGACTTAGGTCCTGAATGAGACAACAAGTCCCTGTGTCATAACCTTAAAATCACTTACATCCCCACCGTATAACCATATACACTAACACGGTAAGAAAAATAAAATAAAGAAATGCCACCAAAATTGGTCACGGTATCTATTCTTACCCATTAAGGCTGGATCTTAGATTCACCGATATTTGTAGGAAGGACAAAGCGAGAGAGTTACGGGGATAAGCGTTTTACAAACACTGAATATTTATTACTAGAATATTACATGCCGCGGGTCAACTGAAAGACGCATAATACGGAGAACAAAGTCTGTGTTACGGCCCTCGAGGCACAGTCTGAAAGAGGAGGGGAGAACTGGCGAGCATGAGAGAAGTAATAATAAGCGTAGATCAGCCATGCCAAACCAAGTCCTATATTTATGTAGGGAAAAATGCAATGCAGCATATTTGTAAACGTCTTAGCAATTTTATAACGGTTTTATATCATTCGAGTTTACAGTTGAATACACAAATTTAAAGCACAACTATTATTGTATCTATCTATCTATCTATCTATCTATCTATCTATCTATATATATATATATATATATATATATATATATATATATATATATATATATATATATATATATATATATACACAAAGATAGCATGAAATCATTTAAATTTCATTTCAAATTATTCCGATGTGAGGGTTTTATTAAGCTGACAATTGCTGTAAAATCGCTGAAAAGTTTAAACTTCAAATACCCAAAAAATGTATCAGTACTTAATTATATCCATTTATATTTTTTACTTATCACAAATAAATGTATGGGCAATGTTAAATACGCTATATAAAAAAAACGAACAGCCATAACAAAGATATGACAGGATAAATGTATGAAATACAGTCTCCATGACAACCGGAGAAACCCATAAACCCATACAGAACCCAAGATAAATAAATGGCAGACTGTGCATACCGTGTCAAAAAGAATGTATGTATACCGTGTCTTTTGTACGACTTGGCCAAGGTCTGAACCCCTGACCTCCAGCATCCGAGATAGACGCTTTAACAACTTGTACCACCGGAGCGGTCTCAAAAAGTATGAATTACTCTTCAGTAAGCATTTCATACTTTAAACTGTCAAAGATTTTTCATCCACATTGTGTGTGCGTGTCTGTGTGTGCGTGTGTGTGTGTGTGTGTGTGTGTGAGAGAGATTTGGATTTTTAACGTAGCTTATACATTTTTGAGTTATATCGCTACCATGCCTACAGTGTGGCAGTTTAAAGTTATGCCTAGCACTGGCAGACATGTAGCATCATGTCCCACCCAGTAACATTATCCTGATACCAGGCCGACCAATCCTAACGCTAACCTCTTAATGCCGAACACCAATCAAGGCAGCTGTTAGTACCAATTTAATAAGCCTTTGGTATGACTCGGCCAGGGATCGAACACATGACCTTCCGCATCCGAGACGGACGCTCTAACCACTAGGCCACCGGTTTAGCTTGCAGACCCTGTGATAACAAATTCTTTTTTTTCCCCCGCCTTAATAAACGCTAAAAAGGCTTTGACACGCAAAAGGTTATATTTTCATTAATTCCCATTTCTTAGTAGTCATCTACCAAAGTGAGAACTGGTCGCACATTCTGGTTTTAAATGAAGACCTGTACAGTCAACAAAAGCACGTGTTTTCTTCTCAATGTCTACCAGGGTTATCAATGGTGAATCAAAACCTTTTCATTAACTCGTTACATATCAGTGCTACGTCTTACTACCCAAATAAAGGTCTTGTATAGCGTGCTCCGATGAATTTTGATTTTTTTTAGAATAAATAAATCAGAGAAAGTAAAGTCTTGCCTAAAACAATACGGCTTTACTTTTCAGAAAAGCGTCGTTACTGGTTGCCAGTTGTGTGAGATATTCTTGATAATTTGACTTTCGTTACGATGTTAGTCGACATTAAAATACGCTACACAGCACCGTCAGTTAGGCTCTAAGACCCACAAGCCCAAAACAAATATCAGCGTCAAGGTCTTAAAATGTGAGACTAATATCGGTGGGAACACTTTTATTATATCATAGCAAAGCAAGAGCACCGATTTAATGTTAAGCTGACGTGTCCTTGAGGCGCCACCCTGTACACTTATTAATTCTGGTCTTTGTAACACCTGCTGAGATTGTTGTCGGCCCACACACCCCATCCAAGGATGATCACACATTTCCGCGTCCAAATTTCAGTGGTCGCGAAATGATAAATTATAGTAGCCGTTTTGACTGGTTCTACAAAAACGTAAACAAACCAACCAAAATATCAGTCTCGCCTATCTCGTGCAGACAAGCAGGCTACAGATTTGAAAAAGCATACCTCTTCGTAATTTAATAGCAGGGGTGGTATCGTTTTGGTTTTTTTATTAAAAATAAAAACATCAAAGATATATAACTGAATAAAAAGTCTGATACAAATTGTATAGGAATAAATTATTCCAAAAACATAATACTCAAAATGTAAAGATGATATTTGTCAGATAAGATACTACAATTACTTATAGAAGATAGACTCTCGTCTGTAGCTGAAGATGTATGTACGTTTTCGCTACCGTACTTCCCTGACCGGTTAATATTTTCCTTTCAAATTTATGCCTTAATCATGTGCACCTTTCATCGAATGTCTTAAAACCATCATGAATGTGTGGAAAGATAAATTTTCTCGATAGCAACAAGAAAATGATATGGAATGGTAATGAATTATTTAAACCTGGAATGAAAATCGAATTATACAAAAAATTCATCCAAATTTTATATCCAATGCTATCTCCTCTTCTTCGTGTTTCTGAGGCGAAAATCTCCATTGCAAAGATCAAGATCAAGCCGTCATAAATGAAAATTCTACAGAAAGATATTAAACAATGTCATTGATTCAACTGTACTACTAAAGCTTATAGGGATATTAATGTGAATAAATTTTACGGCTTAAGGGTATTACGTGTGCTATTTCAATTAGCTGATGTCATCTATCAATGTCAATGCCTAAACGTGTCTTACGAATAAATATAATACGCATTCTACACTAGAATGAGAACATGCATACTGACTTACCCTTCCTTGTCCTATATTTGATTTCCTTTTGCCTCGGAAGTGTATTCGATTCTAACATCACAACTTCAGTAAAGCAAATATTCATGGATAATAAAAAAAAAGGATAAAAAGCCTGTTCCCACAACAAAGTCGGTATCTAAGTACACTGAAATAGCTCTGGAGTCTAGAGAGTACATACATATCCTAAGGCTTTTCATATCGTGCAGACGTTTCATCCAGTTTTCTCCATCGCTGTCATTGCTTTAGGATCAAGAACAAAAGAAATCTTGTTCTCGTCTGCTACGTGTACCGATGGACGCGCGTGGAGGTGTTAGACGGTCAGCAGGTTGAGAATACAACAATTCTCATCTTTCCCACCAAACAGGATACTATACACAAACATTCGATTTCACCAGATATAGGACTTTCCCCAGGGCGGGGTTAATTAAACTGGAGAAAACATCGCGGGAGGATAATTAGAAACTCCATAAGACGAGAGCTGTTGAAACACATTCTACAGAGTTTAAAAGCCCTTTCTGGTAAAATCCCAAACAAAGTAATAGAAATCTCCCAACGGAAAAGTAATAGAAATCTCCCAACGGAAATGATTCATTGAGATCATCTAAATCACTACCATAATCGTTAACCAATAGCTCCCGTTTTCAACTTGTTTTCGCAAACGTTGTGAAAAATGGATATAGTCAATTATGTTTGTCCTGGGCGTTTGGTGTTTTGTTATATAGGAAAGCATACTAAAAACACCAGGTGGAGGGTCACTTAGTGTAACTAGTATAATGTCATTTTATTTTTTATTAAAGGATTCTTTCTGTATGGCACGCCAAATTGTTCAAAATGGATGAACATGAGAGATCGTAGGGTGAGCTGGAGGGTACAAGCTAGCGACGGTGACCAGGGAATGACAAGCTGGAGAAATGGATAAAAAGTTGTCAGGGGAATAAAAATGCTAGATATTACTATCAGAAAACTGTAAATTATGGTCTTCCCAAAAAAAAAAACTGTCTTAGCTGAACCCGGGAAAATTCATTGATTTTATTGTGACTATTTATTTCATTTAATTTTCCTGTTTGCCAATGGTTTTGGGTCAGCCTTCTCTGATTTCTGAATGCATTATATTGAATAATAACTCATTTCGTTCCCCTGTAAAACAAATTATCGATTACAATAGGGTTGGGGACTTCGAGTGGCCGAGAGGTTTAAAGAACTCTCCGTTACGGATCACTGACATCTCACCTACGTCTGCGTGGGTTCGAGTCTAAAATTCGACGAAGGTGGATATTTGAGAAAGCTTGCCAGTAGCTTCTCGTGGGTCGGTGCTTCTTTTCGGTGATTTCCCGATTTCTTCCTCCATCATTAATACTGGCCGCCATGTATTGTGTGCTGAAACAACAACAATGAGGTTGTTTAGGAGCACCCTCGTGTGACGTCATGAATCGCTACCTCAATTCTTGAAATAGAATGTAGCCCTGCTGCGGACAAACGTACGGCAGACTAGTACCATTATTTAAATTATAAAATACCGTACTTAGAGAAAATTAATAAAGCAAATTAACTTTTAATGAATATAATGAAGCAGTAATTAATCTCAATGTTAGCTTAACAGCTATTTTACTTGTTGCCTAACAACCGATACGCAAGGTTGTTCTGTTTTGTTCATACATTTCTTACAAACTTTTTTATACATTTATTCTTGTCATTTAATCTACTATAATACCAATATATATATATATATATATATATATATATATATATATATATATATATATATATATATATATATATATATATATATATATATATATATATATACTTGTTTTTTTAGCATCCATTTTAGCCTCGTTATTTTTTTTTTCTGATTTACTGTTTTATTCGACTTTCAACGATTTTAAAAGTTAACTTATCTTTCAATTTCAATAATAAAAAACAATTATAAACATTAGTAATTCTTTTGTACTAAATTCAAACAAGGTTAAACGGAAAATGATGTCGCCTGTATAGAAAGACTGGGTACGAAACATCCGGGTTACGAATGATGTGACCTCTCCGCTGGACTATCCCACCCAACCACCCCAGCATGAATGTAATTCAACATATTATCGCGCGTTCATTTTTATTTTAAGTGTGTGTTAAATAAGGATATGGGAACTTGTAGTCTTTCTACGACTCCAGGCCTTTACGGCTTTATATCATTTGTGTAACAGTGGCAATTAAATGACTCAAGTAGTTCAGGCTCTAAACGAAGAAAACATTTTGTTTTTACTGTCAGTCAAAATCACGGGATCTGATGTGCGTGGGGTGTTTAAGATCAAATTTGGAACAGTGCCGTCTTAACAACAATGTAGGCTCTGGGCAAAGCAATGCACGGGGGCCACCTACCGGCCCTACTATTCATTAACAATATGGGCAGCTATCTCAGAAGCGTGCCCATGCCTTAAGACGGCACTGATTTGAAAGGGTTCGTTTTACTGTATTGAAAATGGGCCCGGTTAAACAGTTTTTATTAATAAAAGCGTCACAAATTGCGAAAATGTTGCTCGCTCCAGAAATATAAATATATATTTTTTTCTGTTCGGTTGATGTTAATTTTACATCGGTCCTATTCTTGTGTGTATCACGCCTGTAGAAAATAATAGCTAATATATAACATCACTAACGGTTCAATCAAAGAAAGTGCGAATACCATACGACATTCTTAAATGATGAGTTCCCTGATTGATTCCGAATGATTTTTTTTTTAAATCTGGGGTATCGAAAAAAGCGAGTCCTCCATAAAAAGAAAACACCAAAACACTATTTAGTCATACATTTACTATTAAAATGACACTGATAAGAGAGGAGTGTGTTCAGAGGAGAACGAGATTGAAGATAGACCCCAGCATTTCGTGTGTGTGTGATATATATATATATATATATATATATATATATATATATATATATATATATATATATATATATATATATATATATATAGAGAGAGAGAGAGAGAGAGAGAGAGAGAGAGAGAGAGAGAGAGAGAGAGAGAGAGAGAGAGAGAATTTGTAATGTATCAAACACCACAATCCCTAACTGAAACTAGATAGCACAATAAATGTACAGCTCGAACAAATCTTATCAGAACAGGTATAGCCAAAATATAAAAGTACTGTATTTTTTTAAATCTTAATTTGGTCTGTAGCTGTAACACACAGCAACACAAGGGTATCATTTAGTTCCCAGCCAAGTAGATAAATGTTATATGCCTGACGACACACCGACTCCGGGTGATTCAAAGGCAGAATCCAAAACCGCATCTTTTCATTCGCAAGTCAGGCACGGTACCCACAGAGCCAACGTGGCTCCTGCCTCCACAGGATGATTTCAAATGGTCCGCCAGAGCTCGAGCACTTCTTGTGCATTTGTGCAACAAAAAAAAACGTCAATAGCCTACTTTCATTTCATGTTGTGACCCTTAGCTTAAAGAAAAAATTGTCAGTGGCCAATGGTGTAAAAAAGGGTGGACTGCACTGTTATATGCTATACAAACCTGACAAGTAATCATCACATATCCATTTATCAATTACATAAACATAAATAATGGTGTCAGCTTAAAAATTCTTAAGTGGTTACATGTGTTTTAAATTACCATGAAAAATGCAGCCTTGGAAAAATGTAAGTGTGATTTGGATTTTAAAACGTGGCTTTAACAGTTTTTTCAGTCGTATCGCTACGATGTCTGCAGTGAGGCAGTTTAAAGTGAAGTCTAGCACTGTGGGATAATGTCTCACCCATTCACCTTGTTTTGATAACAAGCTGACCAGTCCGGACACAAACCTCCTAATGCTGGGCCTAGCGAAGCAGCTTTTTGTACCAATTTTTTTAAGGCATGCTTAATTGCCAGTCAACAGATAAAACTAATCATGCTTCTTTTAATGAGCGTTAATCATTCTTTTAACGAGCGTTAATCATGCTTCTTTTAATGAGTTAATCATTCTTTTAATAAGCGTTAATCATGCTTCTTTTAATGAGTGTTAATCATGCTTCTTTTAATGAGTGTTAATCATGCTTCTTTTCATGAGCGTTAATCATGCTTCTTTTAATGAATGTTAATCATGCTTCTTTTAATGAGCGTTAATCATTCTTCTTTTAATGAGCGTTAATCATGCTTCTTTTAATGAGCGTTAATCATTCTTCTTTTAATGAGCGTTAATCATGCTTCTTTTGATGAGTGTTAATCATGCTTTTTTAATGAGCGTTAATCATGCTTCTTTTAATGAGTGTTAGTCATGCTTCTTTTAATGAGTGTTAGTCATGCTTCTTTTAATGAGCGTTAATCATTCTTCTTTTAATGAGCGTTAATCATGCTTTTTTTAATGAGTGTTAATCATGCTTCTTTTAATGAGTTAGTCATGCTTCTTTTAATGAGCGTTAATCATTCTTCTTTTAATGAGTGTTAATCATGCTTCTTTTAATGAGTGTTAATCATGCTTCTTTTAATGAGCCTTAATCATGCTTCTTTTAATGAGCGGTAGTCATGCTTCTTTTAATGAGTGTTAATCATGCTTCTTTTAATGAGCGTTAATCATTCTTCTTTTAATGAGCGGTAATCATGCTTCTTTTAATGAGTGTTAGTCATGCTTCTTTTAATGAGCGTTAATCATTCTTCTTTTAATGAGTGTTAATCATGCTTCTTTTAATGAGTGTTAATCATGCTTCTTTTAATGAGCGGTAATCATGCTTCTTTTAATGAGTGGTAATCATGCTTCTTTTAATGAGCGTTAATCATGCTTACTTTAATGAGCGTTAATCATTCTTCTTTTAATGAGCAATAATCATGCTTCTTTAAATGAATGCTTCTTTAAATCAGCGTTAATTATGCTTCTTTTAATGAGTGTTAATCATGCTTTATGAAAAATGTAATGATTCTTAATGGGCTTCAAAATTATTATTATTATTATTATTATTATTATTATTATTATTATTATTATTATTATTATTATTGAAAATGTAATGATTCTTAATGGGCTTCAAAAATATTTGTCAATAATACTGGAGCAACTCTTTCGTGTCTCGCGTAGTTTTGGACTGTATCCCCAAAAGTCTGCAAGTTCAGAATATCGGATGATCCTAATACTTCAACATGCTAGGAATTTGGCGTATAAAGTGAATGTATTGGTCGTGAAAAGCGTGGAGGCAGCGCACTCGATTTGTACCTTTAAAAGTATTGGGTTTTATTTCAGTTTTCGGCAAAGTTGTTAACTATGCTGATTGGTGAGGTTCTCGTTGTTTTATGGTTTCCGCCATTTTTCAAAATCATCGCAAGCGAAAGATAATATCAGAAGTAAATGTCGCAAGATCCTTTACAATCAACGATAAATACCTCGATAAGAAGAACACCAGAATACATTTTAACCCCTACAGGAGATTGCCTAATTTTTAAGTAGGTTGTCAGAAAAACTTGTGAGCGGGAAAAGGTATATATAGACATGAAGTTGGAATTTATATATGCCGATAGCTAGTCAGCTACATAACAACGACAATTATAATTTGCTTTGGGGTTTATCTGCACGTGTGCTGAATTTCCATTTGATTTTTTTTTAATACAGCCACTTCTTCGAGTGTGTAACCAGACCGGAAGTTAATAAATGTGCCAAGAGGTCAAGCCACACTTGAACAAACGTGGCTGAAAGTCTAGGCACAAGGCATTCGACAGGTCATGTATGTCGTATGTCAATTTAATGCAATCAAATGATCGATCTGATTAAAATCTGATCTTCGCTATTCAACATGAAGATCTGATAGCGACGGCTTAGGGATCATGTTCTGGGGGCTTATGTTCTTACCACAATCGTTAATTTTACGAGTAAATCAGATCAAGTCATGTCTTCGCGTTTGGAGACTGAGCAGTGTTGACGAAGAGCGTGAATATGTACTAAACGATTTAATTCACTTTCCTAGTTTTGACAGATGCATTTCCAACAGTAAATTCAAAAGTTTCCTAAGCATAACCCCTAATAGGTCGTCGTCAGATCTCCAGGCAGAACAGCGAAGATCTGATTTTAATCCGATTTTTCATTAGATTCATAACTAAAATGTGTGATATATAACTACATCATCACAAATGACTGGAGATGTTCGCTACGCTCCAATATTACCTTCAGTGCAATGATTTCATCATTTCATGAATATTCATAAGTCTAATTAAAGAATCACTGCGAGAGCGATTTACATTTTTCTCGCTAGTGTGACCCAACATAACCTTTAACACTGTTTGAATGAATCAATGCAAGTTTCTCTTCCAAGCAAAGTCCACGTATCGATCGAAAACAACTTACACTTTCATTGACGTGTACAATATTGTTACACTGTGTAGTTGGTTGTGGTTTTGGTTTAACGCCAGTTTTCAGCACTAGATACATGGCGGCCTGTATAGTCTGTGGAGGGAAAACTTTGGAGGAGCCCAGGAACAACGACCCGCCCACGGGAAGCTACTGGCAAGCTTTCTCACCTACCCACGTTGACCGAGCCTAAACTCGAACCCACGTGGGCACTTTCCAGATAAGACTGGCCTGTAATGGCGAGCGCCACGGACGAACCAGCCACCTGAAGTACCTTCCTTCTGAGGTTAAAAACGGCATCGTAATATCGAATTCCAGTTAATGGATATAATTTCAATATTCTGTCAAAGTCATTCTTGCATGTAGTTTGTTTTCAAAGTGCTTGTGCTATTGTCTTTGCATATTTTGAGAAAAAGGAAACATTACTGCCTTTGAAAGGTTATACAGATTAACACATCAAAATGGCAGCGTTTGCTTCTGGTTTTCATTATATGCTTCCTAGACAATATCATTGCCAAAATGTGCCAAATAAAACTGTATTAAATGTTAATTCATAGGAATATCCTTATATCTACATTCCTAATTTGTAAAACGCCCATAAGGTGTATATGCACATTATTCAACGAAAAGCTCGTGCATCCCTAATAGTCCGGCTTACAGTTGTTTACAATATCCCTACCTCGACAGTATATCAGATCTTCAAAACAATGCATTACAAATCCAGATTCTAATCTTCGTTAGGAATACACACTGGGAAAGAGATACAATGTCATTTAGCAACAGGTGACTGCCGAAGTCTGTGTACTAGTACCACTGAGTTAGTTAACCAAGTTCCAATGTCGCAGAGATCAGCTGCCTACATTACAAGCCGACTTGTACCCACAGAATCTCACGCTATTTTTTTAAAAATCTGATTTTAGTAAATTATATAACAAGTTTTACATAAGGAGTTCTAAATTTCACTGAGAATTCAACGACTTCTGCTATTTCATGTCCAACGAGTATAAAATTCCCGTCATGTCCCTACACTTTGGCACCATATAGTACTAGATAAACATCTTAAAACATTAAACAACGTTCTGACTAAAATGTATCACGAAATTTGTATTACATTTCAACCCTGTTTGTAAGTAATTGTAATATCTAGTTCACGTCAGCCCATTTATTCAAGAACGTACTTGTGTAATTTGTAAATATTTATGCAATTACTGGACCGTGTTCTTGCTTGTGAGGTCGCTACAACAGCGGTATATTTAACTAGTCCTTGTTTACAGTGTTTTACCTCTGTTGTTCTTGAAGTTGCTGCATGGTAGATAAAGCCGTCGTTAATTCCTATAACGCACCGAAACGTCAATGAATGACAACCGGAAAAAATAAATGCAACACGGCCGTTATACAAGACGACTTCTTTAAAAATCGATTTCCTGCAGAATTCGGGTAAACTACATGAACTTGAATGATAAGTACGTTCATCAAATGTCAGAGCCTTCTGTGTACCGCTGTTGTTTGTTTGTCTGTATGTATGTATGCTTAGCTCCATTCTGATCTCGACATTTGGAGTCAAGGTGGAAAGTGCGCCCGGGGCGAGGGGGGGAGATGGACACAATCAACATAACCCTGCCCGTACACATCTTCTACTGAAATGTGATACAAACGGGGGAAAAAAGAAAGGATGTGTGAGATGTATTTAAACTAATCTATAACTACATAAAGAATACATGACAGGACGGACCCGCATATGCGTTCATGAAGACACAAAACACCATACGGGCCACTATACATTTAACAAAGCAATTCTTCTCAGACCATAGGTAATAGTTTTTAAATAGTGTTTTTCCATTGTGCTTATTGGTAAGGAATCAAGTGGATATGCAGACTATCTACTGAAACCCTCCGTGGCACATCCCTCATCACGAGAGAGATAAAGAAGGGTGGTGCCCATGTTTTAATTAAATACGCCCATTGTTTAATATTTCTCCAATTATCCACTTACCCACTAATCCAACAACAATATCGGAGACAACTATGTCACAGTGACATACAACTATGTCACAGACATACATCCAACTATATCACAGACAGACATATATAAAACTACGTCAGATACCACTGATTATTCTTCTTAATTTATATGACAACTGATTTTTTTCCTCAAATTATATTTCACATGTTTTACTTAGCATGTGACAGTGTAATACACTGAGTCGAAACACGTATATCGAGATCGTGCTAAAGGGAAACATATATCTATATGTGTTCAAGATAGAAAATACATTGCGAGGCAAAATGTACCAATTCTAGATTCTAAATTGATCAATCAACGAACCATTTTAACTGTTAATCAAATCGCTGTTATACAAACTGATGCAATCCTTTACAATGAGTAATAAAAAAATGAACAGACATTTGTCATGGTAATGATGTGATGTGATTATGATTTTTAACGTAGCTTTAACAATTTTTCAGTCATATTGCTACGATTTCTGCAGTATGACAGTTTATAGTGATGTCTAGCACTGGGGCATCATGCCGCAGACATGTGGCATGATGTCCCACCCAGTTACATTATGCTGACACCAGGCTAAACTGTCAAAACACTAACCTCCTAATGCTGAGCGTCAATCGAGGGAGCTGTTAGTACCATTTTTGTAAGTCTTTGGTATGACTCGACCGGGGATCGAACCCACGACCTCCCGCATCCGAGGCGGACGCTCTAAGCACTAGGCCACCGGAGCGGTGATATCGTGGTAGTTAATAGTGGAAGTTTCAATACAAATAAAATAATTTTAATATTTAAAAACGCTACAAGGCGTCCATTTGAACTGTATCTCTCAGTTTTCATCAGCATGCAAAATGGTTGGCTCAAATGTTAGATGGAATTACTTGTTTACATACATACATACATACATACATACATACATACATACATACATACATACATAGATACATACATACATACATACATACATACACACACACACACACACACACACACACACACATACATACATACATACATACATACATACATACATACATACATACATACATACATACATACATACATACATACATACATACATACATACATACATACATACATACATACATATTAATTAAGCTTCTGTTACCTTTTTTGGGAAATATCATGAATGTCAATTTGATTAAAGTGCATTTTACACGGACATACCGTGACAGGCGCCCATATCTAGCTTTGATTACAAGTAAGAATCATTACCTACATAGCTTCAGAGACCCTACTGACTGACCGTACCATATCGGTAACAAAACTTAATTATGGGACACTGTTATACATACACCTAAATCAAATAATTAAGGGACCGAAGTTCGTCAGCATGCACGGATGGTGCGGAAAAATGAAAGATTCACCAATACGATGTTTTAAACTCTGTCGAAACTAGTTTCTAGCGAGTGACATATACTGGACATGTTTCAATGATGCATGCCCGTAGCGCGCTTTTTAAGGCGTTTTCAATAATAAACTTATACATACTATGTTTGATATTGCAGTCGTACCTATCTGCATTGGTTTCACGTGCAGTTCTAAAATTTGCTTCTCAGTCCACCTCGATAGCTGGAAAAGGTCTACTGAAAACAGTATCTGTAACAGACTGTTCCAGGAAATTAAAAGCTAAAACTCTTGATTGCATTATTAACAATGCTGGTGTGTACAACGTCTCAAATGACGTCACATCCGCTATTTGTTAGGCGGAGGAAAGCGCGTTGCTCTATTCAAGACAGATCGGGAGAGATGGTCGTTTTCATAAATTCTTCGTAACGAGTAAGAATTCAAGGTACAAATTTTCAGAAAATTAAACTTGCACATATAGCAAATTATATATGAAGTTTGCTCAAATTTCAGTTTAGCATGTTTGTTCCCTTTAAAGAACGGGACAAATAGGGATTAATCTGTAGCAACATCATCATCATCGTCAACTGGTTGATGTTTTGCGCTGACCTATGGTGGCAAAGGTTTTTAAAGGTATTTTGTTACCAACGAAAATGCTGGTCGGCACAACTCCCCAAAAGTTTCTCAAAAGATCGGCGTGAATTGTCCATCACAATTTTGAACATGTTATGAAGTACATGTACAAATTTGCGTCGACAATCAAATTGTAAGGCTCAAGCTGTCTCGTTGGAATAAAAATTAGTAATGAGTGGTTTCTGATGAAGCATTCATAAGTTCGGCTTTTCTTTTTGTGTTAAATTGGTGGTTACGTACCAACATTTAGAGTCAAATTGGGGTTTTCAGTGATGTACCCTTCCCGGTTATTATCCTTAGGTATGACTTGGCGTCATCGTAATTATAGGGTACCAGATCGGTTCATGATACTAGATTTCCTTTCGGTACCCATAAAGTTTAACACCGCCACGCTATCTACGTGACACCGTGAAAGTAATGCAAATTTAAGTTGATCTGCTGTTATATATATTTATCACTGAAGGAGTACTGAACGCTTTCTCCCGCCCATAAATAAGCAAGATTAGAGAACGATAAACTCTAAACCCAATAGTTAAACATCAAAACCTTGGCAAATTTAGAGCACTGTACATAACTTGAATGACAGATTAAGGAACAATAAAATCTAAACCCACTAGTTAGCATCGAAACCCTGACAAATTTAGAGCACAGTACCTGACCAGAGATCTAAATGCTACTAATTCTTGTTCTTGTTTGCATTATTCGCTACTTGATCTCAACAAAGGAAAGTGTCAGATGTCCACGTAAAAGCAACTTGTCAAGATTTGATCGTATCCGTATCTCACAGTTTGTTTATAAATAACGATGGGGTTGATAACAAGCGCAAAAACGATTAGCGGTTGCCTCAAGCATCGAAGCTGAAAAAAATTAGAATATCAAAAAGTTTTCTACAGTTCTATATAAGATATCATTTTCTATACTAGCTTGAATTTCTAATTTTCCGATACAGGAAAATATGTGACTAATACACCGACTTAATCAGTCGTGTCTGGATGCGGTTTGAGTTGATTTCTTTTTGTACGGCACAGCAAAACAAGTGATTTATTTCGTACTGAGGGTAACTGAGTAAAGTACCAAGGCAAAGACACACCATTGTAACTGACCATGGCTGACCCCTTTCAGTCACGAGTCCGGTATTCCAATTACTCAGCCAATGATGCAGTCCCAGAATATCGTCAATAAAAAAGATATAAACAGTAACCTGACACTGACGTTTTAATTGCCATAAACCTGATACGCGCATGTAATGACCAAATTAATACAGCATCATATATTTGTGATGAGAAAAACGGATGTAAATTTTTAAAAATAAAACTTAACGAATCAAGCAAAAAGGGCTAGAAAAGGTTAAAGGAGAATTTCTGAATCAGATAAACATATCTTTTAATGAAGAGAGCAGTTCCATGGGGTTTTGGTGAAATTTTACATACGACGTGGGTCACCTGGGGTTGTTTATCCAGTAAATCATATTCAAGACCATTGCTGTGTAACTATATAGTTATTTCTAAAGCCTTCACTTTCTGTATCCCACTGAAATGCAGAGAGACGGTTCACTGGCACAAAAGCACTTCCTTCTGTACTTGGTCGCCAGTCTCTGTGGTATTAAAAATAAAAATACTCTGCTAATATCAAAGCAAACTAGTTGTATCCTGTGGAGCGGTGTGATAATTCAGCTTTTAAGACTCGGCCCGGGGTTCGAACCCGCGACCTCCCGCATCCAAGGCGGACGCTCTAACCACTAGGCCACAGGAGCGGTATCGAACATTTGGTGGAAACACATCTGTCAATGTTTACAATCCATGTTGACTTCGTTTAATTACCAATTTATTCTTGTGGTTAGTGTCCATTTCCCTTAATCAAAAGAACCAAAAATACATAAAACAGTAAATATACAGGTTCTGTCATATAATAATTTATTCTTTCCATACGTGGGTTTACTTTATATCTTTTGCCATAATATATCTGCCTCGATTTAAATGCGACTTCTGTTGCGACGATGAGAGTAAATATGTATCTTTCATGTATGGAACGGCAGCATTCAAGTATAGTATAGTATAGTATGCTTAAAGTCATGTATACACTTTCGTGTTTTATGACTAGAGCCCTGAGAAGGGCTAGTGGCCCTTCCCCCCCTTCCGGGGCCGGGCGCACCTGTGTCCAGTGCTGACACTTTTGACTAAGCCCCAGGCTGGGCAGCGTTTCTTCCGGGGGGGAGGTGCTTGCAATCCCGGTCTGGACCGCTTTCCCCTCGGAAGGACGCAGGCCTCAGTGCTTGGCCCCCACAAGACCCTAAAAATAGACCTATCGTATTTTAATCGAAAGTCGCTCCAAAAACGGCAGACCCGCACCCCACTCTCCAGCTCCCCCCGCCGCTCTCCCACGCAGCAAAGCCCGAAGAAGGTAACCCTCCTAACTTTATTTCAGTCAGGGGGTTTTTTTTAGGGTCGAATAAGACCAGTTTTGCCTATAGGTTTCCTTATATCAATGATGTGTAAGCCACCTGTGCAATTGTCCTAATGTTCCTGAGTTGTGAATTTAAAAAAAAAAATTTTTTTTTTTAAAATTTTGTGTACTTAGCGTACTTATATGGTCCTAAAAATGGTAACCTAGAATTAGGTGTTTGCCACCTCTATTAATTTTAACACGCTTTGATTGTGATTGTTTTGATTTTTTTTTTTTTTTTTTGATCGCCATTTCAAAAGGGTCACGTTAGGGCCTGTTGCCTTCAATGCCAAAGTGAAGACAGTGGTTTGGCTTCTTGTTTTGAACAGTTGGCCGCGTGGCCCGGGCTGTTCGTTGTGCATTTGTGCCTTGTCCGTACAAGGGGGGCTATGGGAACGCAAGGGGTCGGGGGTTTTAATGTGTTTCCCTTGATTGTGTTGTAGTGTAGATTATTTTGTGTGTGTGAGGGGGTGGGGTTATTTTGGATGTTAGCTGGAGCTGACTAACTATCCTTGGATAGAGTTGGTTTTTATTGGCATAAGAAAGTAATCTTTTCTGTTCTTTCTTTTGGTGGTTTTCCTTTCTTTTTTTTTCTCTATCCCTTCTTCCGGTTCGTCTGTATTGTGCTGGATGTCTAGGGTCCTGTTTGTTTGTCCGATTTTTCGTGGTCTTAGTTTGATGATATTTTTTGATGACTTTACTGGCTGGGTCGTGTTTCTTTGGTTATCTGTTGTTAGTATCCCAATCTCCTGTGTTTCCCCTTCTGTCTTTTAGTGGGGTTTTTTTTATCTTTTTGCTGTATCTTGAAGGCTGTATTTTCAGATTTTTGGTTGGTCATCTTTTCTTCTTATTTGGCTTTTTTGTTGGCAATTGTAGTCTTTTCAAAATCCCCTTATCGTGAGAACAAGTAGCTTCATGTACAACGAATGGAAACTGGCTATGGTTGATATTACAACGGATTCAAAATAATAAGGGCGAAACTTTCATTCGAATATGCTTCCAAAAGTGCATAAAAGCAAGGAACAACATGCTTTTATCGCATGTTGAGCAAATATACGGCCAATACCATTAAAAACCTGGAGAATGGATTGAATTCGAAATAACCATAGCACATGGTTTGCAGTCTACATCAGTTTTAACACTTCTTTAAAAACAAACTCACGTACGCACTTATAAACGGCTGGAATCATGATGTAAGCAGTGACCAAGAACTGCTACCACTTTCTGTTGACCAATCCGAGTCAACGATGGTTATGGATTATCTTGCGCGAACGTACGAGCACCTCTCTCTCTCTCTCTCTCTCTCTCTCTCTCTCTCTCTCTCTCTCTCTCTCTCTCTCTATATATATATATATATATATATATATATATATATATATATATATATATATATATATATATATATATATATAAGCTGGGAGGTAACATGCTAAAGAGCGTCCGTGATGCTCCGAGACATCTGAAGTGAAACTGATTGCATAGTGCACCGAGACAGTCTCGTTTATAATATATGTTCTAGAGGAACATAAGTAAAGGTCCATAGTGATTCGAACATTCATTCTGAGTATGATATGTCTCCATGTGACTGTTTCTGACTAATGTAGAGGCACGTTATAATTTCAGATCTCATTTTCAATTTCAGATTTCATTTTCACTGCATGGAGAGAGAGAGAGAGAGAGAGAGAGAGAGAGAGAGAGAGAGAGAGAGAGAGAGAGAGAGAGAGAGAGAGAGAGAGAACACAGTAAAAAAAAAACGCCCAAGCCTGTCCTAGTTCTTGTTCATACGAATTTTTTTTATATAAAATTAAAAGTGTTGTTCGTTCCAGGCCCACGGGCGATATCCCCGGTTTCCCCCTCCCCCCCCATCTTGTCGGCTCAGCTTCCACTTTAACTCGTGCAAGAAAAAAGTTTGCAGAATCATTCTTTGTTCTCATGCAGCGCCGACCGAATACAAACAAGTAATCTGATGCTATCGAGCACTAGACCAGCTTTTCTTCATAAGAAATTAACAGCAACTTGAACTTTTCAATCTCGGTAGATGGTTAAACAGGTCAATTTGTTTTATGACCTACAACCGCATAACGCAGTCATTAAACTTGTAAACGTATCACCACAATGAAATGGCCGATTTATTTTTGTTCAGCAATCACACAAGCCTGTTGTTCTTTTCCTTATTCAAATGCATCTATAAAAGTCATGCTGACAGCTAAGAAAATGGGAATTGGAACTCACTCGCCATTATTATTATTATTATTATTATTATTATTATTATTATTATTATTATTATTATTATTATCAGATAAATGTTAGTAGTATTGGAACTTGACTCGATCTTGCTCTCCTCTCTGTAACACTTCTTATACCTAAGTTGTGAGGACTAAACCATCCAACCACCCACATGCAAATGACTCAACAACACCTCTAATACATTGGAGCGAATGTAAGAAAAGAATCATGACACGTGATATGATTCCGATTTAATACATAATACACATTGATATAATAAAGTACAGGGTGGGGTGGGTGACAGTGGTCTAAAGCGTTGGCTTCTACCCATCACTGCAATCTCACTTTTATTCGCGGTGGTTCTTCCCGGGGTTTTCCTGGGTTCTTCCTCCGCCAGTTCGACTGGCCGATTAGCTACAATGTCGTAGCCTCAACTTGTTTTGTTGTGGTTGAGGCTACAAACTGATCCCATGTCATGTAATGGAGCAAAAACAATCCTCATTAAATCAGAAACACAAATAGTTTAGAAATCTACTAAATAAGTATAATCATTTTGTCAAAGAAGTTTGAATTTACTAAGCCCATACAAGGTAAAATAAATTGGCATAGTTATGCTAACCTCACCATGACAGATAACGCGAGACTCTCGCCGTGACCCCTTTTCTACATATTGACAGACTATATATGGATATTCTACGCTATGGTATTAGTTGTTGAATGACATAACGCGAGAAGATGGAGAATGGATACTTGCATGAATAGCGGAATACAGTTATTGTTGAGAAAATAATTGCTAATTCTTGTTGGAATTTGAAAGACACCGGTAAACCGTATTTACTTTTAATACGCAGAATTTCCGACAAAAACCGCGCCATATTTTTTTTTTTTACTACGATCTGTTTACGTTTCCAAATAAGGCATTACCGTCCTTATATGGCACACAAACAAACGAGGCTGAGAACGGAAGTAGGCATTATTTGAACTAATATGGCGGACGATCAAAACGAAAATATCGTATAAAAAAGGTAAACGAGATTTTACCACTATTTCTACAATGATTTGCGATAATTCCAGTATTAAATAAGTGGACTACTAAATTATTTTATTACATATCAAAGAACATGTTCAAATTTTTTTATATTAGGCTAATAAAAAACAGGTGTGAATCACACCCGGCTGCTCCATTGACAAACAGACTTATGTTAGTACCCTGTCCACAAGGTAGCACTATGGGTACTAATATTAGTACAACTGGCCTATATACATAGTCAGTCTATCATGTGCTGAGAAATGTCGTAAAACCCACAAAACCACAAACAAACTTGACGCAAGCAAAAGGTGATATCCGCTACAAGAATAATAAAAAGTATGGGCCTTGGCTATTTGAACAGTAAAGTACGAAATTACACAATTTGATCTGAACGTTGAAAAAACTACTGTTCTTGTCTGGTGACCGCGTTTTATAAGTATTTAGACATGTACCATGTTAAATATTGATTTCAACACTGAAGGCATGTAGTTATCATGCCATCTGCAGAGCAGTGTAGTGACGTTAATTCCAAGTACTTTGATCTCCAATAAGCAAACAACAACGAAGTCCTAATTTCGATAGCTATCATAAGATGACAGCAAACAGAAAAGTTCTATGCATTAAACAGGTCTTTAGCTAGGAATGTACGTGATATACATTGTATAGCATTCATCAGCAAAGATCAATGTCGTAAAGTTTTTTGTGTATGCACCGTGTTATTACTAAAGACGTTGAGAACTCAAACTATCTTTGCACCGGGAATATCTATCAGTTAAGATCAGCTCTAATATGAAAACCGATGACGTCCTATTTTTTTAATATACCTGCTTTTTATATCAACACTATACTGCTTGCACATGAATAGGCAAAGCCCGTTATAAGTGGAATTTGGTATTGAAAATAAAAGAAACAACTAATTTAAACAGTACACAACTCGGAAAATGCAGACCCTAAAAGTACAATATTGACTGGGACAATACAAACCCAAAAAGTATAATACTGACTGGGAAAATAAATAGAGACCCATAAAATAAAATAATAACTGGGAAATACATACCTAAAAAGTATAATACTGACTGGGAAAATATCTTTACTAAGTATTGTACTTCTTATTAGCATATCAAACTGTAATTTGAAAAGTACCTTTCCTGTATATATTTCTCCAATAAATTATCGAGGATAGATTTCCTGTCCTTATTGCATCATCCAAGTGTCTGACAAAGCACAACTGATCTCTTCCAGCCCTCCCTTTCACCTCTGGGCAGCCAACAGTAACCATTGATACTGAAAGATAAGGAAGCCCCAAACCCCAAATACCGCTATGTTTGCCGGAGACACGATTATAAGTTACTTGACACATTATAATACAAATTATTGCAGTTTAACAGGGTCATATTGAATAAATTGACTTTTAAAACTTACCTAGTGGTAAAGCTAAAGCCCTGGGTTTGACCACAAATCCATTTATTTGCGATTTTGTCGCAGGAAGATAAGGTTGAGGGCGTCCCTCTCTCATAGAAGGGTATCCCTTCCCAGCACATGATAATGTCCCTCCCATGACAGCGTCACATTATGATGGTGGTTACATTCTATATGTAAAATCCGTCCTGATCCATCCGGTATGGTCGCTTTTCACAGTCTGCCAAGGAAAGAAAACAGCTCTATCTCAATGCCTCTCCACTCCCCAGCTCGTCACTGCAAACATAAAAGACAAAACGTTTTGAATTATACCAGCCGTCAAGACGACGAAGTTATATCGCAGCTATTTATACCGCATCACCTGCACGTAAAGAATTTTCAACAACACTGAATGTATTTCACACAAATTTCAGTCATCCTCCTCAATGGTAGACCGCAACTGCCTGTGCTGATTGTATTAATATTAATATTCACCTGTCTAAATTTATCTCAATTCTTTTTGCACGTCCTATGAGAGCCGACAGGTCATGTCATTATATCAACGTTATCGTTATGAAAGGATATAAATTACGTATTGAAAGTGTCACTCACCTTTTATATGTTTTGATGTAAAAGTGTCGCAAAGAGCTGTGGAGCAACTTATCCTATACAAAACAAATAACACAATCGTATCTAGTGTCCGCTAAAGGGTGGAGAAATACAGACTGGCCGTTTCAACACATCGGATAAACAACAATCTTTTTCCAACGACCTCCAGCCACTCGCACATTGAGCTAGGTGTTAAGATATCACACCTGGTATAAACACTAGGGGCGACACAGTAGATATATGAATAGTATGCTAATTGTCCCGCTTTCCTAGCCTCTTACCGGTCTCTCCGCAAGTCGACGGTTTGTGACTTGCAAAGAAGTTACTTGCGCGTTATAAAGATATAACCGCCTTGTAAACCTGATATAAACATCGATAAAAGACTCGTCACACATTTGTCCTATACACCCACGTAACGACTCGACCACAAGCACATCGAATCACTCATTCCGCAGTTCGCTGCATTTTGGACTGCTTGCTTTCACGTGAGGAGCGACGCTAGTGGACTGTGACATGCGTAACAGAGCATTATCTTTGGTGGTTTATATACATACAGACAGTCGGCTAAGTTATTCGTATCAGGTTTATTGGAAATATCCACCTTTGGCTTAGAGAATAACAAATTATTTTAACCGACCACAGAGTGCATGACGGTGTGTGCAAAGCAGTTTTGAACGTTTCAGCTACCGCCTTTGTCTCCTAAATGGTCAGGATATCTTCTGGACTGACCATTTAATTTTCGGGGGGAGGGGAGATTTGAGGAATGGGCGCCTGCACATAGGAAACAGGGGCATTTGCCCTCCACATTTCACCTCTAATTATGTTAGGTCTACATCCGTAAAACTAAACAGCCGATCACTATATGTCTGCCTCACCCTCCTAATTTTGCTGGTACCTTTGGTTTGCGGGGGAACCTGGGATTATTTTTTTAAAAAACAAAATCCGGCACTAAAAAGCCTGAAATAATAATTTTGCTTTATTTAATAAGGGTCAAAGTTCAGAAAAGATAACAAAGGTTACTCATTCAGACACAATTTAATATTTGGCATCTGAATGGGTTTTTTTTGTCTTATTTTGTCTTGTTTTTTGTTTTCTTGTTGTTTTTTTTGTTGTTGTTGTTGTAGTTGTGGTTTTCTTTGTTGCTGTTGTTATTTGAGTTGAGTCCTGCTTAATTTTATTGGATTCGACGTAACTGTACAATACAACCAATAAAAAATATATATTAAATCACAAAGTTTAATGTATCGCCCATAAAGACAAGTTACCATAGGAAACGGCTGATTCCCCAGTAGGAAGATAATGCAGCTGCTTAGGACGGCAAAATGCAATAGACGATGGAGTTTAAATTATGACATCGGACTTTCTTTTTAAAAAAAAGTATTTTGTTGTTGTTGTTGGGCTTGACGCCATTTTTCAGCACACGATAGGCTATTCATGGCGGCCAGTATTAATGGTGGAGGAAGAAACCGGGAAATCACCGGGAAGAACCACCGACCCACGAGAAGCTACTGGCAAGCTTTCTCACATATCCACATTCGCCGAATCCTAGATTCGAACACACGCAGACAGAGGTGAGATGGAAGTGATCCGTAACGGAGAGCATTTTAGACCACTCGGCCACTCGGGGCCCCCAAAGTATTGTGTAAAAACTAAAAGTAAGATAAAGAAAAAGGCTCGAGTTAAATGTTGACATTATTTAAAAGTGACTTCAAAACCTCAGATTGTTTGTGCTTTGTTTACTGTTTGTGTTGGGGTGGGTGGAGCAAATCTGAAAGTACCTAGGGGGTGGCAAAATCATAAACCCATCAAATATGCACAAAGAATGCAAGTCAGACCCCACCCCTAATCACCTTTTCACAAATCAGCTAAAGTAACACACACATACACACACATGTATATATATATATATATATATATATATATATATATATATATATATATATATATATATATATATATATATATATATATATATATATATATATATATCACCAGCTAAATAACCCGTTGAATGTGACAGGGCAAAATAAAATACTTCTGCCTTTATTTTCAGAATTCGTCAGATAACAATTTTATCACAAATTCAGATAGCAAAAAAAAACAAAATGTCAGTTGACGACGTGATCGAACTTCAAACGACCAAACCATGCCTAATTCAGTAAATGGTAGAATCTGGTAGACAAAAAGTTATTAAATAGACTTCTGCGATTTTGTCATTTTGTCCTCAAAAAGACTGACTGTAGAAAGAATATATGCAGATCTTAAATTTTGGTTGAACCACTGACTCCATAAACCTCTATTTACTCGGATAAATGCTAAATTAAGCTACAAAGTTACTCAGTTCAATGAAATTATATTTTTATTTTCGTATTACTTTTCTTTAAATAAAAGCTCACATTTATGTGTGAGCTAAATATTTGTCGTCTACGTTTTTGTTTTAAAAACAAAATATTTATATATTTATTTTGTCTACACATACTACTTCTAATTCAAGAAACTGAAATACTTTTAGTAAGTACCACAGTTGCTAATTAAAAACATCCCCTCTTACCAATCCCCTTTCTATGTTATTCGATGGAGTCTTTTTTGTACATGTCGAACCTGATTTGGCGTGAGTGTTGGTCGGACACACACACACACACACACACACACACACACACACACACACACAAATCGTCGTTGGTTCATTCCCAATTCCCATCTCTGAAATGCTTGCTACAAATATATATCCATCTTCTGATTTGGGTACACAGTAAAACTTTTCATTCCTTAGGCACCTATCGAACGTTGGCACTTTTCTTTGGGTTTTTTTTTTTCTGTTTAGTAAGTGGAAGGGGGCCCACTGCAGACACAATTTGTAATTCATATGGGCCTACTGAAAAATTGTCTCGAGGGACCACCACCGGTCATACATTGTGTTTACGAAGTCCAAAACAACAATGCCTTGTAGCACCTCGTTATTTTCGTTTTCTTCCTTAGGTATTGTTGTACAAAAGACGATCCCCATCAGGCGAAGTCTGAGTGGTATAAATAGAAGTGCTAATTTTAGCGCTTACCATTATTGATCGATCTCCGCGATACGTGTACGATGGCGTTTGTACCGAAATCAACATTGAGCTAAAAATAGACCATGACGTTATTGCCTCTGGCTGCTTTCTATTCTTGCTTATTGTTTTTCGGACAAAGCATGCAGGTTGCTGAGTTAAATTTTTATAATTTTTATGCACACATTTAATACCAGATCCACCTACCTAACATCAAATTTCCAATAAATGAAATAAAGTACGCAATGGAGGTCAAAGGTCAATATATTTGGATAGATATAGTAAAACATAGTATAAAAATAGTATTCACTTGAAAAATTAATGGCAGTTCACACCAAAGAACGTTTGTGCGCTCAGACCAATAATTTATGCATCAATCTTTCAATTCCGAAGGTCATTTCAGTCCCAGAGTGATGCGCGCAGTGCAAACACAAGCTCTTTCTTTGGGTGATAATTCTAAGAAACAGTTTGACGCACTTTAAAATAGTTCAATCCATGCCGGGTAATTATATATATATTCTACTTACCACATGTTTAATTCAATGGATGGCTAGCTCCCAAGCCGAATATTGGTATTTCACTATCTACATACCTACAACCTGCAAGGTAACTGTGCGAGGAGTACATGCTTCACATCAATTTCAATAATTGATATAATTCCAAAACGCCTAATTCACAAATATATCCATATATTTTATTACTAACAAGTAGTAGCAAAACCAAAATCATAATATACATTTTAGCTAGGAAATCTGGCAAGATATTCTCTCGTGTGTCTCAAGCGATGCGAAGAGTATTTTTAACTGTTTCATCCCATTTACTAATGGATATGTCACCAGGGATATTCTTCTCTTTTATTTCCTTGAGTCATTATTGGCCAAAAGCAATATCAATAACAGTAAGAAGAAGAAGAACAACAACAACAATAGCAAAAAAAAAAGAATTGTCCCGAGGGACCACCGCCTGTCAAATATTCACGATCTATAATATCTACTTTTGTGTTTATGAAGTCCAACACAACAAGGCCTTGTAGCAACTCATTATTTTCTTGTGCTGAAAACAACAACAACAACAACCGTAAACTGCATTACTTGCATACGACAAATATATATATATATATATATATATATATATATATATATATATATATATATATATATATATATATATACACATTGCCCTACCACCATAAACTTGCTGCCAACAAAAAACAAAAATAACATCAAAAAATAATTTTAGGCAATCATCATTTCCATTTAGACGGGATTGTAATTACCAAACAAAAAGAAAATAGAACAGTTTCTGGATAACAAAAAAATAACATATTACAGGATGTAATTCTTCATATTTATGTCGAGTGCAAGGTTAAATGATTTAAGGAACGACTGGTTAATAAAATATTTAACCCGTAATCAATTCGATCCTACTAAAACGACAACTAACTACAAGCTGTGTGTTGTCTAACGATGTGCAATAATCGCGCATCCCCTAAAAGATAATATCACTAAATATTGTTTTACTCATTTTGATAATTTACTGTGTGCGTGATGCTAATTAGTTTAATATTTATAATGCTTTTCTTCGATAGATCTTTTTAGAACATTATTAGAAGTCCAATGAAGCATTTCTATAGAACTTCTGTTGTGTATGTAGTGGTTTTTGATCATTATTTACCAAACAGTCAGTCAGAATGAAATCTAAAAGACAGTCGGGTAGCTCAAAATGGCTATAAGCTTGATATTCAAATATACCTCATTTGTGTGTCTTAAAATGGTTATATACCCGACAGTTTGAAGCAGCATGGGTTTTTTTCCGGTCGTGGAGAGACCTTAACATTCTAACGATCGTTGTAATTGAATATTGAAATGATCGTCTATACTCCGATAAACAAATTTAGTGCCAGGTACAGTGTTTTGAGAACGAACAAGAACGAAAAATGTTTCTGGCTGAATTCGAGTTGCTGGTTGTTGTTAGGACCTTATGTCACAGCGAGTGACATATCACTCAGCTAAAAAGTGCAAGCGCTATAGAAAAGTAGTATGAAGGTGATGGTGGAAGAGGGTCGTAACTTCCTGTGGTTAGATCAAACAAATTAAGTAGTTTTATCTGACTTTATTTACAATGGAATAAAATCTTTTACTCAGTTGCAGCCTCTCTTTTCCCTTGTTTACAATAAGGACCTTAGACGATTGGTATTGTTTTCAGCACAATATAGGCTTTACGTGGCGGCCAGTATAAATGGTGGAGGAAGAACCAGGGAAAATTCAGTAAATAAGCACCGACCCACCAGAAGCTACTGGCAAGCTTTCTCACGTGCCCACATTGGTCAAGCTAGAGACTCGAACCCACGCAGACAGAGGTGAGATGGCAGTGATCCGTAACTTGAGCGCTTTAGACCACTGGGCCACTCGGTGCCCTCTTTACGTGGTTTAAAATTTTTGGAACTGCATCTTCACAAGCCAAGGTTCCGATATGTTAGCCTATAGAAATCATGGCTTGTGAAGATACTGGGACTGTTTTAAATGCAGGAACAACGGTGAGAGGGACCTATCCCTGTGGACAACCGTCTGGGGACCCACAACTTACTTGTTTATGCTCCTCATAAACTACATTTCTTAGTCAGCCGATGTTCTGAATGATATTTTGACCCTTTTTAAAGGAACTCCTAATCTAGTGTATTTTCATTCGAACTCCAGCGTCGACCAGCCTTGTTCTGTTCAGTGCCAAAGAATTCATGCAAACTAACCTTATTATACTTGTCCTTTTGAAGGGGAAACAAGAGCCCGTTTGCATTTCATGGAGAGACAGACAAAAGTGATGTTGCTTCAGGAGGTACCGTAGCAAACTTCTATACGAACAAAACTTGGAAGAAGTAAATTATTTTTGTGAATTGTAGAAAAGAAAGTCATTAAAACAGACATTTTGCAAGTCGCCAAACGTTTAAACTAACGCGGAAAAAGTTTTAGAAACAGTAAATCTCTTGAAATGCACAAAAATGGATGTTTTGCGAACGTTTTAATGGGTTAAAAGCTATCTATAATAAAAAAACTATCTGGCAATATCTGATATAGCGATGGGTACAAGAAATTTAAGAATATCCTCAGCAGACATTTTACACTGGACCTATCAGGTAGGCGTCTGGTTTTTCAAGTAAAATGTTAATACTACCAAATTACCAAATACGATTCAAACGATACGCGGTAAATGACGTTTATTCTGCTGTTACTATTTGTTTTTGGTCCAGACAGAGAGAGAGAGAGAGAGAGAGAGAGAGAGAGAGAGAGAGAGAGAGAGAGAGAGAGAGAGAGAGCTCTTGCTGTTTTAGTGCTTGGAGGATTGTTTATTTTTTAAAGATAAAGCGACTTATGCTTAGCAAAGCAAACTAAAAAAATTTGGTGTTGAACCAATTGTTGTTGTAAGCAGGCTTAGCGGTTTTGCTTTCTTGTTTAACAGCTGCATTTTGTACTGATTTCGGTAAGGTATCCAATTTGCAAATGATAAAGACAGAATTTCAAGCACAACCTTTTCCTTGTTGTCATTCTCGGTTTTGCCTTGCTTGTATATCATCGTCAATTACTTCGAGGCCCTCTACTGTATTCCTTGCATTTGTTTCGTCATTGATTTGTTCGAGGTCTTTTAATTTTTTTGGACTCTTTATCCTCAATTTCTTGCAGCATATCTAGTTTATTCAAACCTTTTAAAAAAATATTTCCTCTAGCTTGACAAAGGAATGACTAATTTTAGTCTTTTCAGAACGAAGACGTGTGGCAGATAAATGAATGGTTCCTCCGTTATTATCTTTCATTTCCTCCGTTTTTGCATTGCTTTATTCCATATTATTTTCAGTGCAAGCATTTCTTTATTCGTGTTTGGATCGGCAAGTGATGTTCCCCCTACCGACGAAAATAATTTACTTTCTGTTTTAGTGCCTAAAACTTATTTATCACGTGAGCGTTTTTGCTTTTGGCGTGGTGGGAAAGACGATTCACGTGGTCCATGTCAATTGTAGAATGAGTGCAACATGGACCCAGTAAACAATACTTTCCTAAATGTCACAGGTCATTAGGGTAAGTAACGGAATATCATTAAGAATTAATAACTGAATGATAGAAAAGTTTAAAAATCAGTCGGTCAAAATGTTTGAGGATGCCAAAAGTGTCGTAGTCAGCAATTTGTACATCAAGCTGAATAAAGAAGTGATGGGGACCAAGAATGTAAAAAGAGTGTACTTATCCAGAAAGCTTAGCTGGAACGAAATGTCAGAACACCAAGTGGAAAAAATGCAGTCGTAAAATGTGCATATGGAAAATCATTAAAACTTTAAACAATGAGATCATGCGTGAAATCGAAACTACACGATCAAAGTTTTGAACAACGATTACTTGCCAATTTTTCCCTAAAATAAGCAACGTCTTCCAGTGTGAAAATATTACATTAAAGCATTTTTAATGGCCAATAATCTAATGTCTTCCATGTTTTTTAAAAAAAAATTGCATTGAAAGATTTTTTGGCAAAATAAATTGGTGTATTCAGGTGTTATAGACATTGCATGGAAAGAAGGTATGAATGTATTCCAGTTTGAAAAATATTACATTTAAAGATGCGTTGCCTAATGAAGAAATAAATGTTTTAAAGTGCTACAAATAGTGCATTGAACAGTTTATGTTCCTAATCAGTAAGCGTCTTTATAGATTGTGTACCTAAAACTTAACGTCTTCTAAGTGTAAAATAAAAAAAAAATATTAGGAATACATCCTACCTAATAAACCAATGTTTTCTCGTACCGTATTGAATTTGTTCCACCAATGGAGTCTTGTACATAGAACCCAAAATATGAGGTACGTAACGTTGTTTTTTTTGTTTGTTTTTTGTTTTTGTTTTTTTTTGTTGGTTTTTTTTGTTGTTGTTGTTGTTTGGTTTTTTTTTTTTGGATCACCATTATCGCACGTAAGACAACTGGAGGATGTACTTATATTAAAAGTTATCAACTTACGAAGCTTATACTTACTGGTATCTATGGTCAAAGATGCTGACAACTGATAGGTTGAAGCCAACGTTGAGAAGGGTTCAAAGATCTTCATTTATTCTGATCTACTATATATTCTAGATTTACTACACCGTCAGTCCCCAGGACAATGGCAAACAATGCTGCTAAGGCTCTGAACAATAATAGTAAACAACCCTAATACCGTCTAACGTCAACTGCAAACAATGCGGATAATATAAACGGTTAACGGATCACCTTACCTTATAAATTGGCGACTAAGAAAGGTCAACGGAGTGTGACGTGGTAGAGATGTCCATCAAATCTCCGCTATCGGCTATCTCGATTTTAATCCGATTACAGATTATTCCTACAAATTGGTGAATCGATAATTGTATTGTATATAAAGTCAAACGGATCCTGTACCTTAGGAGGCGTAGGTATGAAGTATTATGACCAAGAGTGTTGGATTTCCCCAATTTATCACCTGTAATGAAGGATCACGAATCCTCGAACTTTACGTACACGTTATCTAAAATACTAATTTATGTGCACATATAAAACATTTCAATCTCTTAACATAAAAAGAATTTATCACCATGCACTGGTCCTCATTTTTGATATATCAAAAATGTTGGCCTTCGGTCTTTGGAAATATTGATTCGTCTGTTTCCAAGAAAAAGCTATGTTAAAGAAAGGGGGGTTCTTTTTTCAATGAATTACAAACGAAGCTTCCTATATTCTTTTTGTTGGATGGTTGGATGGTTATTAAGCGCACATTATTTGCCTTATCGTGCCGAGAAGATGGGAGCTTAGTGTTTCACAAGGACACGCCAACACAGACAGGTATTGAAACAGATAGGTCAATACAGTTACTAATGATAACAGCCCCCAATTAATAGACACGATGCCATTTTCTGTTTTGTTTGACTATTCCACCCACGCCCCTATCATATAACGGATCTTTAAAGAAAGAATCATTATGGCAAAGATAAAAAGCATGCATCGAAAACAAGTACATTTGTATGACCAGTAATATATGCACAGGTGTACTGTCATAACTGAGTTATTCCGATTTTATGAACGGTGTTGATTGTCCATCTTACACTAATAGTCGTCAGTAGTATGTATCAGAGAACTAATATAAAATGGGTGTGGAGTGGGCGAGTCTTACACGAAGAATTACTCGAGGAGTAGATAGGAATCTTCCATAAGGCAAAGCCTACTAAATTTGTAAAATCCTATTCAGGAAGACATCTTGACGATTAAACATAACACGGAGACTGGTATACACATATACTGATGTATTTCTCTGTACTAAGTCTAATGTTACAGAACCTGACTGACGTAAGGGAAAGTATTTCAGGAGTAATGGTACTCTAAACGTACTGTTACTTCAGGATGTGGTGTAAAAATATGTTTCATGATGTAAGATGGTGTAATTCAATCATCACCTTTTAAAATTTTCCGAGCCTATCGCTTAGGGTAAGGTACTTTTATAAGTACATGCGGTAGGAACTTGTTTCCTGTGTATTAACCATGTGAAAGATACACAGCTACACCTAGGCACTTGAGGTGAATTTTACGAGGTACAGTCCTGTTGGTGACAATTGAAATGGTAACTCCATTGTCAAACTCTGGTGTAACTATAGCGATTGTTAAGTATAAAATAACAATGTCCGACAGGTATTTTTGAAATGGCAGAATCTCACAAAATTCAACAATTTCGAAATGACAGAATATATACAGAATCTCACAAATTCAAGAGAAAATTAACGAGACGCTAAGAACAAGATTGAGTTTAAACATTTACCCTTATAGATTGATACAGCATCCAAGTTCGGAAACATTCCTTTGAGTTTATATAACAAAAACATTTATCCGTCACATTCTTACTGAATATTTATGCATTGATGTGATGTGATGCGATTATGATTTTTAACGTAGCTTTAACATTTTTTCAGTCATATCGCTACGATATTGGCAGTGTGGCAGTTTATAGTGATGTCTAGCATTTGGGCATCATGCCGCAGACATGGGGCATGTCCCACCCAGTCACATTATCCTGACACCAGGCCGACCAGTCATAACATTAAACTCCGAATGCTGAGCGTCAAGCGAGGTAGTTGTTAGTACCATTTTTGTAAGTCTTTGGTATGACTCGACCGGGGATCGAACCCACGACCTCCCGCATCTGAGGCGGACGCTCTAACCGCTAGGCCACTGAAGCGGTTTTATGCATTGAAACGAATTTGATGGGATTCTTATATATTTTTTTCCATCGTCAAGCCTGAAGATGCTAGCATATCTGATAGTTGCAAAGAAGATTGAAAGATTAGACATTTGCAGTACTTTAATTGGTCCAACTTACTAAACGAAGCTTTATCAGTGTAGACGAATTAATAATTTTTATATCTATTTTCGTCTCAGTTGATGAAATAATCATTATCAATCCTGAAGAAAGGAAATAAAAATGAGTGCCTGCGACTGTTTTAGCAATAAATAAATAAATAAATAAATAAATAAATAAATAAATAAATAAATATTTTTCGTTGGTGAAAGTATAGCATATTGAACATCCCGAATCGAGTCTAAGTTTAACAATTATGAAAGCTAAATGTGCACCAATATCGAGAGCTTTGTCAATGGATCAGATGAGTTTTTGTCATCTTTAAATCTGGGAAATACTGATTTAATAACCATCACAGTCAAAGGCCTATCAATTTTTATTTCTCTATATGTTCATCTTTCAATCCACCACAAGGTTCCTTATGTTTTGCATTCCATTCATCAGAATGAGAGATAATACTGGTGGCGCTCTACAGTTTCGTATTTAGCATAGGGTTAAAATTTTATAGAAAAAGAGTTTCCACGGGTTTCCTCACTAGTTATACTGGTTATTTGAACGAGATTTTGTATATCTTAGGTATTGTTCAAAGAACCTTTAATTCTCTTTATTTTGATGTATGATTGATGGGTGTAATATGGATTAGAGACTATACAGCTTGGCCTTACTCCAGATGTGCACCTTTCAAAAAAGTGCTAGCTCTACTTGCTCATTTTCACTTCTCGAACTTCAGAGTTAAATTGTAAAAAAAAGAGCCGATAACTTTTTTTACATTTTATGTATTTGGTAATTCAGTCATTGCACTTTTAGAAGCTGGTATTATCTAGTTTGGCAAAATTCATTTTCCATATTTTAATAGCTGCCAAGAATAGTGTACTTTAGACAAATTTAGGTGGATTTTTGGAGCACAAGGGAGCAGTCATTTTAGTTAGCAGTGTCCTAAAATCATTTAAAATTTCCAAAAGTACAATATCCAAAGAAATTTCATCCACATTACATGAAAGTAGTATATAGGTATGCCAACATTCTCTCCACTGTGCATGTTTAAAATGCTAACAACTTCACCTTACATACATCACTCTCTCAAAAGTACATAATAACTGGTGAGCGCCACCACTGTTGTCGAATAACCGTTGGCAGTGACCACGTGAAATAGTTAAGATTTTTGCCAGAATAACTTGACTGTAGTTTGGGAGTCTCGTACATTAAAAATGTAATCATTAATATTTAAACGCCGAAGTTCATTATAGTGATAAGAATTACATGCGCGTACTGTATCCCTTCTCCGTTAAGAAGTATGTATGGTTTCTTAATGCGAAAATGGGTGATGACCACAGAATGTTAAATTCTCATGTGCATCATCATATAAAAAAAAAATATTTTCAAGAAAACAAAGATTCAGTCCAGTAATCAGAGTCACTCAAGCTCCAGTTAAAGTTACCAAAAACGCTGTTGACCGTCTGCAGGTATAGTTTAAACAGTGATTATGTTAGTGTTCATACTCAGTTGGTTATGCTTGATAACGTACATGCAAATTTTTCACGTAGGCTCTACTTATTTGTTAGTTTTATCCTTTTCTAACTTTAGGAAAACAAAATGCCCAGGTTTTTTAATTTTGAAAAATTTTCTGGAAAATATGCATCGTTACTCTTATACAACAATCGACTCTCAATCTGCGATCGTTTTTCTTTTATGTCTCTGGGTTTTATAAAAAAGATGACAATTTTTTTGCTTTAGTTGCAGATATATCGACTAGGCTGCAAATACATATCGCGTAATGTAATTTAAATTAACCTTAAACCCACAATAATGGACCGTTTAGTTTCACTGTACAAGCTATTTTATGCTGCAGTTATTGATTTCGACGAATTTATATTACAAACATGTCCCTACCAACATCAAGCAAATACAAAATAAATTACATTTTTATCCACGGGCCTCAAGCAACAATACTTGATTTTATACTTATAATAGTTGTTTCAAATTCAAATCGAACACATAATTCAAGTTTAATAAATAGGCAAAATACTTTTTGTAAAAGAGCCTTGACGCCTCTGAAACAGTTGGCAGCTTCTGCCCCATTGATCGAAGAATACTCATTTGTTTTATTAATCTGGGCAGATGTGTGATGTAAAACATTGAATAATACATTTTTCGAGCTAGGTACAAACAAATTATGTACCTCAATGCATCAATCATGTGGTCAGGTCTATTTTTATTCTTTTACTTGAACATTTTTTTTTTGCATATGATCCCTATCATGATGTTACCAAAGAGTCTTTTAAGCTTTTGAGACAGGTCGGATGCCTCTTAAAACAAAATAACTTTCTAATGTACTTATAAACAGACATCTCAAGCTTGTATTTTCTGTCGAGTATGGTTTTAAATTTTCTGAGCCCATACGGACTGAGTGGGAATATAAATCTAATAGAGATAACGTCGTTTTTTTTTTCTCTAGGTTGCAAGCGTATTATAAAAGACCAGCATTTAATGTCATTATTTTCATCACACTAATTCAGTTTTTAAGATATTCTAATTCGTTCTATTTCTCATTACAGTCACAAGATTGTCCTTTTTTATACTTTAATCGATACATTATGTAAAGTCTTTGAATTAAAAAAAGAAATAGCGAGCCCGACAAGTCCTTACGATATATATTGACCTCTTCAACGCTGGGTGCTTGAAAGTCATGATTGTAAATACTACTCTATGCAGACAACAAGGGAAGAACAATATAGACGTTAAAGATATTTTAGCATTAAGACTGTTTTTTTTTCCAACACTTTTAAATGGATACCAAGGAAAGATTATAATATTTTTCGAAGAACTGTCAAGAAAAAGGTCTTAAATAATTATTAACCAGGTCACCTTGATATTCTTTTAAATTGTATAAGAAACATTAGCGAAAGAAGCACGATATCGAGTGAAAACAGTTACATGTACATGTATGCATGCATGCCAAAGTTCACGTAAAGTATTTTTTTAATATTTTTTTTACACCTGTACAGGCATATGGAAAAATTTACAACATGGTATCACATAAGTGCCTAATGCGTCTCCGTTCAAACAAGCCCCTAATGTCTTTATTTTTAAGAAACGATACCTCGTTAAACAATCCAGTGTATTACAGTATTATCTTTTGTACGTAGTGCTTGTGATATGTCAAGGACATAGTACTAAGTTAATCTTGAATCATTTGTATGACCTTCTGTTATTTGGGCGGTGGTGGTGGTGGGTTAAGCAGTACATGTTAATCTTGTACATTTTTACTAATTGCATATATATTTCTTTTAATTTCATAGTAGAAATTTAATTATCTCACCCCTAATTAATAAAGATTTTTTAAATTATTATTATTATTATTATTATTATTATTATTATTATTATTATTATTATTATTATTATTATTATTATTATTATTATTATTATTATTATTCGAGACATTCGTGATTCAGTGAGATTGCAGTACTGCTACTTCACTCATAAATTTTGAAATGCCCGACCCAAGGGAGTGTAGTTGCAAAACAACAGGTTGTAAATCATGCTTTGTTCGGATGTGGCGTAAAGTATACCGTATGTTTATTCTCACTATTTGGAATTTAATCGCCCTTTTAAAGTATGTACGCAGTCTACTGGTGTAGATTACAATTTCTTGATAAATGTAAAGAAGCGTGCCTAGTGTGCTGTTGCAAGCTAAACCAGATTTTGTGGGCGGGAAAATCCTCAGGGTGATTCATCCAGTTCTGCACGTGTTAAAACCAACCAAAGAAAAATCATCGAATTTAAAGGAAATGTTGTCAGAATGTACTTAAGTTTTAACTTAAATTATATTAAGTCAATTGCAAATTATATTATGTCGATTGCAAATTATATTATGTCAATTGAAAATTTTAATAAGGCGGTTGCAAATTATATTATGTCGATCGCAAATTATATTATGCCGATTGCAAAACAAGTTTAGTTTTTCAAACTTCTACAAACGCTCTCTCTGTAGTTCTTAATGGTGTAATGTGGTCTTTCACGGTGGGAGAAATCGGACAGCCAGGGAAAAAAAACACCAATTTAGAATGGGCGACCACTTACCCTTGCATATACCCTATCCCAGTATCGAACATGAGACCTGTGTGGTGCAAAGTAGCTCTTTTAAAGCAAGCCATTTCTAAAATATTCCTCTTAATCAGAGGCGTTTAAATACGCTGGATTTAATTCCATTTGCGTCGACACAAAATAACCTGCTTGTATTGTGGAACCATAAAACACCAAACTAAACCAGATTTCATTCAGAGTTGAACTTGAAAAAACGGCTAAGCGATTTTAAAGAAAATCAACCTCACCGTTGTTTGATTTTCATCAGATATACTATTTGAAACATACATTTTATTTATAAGGGGAGGCAAAAAGTCATAACTTTTCCATAACTTGAGCAACCGTGTACAGAATGAGTTGACAGGACCAGAGACAAGGACCTTAGAGTGAGCAACCGTATACAGACTGAGTTAACTGAGACCAGAAAGGGGGACCTCAAAGCGAGCAGCCCTGTACAGTATAATTTGACTGGAAGCAAAGACGAGGACTTCAGAGTTAGCAACCGTGTGCAATATGATTTGACTGACAGCAAAGACGAGGACCTCAGAGTGAGCAACCGTGTACAGACTGAGTTGACTGAGACCTGAGACGGGGACCTCAGAGTGAGCAACCCTGTACAATATGATTTGACTGAAAGCAAAGACGAGGACCTTAGAGTGAGCAACTGTGTACAGACTGAGTTGACTGAGACCTGAGACGGGGACCTCAGAGTGAGCAACCCTGTGCAATATGATTTGATTGAAAGCAAAGACGATGACCTTAGAGTGAGCAACCGTGTACAATATGATTTTACTTTAGAGTACCATTTTTTTATAAATCATCGGTAATAGAGAAAATAAATATATGAAAATAAATGAATGTAAATATACACGTAAAGGAGTTATTTATACCACCCTTATCCACTATTATTGTTGTTATTAGTGGTAATGGTTCTTTTGTTATTGTATTTCTAGCATTTTGTTGGTTATATCATCCCAAGAAAACTGAGCTAGGGTTTAGTGCCTTTTCCACAGACACGCCCCAGAAAGAAAAAAAATCTTGGAAGATAGGACTACAAATCTGACGCTCTAGCAACTTAGCTACCGAGACTCACTTTAGTGACTACGCATTTTTAGGGTACAAATATGTTTCCAATCGATTTTCTACTATATATTTTTTCTCAAGTGGAATAGTCGGAACACTTAACATTTTGATTTCATAAGTCCATGGATCCAGAATATAAACATAAAGACTGTCTTCATTCGAAGAAAATTCTTCAATTTCTGAAGCAAATGAGTGATTAAGGAAAGAAAACTTGAATGTATGGAATTTTACGCTATTTGAACAATCGATATTATATTTCTATTTTCTTACATCACACTTCCTTGTTCGCTCATATTCTTCTCAAGTTAACAATAATTTTATTTGATGGTGCTTTACGAAGACCTACTTACAAGGAAATGTTTTCTACTACCCACAAGGAAAGTTTCGAAAAGCATTTAAAGATTGCTATTGGATCTCTTTTCGCAACATGAAAAAATTGCATGTTATACGTACAAATGAAACATCTAATATGCATAACTGAGGAAGTTATTAAATCGAAATCTTCCGTCCACAAACTGCAATATAAATAAACAAATAACTCCCATGCGAAGGAAAATATCACATCTCCACAAACATACGTACACACTCATACACACACAGACACACACACACACACACACACACACACACAAACTACATTAATCCAGACAGTTTGTATTATGAAGGTATTTCTGGATTAACGAATGATAGATTACTGCAATTCTGCGAGATGCGCTTTATGTCCCTCTGGCAATATGAAGTGCATCGATCATGTAACGTTTTCTACTGTCTGAATGGGTCTTCTTTCTTTTTTTTATTGATTCTCAGTTGCACATGTGGTAACAATTCTTGATTGCTTAGTGGCATTCACCTTATAGCGAACATGTCACGCTGCAAATGATGGTTTTCCACTAAGTAACATTTGTTCATTCTTGCCGTTTCGAACAATTCAAGATAGTGGCGCATGATTATTATATATTAGGGTGGGGTGGGGTGGGGTGGGATGGGGTGGGTGAGGTGGATGGGGTTATGTAATAAATGCACTTCTGTGCGTGAAACAAATTCGTTTAGCCCATATTCAGTATCCCACCATCAAACAACCTCGATGCAGGTAACTTGTTGTAAACGCGTAATTAATCATGTATCACGGTGAAAAATGGTAATTTGATTAGTTCCAAGTAAATGAGCGTGACATTTAAATAAGCTGCAGTGGAAAGATATTAAAAAGCGATATTTTCGTTTAAAATTGTAACTTGTATTACCGAGATTTAAAATCATAAGCCATGAAACGAAATAAATATCACAATAAATATTATACAGTAAAAGGTTACGACAGCTGTTTTTGCATGGGCGTACGTGTATATAAACACAAATGGACGTGAAAAGCAAATCGCCAATTGCAGGCTGGCCTCTACTTTTTTTATTTAACTGGATTTCCAGATTTGCAAGACATTTTTTTGCCGGAACACACATTTCCGGATTATTCAGTATTTTTGTTTTAATAATCCGTTTCCATACATTTTTGCTGTTGTCACGATCTCATGTTGTTCAGGATAGTCGGAGTCCAGATTCGTGTGTGCAAGAGCTTGCATGCGTGGTCAACTGTTTGTGTGTTCTTAGATCCTAACAAGCCGCGAAGCATTACATTATGAAGCAGGAAATTCAGTTCAGATATTCAAGTACAGTGCGTGAAAAAGTGGTGTCGAGTATTGATGAGACACGCACATACCACATCTTGTGAGTTGTACCACCACTCCCTTTTAGAAGATGAAAAACAGGTGTTGTACACATAAATTTGGTTACTCCTGTTCAAAATAAACATAATGTCGTTCCATGCAGTAATTTGTATAAACCAAAATTCTTCCGTACACTTCAGGCTAAGTGCAGTACTGTCTACCACAATAGCTCAGATTGTAGAATTCTGGTTTCCTAGTTAAAGGTCGCAAGTTCAATACCCGACCAGGCCAGTTTGGGTCAGCTACTTTGGCGTTTCCTTCGGAAAGGTGCCAAATTATCATTTCCTCGGCACGGTATAGTCAAATAAATTTCATGAAAGTGTCATTAAAACCAATCATGCAACTAATCGCTGTTTCCATACGCGACATTGAAACTGCTAACGATATATTAACATCAATCATCCATTCGTTCAATTTGCTTTCATATTTATTCGTAGTCCTATAATGTTATGGATTTATTTAAACTTTTCTGCCAACTTGTCACGGTGACCTAGATCCAGACTAATAATGAAGCTAATGGGAGCATGATCCGAGCTGAGACGATAGGGTTATACAGATTGGAGGCAGTCGCGTTCAAGGTAACAGGGGTTAAGTTAGTTCTGATGTAGCAGATAGAAGTGCACTCTGTCATTGATTGATGAATAGATGTGAACTGGTACATAAAGGAAAAAGAACAATTTTCTCGTTGGGTAAATGATACCATGGGGAATATCATACAAAGCTGCGAACTGAAGATTTATTGAGTTATGTCGCTTGCAATTAATATTTTTCTGACTATTCAAATAAATTGTCAAGGCCAAAAAGTGTATCAAACTCAAGTTAACGAGGAAAGTTATAATCCATAAAAGGTACATCTAGGTCAGTGATACATCGCGCATACCAATCTGTATCAATCAATAAATGATTATGGTCCCTAAAGTATGTTGGTTACTAGGAGCTAATGCAGTGGAGATTTCAAATGAATCATAAAGGGCAAGAAGTTCATTAGAAATTAAAGAGCATATGCACCGAAACCCGTAAAGGACACACGGTATTAATGGCATGGAAAAATGGGAACCAGCCTGGAAATGGGTGAACATAAAATAGAGTATATATGCGTTTTGGCTAGCCAGGATTGGTTAATTATATAAGTTATGTTTTATGAAAAAGAATCTTTTGAGAGCTTATCTTAGTTGTAAGTGACAAAAAAAAATTGAGACATTGTTTTATTGATGTAATTCCAGTACTTTAACAGTCTTGAGTTTTTGTGCGGAATTGACAGAGCATGTTTCAAACACATTCAGGTCCTTTCCTCTGCACAGTAGCTGACATCGAGGTTTCATATATACTGATAAATATATGTTGATCATGGGCACTTGGAAATTTCAAATTATTGAATTTTTAATATCAATGTGTTTGCATAGGTTTACTGGGGGAAATGAATTGGTACTGTGAGTCCTAAAAGACACGTCTACATTTATTAGTCACTTTACGAACTAAACGGGATTAAATTATGTGTTAGGGCTGCACATGTTTAGTGGGTACAAGCTTGAATGGGCAGACATATAAGTTGGTTTTAAGGTTTTAATTGGCCCAAATTCATTTTCTCTCACTCTTCATTTCTGTGTAGTTTGTCCGTTATGCATGGGGGAGGGGAGAGGGATCAGAAATCAGAAAGAATTGTGATGAAAATGTGTACCATATTAAATTCATTTTGAAAACGAGGATTAATCATACTGTTTATCGTTATTTTCATACGACACTAATGATTAATGTGTGGAAATTCATCATCGATCTAGAATCAACTGCAAACGGTAGCTAGAATGTTTGTATATGTGTATTATTGCGCCATGGGCGGGTCAGAATTTGATAAACCAATAGTTCTGATTAATCAAACTGCTTTATACAAACAATTAAAAATGCAATGTTTTATATATATATATATATATATATATATATATATATATATATATATATATATATATATATATATATATATATATACATGCATGCATGCATGCACGCACGCACGCACGCACGCACGCACGCACACAAATACATACATACATACATACATACATACATACATACATACATACATACATACATACATACATACATACATACATACATACATACATACATACACGATGTGCTCAAATTGTACAGTACTCAAAAAGTGCATATGCACACTGGCATGGATAGTACAATACAAATATTTACTGTGCTCAGATTATACATTACGGGGAAGAATCATCTCTCACTGTGGAACAGATTATAAAGTACTTACAAGGAGGTCATATTGTATCAGCAACCCCTGGATTAATTGCTTCTTATTCCTTAGTTTAGTATTACACAAGTTGTGCATCACTTCTATCTTCAGCGTCAAAAATCGATCTTATCTTCAAACTCGACTGCCTCCAGTCCCCCCGACTCTACCGCCGTATCTCGGTTCATGTCCCCCCCCTATTATCTTCAGAATTAGTTTGGGTCTGTGCACCGTGACTACCATTAGCTTCGTAAGTAGCTTGGGTCTGAGGCACCGTGATATATATTTCCCCCTTGAAAAATAAAGTTTTCAGACAACGTGGCTGTAAAACATGTCTGTAATATGTTTGGTTTTTTTTATTTGGTACAAATTTATATGTACACGTTCGACAATCGGGCTCGATGTAAACAACAAAGCACAACACCGAAAATGTCATGTCGCAGAAATCACCTTTCTTGCTGATGATGGCTTAATGGTGTATTTGACCTTAGTTGTCAAAATTCTATCACTCACTAATGACATCTCCGCGACTTTGTGACCAAGGTGTCCCGGAAAGAAATAGTCATTAAAAATCAATGGCCGTTACAGACGTAATTACAGTGATGGGTTGATGGTTGTAATAGTCACCGGTGTCAGTGATAGTTCCAGAGGTAGCTCTTGCAGAATTTTCCGAGTTTTTGGAACCATTTTGCCCTCTCTTAAAGGGGTAATGTTCAAAAAATAATGTTGCCTGCTTATACGTTTCTAGACACTGTCTTTCATTGTGTCCCTCCCGCCGCTGCATATTGGGATACACTCTTTTGTTCTCATACTTCTTGGCGTGTTGGTGCCACGACACCATCCATTAAAGCTTCTTGTGTGACCCCTTCCTCGAACTCGAAAAAGGGAGGAGAGGCTGTGTTGTCAAGGAAGCGACATGGCTTGGTAAAACTCTTTCACTTAAGGTTCGAATCTTGTCATAGCTCAGAATATCATGATTCAAGGTTTGTGTAGATTGCGGTCCATTAAAATTTTAATTACATTCCCCCACGTTTTGCTATCCCGAATGCCTATTTATAGGATTTGGAATCATAAATCTTCTAAGCCCTGGCCTCCGTCCTTGAAGGAAGTATTGAAATACCAGTTTGTCATGGGCTCTGCAAGCCAGAGGCTATATTCCATTTTCGTAATCTTGTATGCTTTCACCATTCAGCTATTTCCTTGATTCAAAGAAGTGCATTCTCTGTAAATCCTCCAGGCAAAATATTTTCTTGAATTTTTTTTATAAGTATTTCGTAAAATGATTTTTATTCTCCGTTACTGTTTTCAAAATAGTACCCCGCCCGCCATCTCAACAGCTCTGGAAGCATCCCCAATTTCTAAAATTATTTCACCTGTTTTCTCAAATGTTTAAGCAAGCTTTCAAAGTCGTCATTCTTTTCTCTATATTGTTTTTGGAGTTTTTATTGTTGAATGTTTCGGCTGCATGTTATACTATCACGGATCAATACTGTTTCGTTTGTTCTTTTTACAGTTTTAATTATCCCATAATCCACCATGAATAATCGTTGGAAAGTCTTCGGAGGCAATATTGTTCATGTATGTTACTTCCCTTGAAATCAGTACCTCAGAGTGTATTAGTCTTGTTTCTTTATTTACTATTTACAGAATTATGCATCTACCATTGACCAAATACACTTCCTTTTTTCTACATCAAAAACTGATCTTAACCCCACTATCTTTAACCTCCATTGCCTCCATTCCTTCTAACCCTACCGCCTCATCGCGGATAATGCCCCCCCCCCGTAGCTTCCGAATTAGTTTGGGTCTATGCACCGTTACCACAATTAGATTCATAAGTAGCTTGTGTCTGGGGCAAGTTGACACAGTAACGTCCCCTTGATTATGGCCTTCCTATTGTTCTCAAAGAGCTGAATATTAACAGACGTAATCGTTATCTTAAATGTTTACCAGGTCATGATGGTCAATGTACACTGACCATAGATTGATCTATACGAATTTAAGAACTCCACCAAGTCCTGAATCTGTTTACCTTCTACATTTCGATTAGTATTTTCTGTTAATGAATTGATTCAATCTTTTAAGTAGCAGTAGTTTTCAACTGTGCTGAGGTTACTGTCCCAGAAAAAAAATCTGTGAGCTGATAAATTCAAAGAATAACAGTTCTGGAAGAACCATTCTAAATTCCAAAGTAATTTACGTTTCATGTTCACTACGTTTTTGTTTTTTTTTTTTTTGTTGTTTTTTTTTTTGCCTTAAAATTGTCCCATAAGGGCCGCACATGTTGATTTTTTTAATATACAAATTTATTAATGTATATCGAATGTATCAATTGCACGTAAAATGGTGTGAGTCCTTCAAATCGCAAGTTAGCTGGAATGTATCCCATAGTGCTTTATAGCCAAGACTCGAAAATGTGCTTACTTCACATCTTAATAAGTACATATTTCTATATTCCCTGATAAAGCCAAAAAATGCTCATAAGAACAGGCTTTTACAATAAGAACGAATGATTTGAATACTATTGTAGATATATCTAATAATATTTCGAAAACGTATTAAATAGTGTTTTCAGCAAATATGTAAATGATAGAAAATGTAGAATAATAAGTAAAAGTATGTTCGCATGGTAAGGGAAGTAATAGGTCCGAAATTATAAACTCTTAAAAGACAATAATAAACCAGAATATTGATGCTGTTTTGCTTAAATTAAAAAAAACAACATTATTTTAATCAAAATTTTCATGCGACGATTCTTTGAGAAATGAAACTGGTTGATATTTAATTTACTAGAATGTCATAGTTTATGTATATTTTTTAACATCATGTTAAATATCATGCTTTATTTATTTGTCCATTATACATCAATGGCTTTGTACTTTTGTGCTATAACCAGCAACATGTAATGCAATTTTAATCCACTATCATAAAACATTACAGCTCCTGTGACCTCAGATGCGAGAGGTCGCTGGTTCGAACCCCGGACGAATCATACCAAAAGACATAAAATAGTGCCAACAGCTGCCGAGCTTAGCGCTCATCATTAAGGGGTTAGTGTTAGGACTGGTCTGCCTGGTGTCAGGATAATGTGACTGGGTAGGACATCATGATACATGTATTCGACATGATGCCACAGTGCTAGACATCATAAACTGCCACACTGCAAATATCGTAACGATATAACTGAAAAATTGTTAAAGCTACGTTAAAAATCACACATACACACACACACATACACACACTCACACACATATTATGCCTTAGAACCCAATCCATTATTCTCCACACGGTATGCATGTAGCCAAATTCATATTAATCTATTGGACACCCTTTTATCCACACACACACACACACACACACACACACACACACACACACACACACACACACACACACACATTATGCCTTAGAACCCAATCCATTATTCTCCACACGGTATGCATGTAGCCAAATTCATATTAATCCATTGGACACCCTTTTATCCACTTTTGATGCTGCAAGCGTTTCATTTCCATACTTTGATTACTAAAGGCGATTTCAATGCCGACTTTCTTACGCCCAATGGGCTTTTCACGGTTACGATCTCTTGAAAACACCAGAGGGCGTCTAGGTGCAGCTCGCTTTTGGATAGTTCAATCAATAAAGATGGCAGATATAGATTAAAGAAAATATGACAGACCGCTCACATTCCGCAAGCAAGATTGATATCTCACTATCTTAAAAGAATTTCTATCAATATTTGATCAATTGTTTTTTGTTGTTTTTATTCATCTTTATTCCCTGCTTTCGAATAAATGTTCTCTCCCCATTTCAAACTTCATTATCTTTCCATTACTACCTCATGCTCTAGTTTGCATTATTTGATTGTGCGAAAATATATCGCTGCGTAAAACGATTGTTACAGCAATTTATCTCGCTTGAAAAATAATGAAAATATGTTGTTGGGGGTTTTTTTTACAGCTTTAATCATTGGAGTTACTGGAGGTTGAACGACAACGAAAAAAATTCTGACTTCTTAAGGTTCTTTTTTTTTCGATATAGACTTGCATTTCTATTAATGTTCAATATATTTTTCATGAAATAACTTGAGTTATATCTAGGAAGGATACATTTTTTTTTCAAAATGCACAAATGTCATCTGCGCTTGAACAGACAGGCGTACGTACGAGTCTCCTTGATAATTATTTCAATTTTATTTTTTTTAACGGTGGGAATTTTTAGAGTATACAATTTGGAGAAATACCGATATTAGACACACTATGTATGTATATGACATTTGTGGCTCTCACCTATCTGCCTCCCTGTCCCTATGCCTGTCTGTCTCATTTCATCTGGTGCATGGCCGGAATCTTTGAAATAATTGGATCTTTTAAACTTACATATTTGATCCATGGAAAATCAAACAGAGTTAAACTAAATTAAAGAAGGCTGTTCCAGATAATTTACTGGTGGCAATCAGAAATATTGTCACCCACCCCCCAGGAAATTTGAGAGTTATTACAACGTGACAGTATAAGTAAAGAAAGATCATGCTGAAAGTTATTGCATGCACCGTCCGATGCTTGATGTTTCAAGTTCTGAGAAAACCATCGAGGAATGTAAATAATAAATATTAGGTTGAATGAATGCATGGCTATATTTGACTGGACAAGGCAAGAAAAAATTAAGTACATGAGGAAATACTTTTTTGATTGTTTAAATACCTTTATCCCACCACCCAAAAGAAAATGAAACAAACAAAAAACCTAATTGGGCATATTAATTAATCTGAATATTGTACGATGTTTACACCCAAATATAACAAAACTTTTCTGGTCTAAAATATTTAGCATTAAAGATCCGCAGACGTATCAAACTCGTGTTATAATTTTCTTACCGAACTCGTGTTATAACTTTCTTAAATCGTGTTATAAACGAACTATATATTATCCTTGAGAAAATAACTGAGAAGGAAGGACATATCAACGTATGAAAAATGCAAATTGTTGAGATGGTTTTCGTTAAAGTTATGCAGCCAAAATGTGCAATAAATGTTTAAAATCGGAGAGCAAAATAAAATGTATTTGAAATTATGGATATTGAATATATAGTATTTTGTTTAATATAAATATGGACAGTGTATTCAATTTAACTTTTTGATATCATTTAAGTGTGAACAGTAAATATTGTTTAATTATCTGATATAATGTAAGTACAGACACCGAATCTAATTACTGATGTCATGTCTAAAATTATTCTCCTAGTATGAATAAAAGATGTTAGACATGTTGTTGTTATTGTTGTTGTTCTGGGGAGTAACTACATTTTTTAAACACACGAAAGGCTATACATGGCGGCCAATATTAATTGGTGGAGGAAGAAACCGAGAAATCACCGGAAAGAACCACCGACCCATGAGAAGCCACTTGTAAGCTTTCTCACATATATATCCACATTCGCAGAATCTTAGACTCGAACAGACGCAGACAGAGGTGAGATGACAGTGAGCCGTAACGAAAAGCGCTTTAGACCACTCGGCCACTCGTGGCCCCGATGTTAGACATGTATAATTTATTCATTGCTGTAACCCTAATGATCTGTAGTACAGCTAAAATGGTGTGAAATTCTGAAATATCCGGAACTGGAAATATTTTTGGGCATGCGCATTGGAACTTAGGGTGGTAATTCTAAGCGCTACAATCAGTAACTCCGTTACAACCGTGAAACCCTCTATAAACAATAAACAGCACAATCTTTCCTTACCCTACGTTAGTATTACTAATATACATAATACATAATAAATTCGTTCGGATAAGTTCCATGTCTTCCCGTAATATCTACATTCCATCAATTCGTCAATGTATATAAGTAAACAATATCATTGTACGAACTCGGATATATGAAATCAACACAGATATTCAATAATAACAACTATAGATGCCTAAATGTCGCTTGAAGATTTAAAATCCTTTCTTGTCGTTAGCAAAGACTAGTTACTACTTTTCAAAACTCAGTACGTGATACGTATTGATTGGAATACATGAGTGGTACGTATTGATTGGAATACATGAGTAGAAAACGGATTATGTTCTTCTCACGAGATCTTTATCATAAGACCAGTCCTCCATGGTTACATAAAAATATTGTGTGTATTTACCTCAGTGCTTGCAAAATATTCATTTTTGTATCTATTAAATCATGTTGTCATTTACTTTCAAAACATCTTCGCCAGACAATGGTTACCAGTCAAAGGTCTGTATAGTTCTGTTGTGCTCATTTACAATTATGAGAAAAAAAATACAAGGAATAAATGACCAAAATTAGTATATACATCTTAAAGTGTTCCAGAAGTGGAGAAAAAGAACATCATAATATAGTATCAATTGCTGTTCTTAAAATCCTATTGATTGGGGGGGGGAGTATGAAAGCCTCAAATGCACAAAGAAAAGCTGCTTACATTTTAGGTGCCAGGAAGAAGTAGATGCAGTCAGTTATAGCAATAAGTACAATATTTGGTTTTAATTACATACAGCATGGTCAACTTCTTGCGAAATTGGCTTAGTGGTCCAAAGCGCTGTCCTTTACAGAACACTATCTCTCCCCTGTCCGCATGGCCAGAGTTTGTCTGTGAGAAAGCTTGACTAGTAGCTTCACATGGGTTGGCGGTTCTTCTCGAGTTATTCCTCCACCAAATATACTTGCCACCATATATAGCCTATCAGGAACCAAAATGGCGCTAAACCCGCAAAAGCAAATCTTTCTTAAAATGATTTGATCTTGTTCTGGAAGATGCAGCAGTGAGAAATTTTGGAAGTAGGATATACAACAGGTTGTTAATTATATTGTAAAATATGGTAAACTGCTTGGTTGTTTCATATTTCTACCGACTCCCGTTCAAGTTGTACAAATCATCTATCTGACACTGCTGGGGTTTACCGCTTGAAAATTACAATCATCTCTATGTTAAATCATTAATAAATTACGTATTCAAAAATATATAATGCTATGTGGAGACGTCGCGAAGTATATTTTCTGATCTGTAACACGCAGTTTATATAATACCAATTAAATTTAGATAGGAGGCAAATGCAAATGTGACACCTAGAGGCCTTTTCGGAAAATGATTCATCTCCGGAAGAGAGAAGTTCTTTAGCGCCGACTAATTACTTTCACTATGACTGTCCTGGAAACCCATAAACATCAAAACTCCTAGAGGGGCCCCGAGTGGCCAAGTGGTTTAAAGCGCTCTCTGTTACGGATCATTGCCATCTCTCCTCAGCGTATTTCGAGTCTCGGGTTCTGCTAATGTGGGTATGTAAAGAGCTTGCAAGTAGCTTCGGGTGGGTCGGTAGTTCTTTCCGGGGTTTTCCCTGGTTGTTCTTCCACCATTAATACTGGCCGCCATGAAGTCAATGACGCGCAACATTTGGGACATAATAACCTACTTTTGCATTGAGGAGGTAGTGCTCATTCCCCGCTCCAATTTTCGTGATTATAGATAGTATGCACTAAAAGAAAGGTTTTAAAACGTAATATATATATACGCAAGAAAAATCAAAGAAAAAACAAAACATAAACCAATAAAACGTGAAATGTAGGTCGCAGTGACATTCTTTGCTGCAAGGAAGCGGTCCTAATAGTGATACATCCAATCAACTAGTTTAATGATTCTAACACAGTGCTTGAGAATTAAACGTAAAACACAAAATTAAATCAAATTAGTTAGGCGTGAAATATAGATCAAGTTGTCTACTTTTGTGATGAAGATGTAGTAGACTTCAAGATGCATGAATTCTGTAAAATGGTATAGTAGTAATACATTTTTACATGTCTTTGAACATGATACTGTTTATATACACCTCTCAATCAATGTAATTCAACAATGAATTACATATAATTATGTCTTACTTTGCTCCGCTGATAGATAAGAATGTGGGGGGGTATTGATTTCGATTTTGCATGAGGATCAGAAGGAAAGACCAAATATGATAGACATCGCTCATATAGTATGGGAAATACAGAAATACATTAACTAAAAACTTAACAAAACTTTTCAAATGACCTTAACCTTGAATACGTGTCAGAAGGAGGGTAGGGGTGCATGAATATGATGAGGTGGATCTTCTTGACTATGTATGTATGTATGTATGTATGTATGTATGTATGTATGTATGTATGTATGTATGTATGTATGTATGTATATGTATGTATGTATGTATGTATGTATGTATGTATGTATGTATGTATGTATGTATGTATGTATGTATGTATGTATGTATTATCGAAATCCGTATATATATGATGCATGCTATTCGCCGGCGTGTACGAATTTTTATTTTTCTCTCCAGAACATCATGGGAAAAAACAAAATTCGTAATGAATTATCACTTTTATATTGTGCACGAAAATTAACCAAATAATTTGTTTGTCTGTTAATATATGCAACAGTTTTAAAAAGTTTCCAAAACAAAAGTTTGGTTAATATTTTATATGATTATTGAAAAGATGTATTTGCGATTTTTTTTTTCTTTAAAAGAAATGCACACGAGGGGAAAGGGTGATATTTTTCTCTTTCAACTTGATTGTGGTTTATGTGCCTCAGAGTTTTTATGGTTTTATACCAAATATTTTCATGTTGAATTTGTAGTGATTTCGTTTGGATGCGTGTGGATTACTTTGGAGCTAAAGACCTTACATTTATGTTATCGTAGCTAACAGAGGATTACCGTTAATCTTTTAAGTTAGGTAGGCTGTTAAACATTTTTTCAATGGCATATAAAAATGAATAATGATAACTGTGCACCTCTGTCTACATATTATAAATTGAATCGCAGCTTTTCCTTCATTATGTTTCTGTGTAGGATACTTTAAAAAAAGATTCTCAGACATTCTGTTATTTTCGAACTTTAATAATGATAGAGTTTCAAAACTCCGTCATTACGTGAATACTCTCAATGTGAAAATTGTGGTAACGAAATAAAACAAGAGCCATGAGAATATGGGCAGCAGCATATGCGTATTGTAAAACCAAAATTTAATCTCTAAATCCAGATAGCAGAAACGTGTGCTCTAGAATTGTGTCTTTGTACATATATCATGAATTCATGCACTCTTGGCATTGCTGTATAATAAGGGAGAAACATGGAGATAAAGCACGGATGTTTCTTAATAAAATATGTAGTCCACGTTCACACAGTCTAGTGCTACCACGGCTAAAGAATCTGCATCAGTTGCTTCGAGAAACAAGGTACTGCACAGTTATTAATTGTTCCAAATTGTATTCGGTATTATTTTTTGTTGCAGACTTAAAATATACCTTGCACTACGTGTTACTGTTTCTATTTACTAGTTCAACAAATACTGCATGGAGTCAATAATAAATATCGACCGTGCAATATCTGGTTTATTGCAACAACTGGGAAAGACCGGCTACATATTCTAGTACTCCGCGTTTGGTCAGATCTTTCCCACGCCAATTTAGAAACAAAAATGTATTCAGCGAAAGGATACGGTATTGTATTGGCATAGGATATGCTCACTATGCAGGACTGACGAAATTAGGTGACACTATATTGAACCCACCATGTCTGATCTCGATTAGCAGAATATTTTCCTCAGCCATTAAAATTAAATCAAGTCGTCTTATTATTTTGCCGATGCACGAGCTAATTTTATAGAGTTAGCAAACTGGACACCATTCATTTTCATTGTAATCCAATGCCCAGGATAGCCAACGTCGCTTGCCTCAGTGTCTCCTTATGAAAGGGAGTTAGCTTCCTCGACACGATGTAGACAGTAATCTATTAAAGTGGCATTAATTTTTCTTTTAAAAAAGAAAGAACGACTATCCATTTCTTACACTATATTGTCACGTGATCAGGATGCTGTGGCTAACCGTAATCTTGAGGTAAGAGATCAAAAATTGATCACGTGATAAAACAATTAATGTAGAAAAAATACCGATTGTAATAGAATAATGCTGTCGCGAGATCTGATGATTATGTGACTGCGCAATGATGCAGTGTTACATGGAAAAGTAGTCTGTTCTCAAATACAGAACCAGCGGTTTATATATTTGTTTATCGATGCAACAAGTATATCCTTATTGTTATTGCTGATAAGATAAATGTTCTCAACTGGGAATAAGATGTGACATTTCACCCCTAGAGAACTACCCAAATGTCAAAAAAGGGCCTGATAATTGTCAGAGAAAACTGGAACTGCAAGCTGATCAATAAACGAACCAGATTTGATGCTGTCTACATCTAAATCTACAGACTGGTACAATGGATGTTTGTGTCAATACAATTATCTGTCATGTTCATCTAACCAGAAACTGTGTAGTCCTATGCATTTCTTTCTGTTCATTCATACCTTTGAAAATGTTAAACATTTTGTTGCGGCGTATCAACGTGACCCCTACAACCCCACCCCAAATTACAACAGCAACAAGCAAACAATCGAGAAGAATCTAATTTGCAGGATTACTGAATGTTTACAGTGTAACCTTAAAGTGTTTAATTTGCTATGTGCAAAATGAATATTTACATTATAACATTAAAGTGTTTACCTTACTGTGTGCAAACTGAATATTTCCCATCTAACATTCAAGTGTTTACCTTGCTCTGTGCAAACTGCAATATAGGTTAGAATCCTTGTTTGAAAGTTCAGTCGTTCAAATATAATTTGATTTCGTTTGGTGACAGCATTACGGCACAACAACACAAGTTGGTTATTTATTGGCAAGATAATTGGAGTAAAGTGCATGGCCCAAGGACACACCACAGTAGCTGACTCAAGCTGCTCCGATGGCACGATTCAAACCCGCGTCCTTTTGGTCTTAGGTCCAGAACACTAGACTACACCGCCACCTTAACTCTGCAATGAAAATAATAGCATTCACTGACTTTATATGTCTTGAAGAATAAAAAACATTTACCGACTTTATATGTCTTGAAGAATAAAATAACAATCAGTACATATCACAATGAATTGCAGCTAACGTGAACTATGCGTCATGAAAACCATATATGGTTGCAAGTGCAAAGTATATGGCAGTCTGATTAAAATCAGATCCCCCCCCAAAAAAAAAAAATGCATCAGAATGTATCATGAATACAGAAGACGATATCCTTGGGATTTCTTGAGATTTAAGAACAACAAAATTCTTACAAGAATCGGTGACATTGATGGATGATATACAAAAAAGCAACAAGGTTTTTCAATCAAATGGGAGAATGTCTGATTTTGAGTTTTCAATGGCTTTTATAGTAATATAAGACGATATTGAAAGCAGCAACTATAAAGCTGTGTCAGCAGTGACATCTAAAGAAAATGGTGACCGTGATCAATTGTAAAAAAAACAAACAACCCAACATTGATCAATGAAACCTTGATTGCTGACTGACTATTATGGAATACTGTAACCGTATCAACCTAATAACGTGTGTACCAGCGGTGAAAACGAATAGTACATCTTACAAAGTAATTGTTTGGTCAAATTATTGAAGCTTTTTAACCACAATTGCAGAGGTAATAATACAATGTACATCAAGAAAATCAGTTACGAGTGCAATTTTAACCAATTATTTAATAATCAGGAAGGAAGATGAACTGAATCCATGTCATCATTCACTGCCATGATCATAGTGTGGTACAAAATGTTTCCACTGTCATTATTAGTACAGATAACTGATTCAACAAATCGCTTAAAATGCTACAGCAGTATAGCTTCTTTTATTCCATTTGTTTCTTGGGGAACTAACATATACAGTCAAAATACGAATGTACAATACCCGATTTAAAAACAAATGTAAATAAAAACTGTATGGGAAATTGTAAAATATCGCTTTCGAACCAGTCTACGATAATAACCGTATGCAAGCAACTGCCGAATATATCCGGTATTTAGATTTTTTTAAAAAAAGGCGTGACGTTTTATTTGTATCATATGTTGCAAAGTCCGAGTCGGCATCGTGATATTTTGTAACATTTCTAAGAAATTCAGCACGAAATCTACTATTCTGAAGCAACTAAAATTGTCCCTGTCTTGTGGGTCTTCACCATTTTAAGATAGGGAAGCCCAGAGGCTTTTGACAATGGTAGAGAAAGATCTGCAGGCACCAAATATATTTCTAACTTTGACGAATCCGAACCTGCTGATGAAGATGACGATGAAGGAAGAACACATAAATTGACAAACAATTTATGGTAATTATATTCTGATAATTTCACAGAGCCTTCGGTGCCACAAGTAAACATTAAATTTTACTCATGGGTTAGACTCGCCATAATGTATTGACTATAAGGGATGGAATCTGTTCTGTTTGGGGAATTAATTGCATTTCAGTTAGGACTCGCTCTATTAATTGTAGAGTCAGATATTAACGCAAGGTCTATGGTGGTAACTAACAAAGAGTTTATAGAAACCAGCGAAAATTTGAGGAAGTCGTGGACCGTTTGAAATAGGTGTCATAAAATTATATTTTCCAGAACAGCTGTTAAAAAAGGAGGCACAGAGAGGATTATTCTGACTTTAGCTCCGGAAAATATAAGAATTCTCTCGAATGTGTTGAATTTTGAATAAGTATGGATCCTTAAACTTGAATTCATTGTGCATTAAAAATTGTATTCCAGTCAAGCCAGAAAAGTCTTTGTGAACGGTCACTTCGACCTTCGTGTCTTCATGTCAGTGTTAAACTTGAAAGGTTAGCTTAGAACTGGCACTGGCATCGAAACGATGTCATGAGAAAGTAACATTAGTGTTACTAACGATTACCGTTTGTGGTAAACCCCGTGCATTTTCAAAGCGATGTGGATAAGCAACGTATTTCTCAGATTTTAGTCTGACAAAATCTGACGAAGTAATTATCTTGAGGAAAAATTATGAACCGCTGATTTCGATTGGTCAGTTGAATTAGGCCGTTAACATTGGAAGTTATGTGAATTTAAAGGTAACGACCTTGGTTAAAATTCTTGAGTCAGGAATTTTCCCGAGAGAGGCAAAAGTTTGACTCCAGGGGAACCTAAAGAATATTGTTTTCCTGGTTAAAAGGTAAAGGGACTAGGTGGCTGTCTTGAAAGGAAAGACAGGCTATAGCGTTATGACGCACGATTTGTCAGAAAGGTAAACAGCATTAAGGTACACAATTTTAATTTTGATTTCATGTAATTTTCTATTTTATTTGGTTTGTTTAATGCAAATGTGTTTGATATGACTATGATCCATACTGTGTATCGTTTATTCGATTTCATGGAAATCTATTGATATGCTAGAATTTTTATGCAATTTATTCCTTTAATTTTACATTAATTAGTTCATTGATAGAATTGACTGATTGCATGCAATCCAAATTTTCAGATGTGTAAGATTTCATAGAGTCATATGAATTCATTTTCTTTGTCTGTTAGGAAGAAACTGATTATCGTGAGTTAACGATAATTGCATATTTATACATGATTTTGTAATGCTTAAAGTATCTTGTAGGTTAGTGATTGCTATGAGCTAGAAGTTAGTGAATCTTTTCAACAACAATCGGTAGTACGTTTCTTATTTAGTGGAACTGACTAGGTAAATGTCTACGAAGTCATGTGGTAGCGTAGACACACTGCTCACGTATTAATTTGTTGTCCGCTGCTGGAAGCGACATTATGATCTACCTAATTAGGTCAGACTTGGATGGGTCATTTGTGAGGACCGTTAACTGTTATGGTCACCTTATGTCAAAATTTATGCAGTGTGGATGGCTAGTTATGCTTCTGAGTAACAAAAGTGAGAATTTTATATACATATATATATATATATATATATATATATATATATATATATATATATATATATATATATATATATATATATTTGCCCTAACAATGATAGATAGATAGATAGATAGATAGATAGATAGATAGATAGATAGATAGATAGATAGATAGATAGATAGTGGTATTCTTGTCTCCCAAAAGCTAACGATGACAGTCTGAAAATAAGAGTTCGGAATAGAATGATCAGAGCAAGAACAAGTATACACGTGGAGGTGAGGAGACGTGGGATACACGGCGTCAAAACAGAAGGCGATGCTAGGTGATACAAATGAGGCGTGAACATTGAGCTCTTTTCACCACTCTTTACCATGATGAACGAATCCAAATTGAATACTACTATAAAATTCTATGAATGTAAATCTGTTGAATTGAATTTGCCAATTTTAGTTTCTGTATTAATTAATTAAAATTTATCTTATTTTTCTTGTTTAAGGGGGCTCGTATTGTATTATTTTTCTCAATAGTCTTGCTCAGTTCTCTGTTGACGTTCTACCCATCCACTCATACCGGGCAATAACATCCAGGGATGTCATTCTCTAAATAACGATAGTCAAATCTAAATAACCACCCATCTTTCTAAGAGGGAGACTTTACATTTTCTTTAAATTATTTGAGGTCTTGTGTCTAAAGGGAGGAACAGAGAAGGAGAGATATTTTGTTTCATAGGAAAGTGTGAATCTCGAATATAGCACAAGTTTAGTCTCAATTGCATACAATATATGTTCACTGATGTCAGTTTGTACTTATTTGTTGAATTTGTTCATTTTAAATTTACACTTCAATTTTTCATTTAATTCAGAAGTAATTGCTTATATGTATTTTGTCTTACATATTATATGACTCGTGTATTATATGAATGAATTCGGATTCAGTTGTTTTTTATGTAATATAAATGTAGGATTTCATGCATTTCTTCTGACATGAGGAGTAAATTGTTTTTCTTAAAAGATTTGTATCATAAAGATTTCATACTTTGCATAAGGTATGCTGATAATTGAAATTTCCATGTCTGAAATTGTATGTCAATCAATTGATAATTAGCAGGGTAGTTAAGACAAGTTGTGAAGCCCATTAATTCGTGGTCAATTAAGATGTGATATCTCTTCAACCAAGAATCGATGAGCAAGTACTGACCGGCACAGTTTATCTGGAAAGTTATAGCCATAGTGGGGCAGTAATAATATATGAAAGCGTTAATTATATCATGGTCTCAGTAGGAATGGGAAATCACCTAGACAGTACATAAATTCACGTTGATAGTGTTGTGAGAAGTATCAGACTGCGAAACGACCATAATTAGTTTTGTTAAATTTCAACAGACAATATCTGACGCAAAAGAGAGCGGAAATAATGCTTGATCCCAGAAGAAGATAAAATACTAACAGGTGTTTGCAATGGGTATTTTTTATATTTTTTTGTTTTGTATTTGAAGGGAAGAGAAGCTCCTTGTTTGCAACCAAAAAGATGATGACCCGAAGAGGAGAGAGAGAGAGAGAGAGAGAGAGAGAGAGAGAGAGAGAGAGAGAGAGAGAGAGAGAGAGAGAGAGAGAGAGAGAGAGAGGGTATGCCGACCTGTCACAAGTAGTGATATGGGAAAGACCGCAAGCAGCAAGTGATGATGAAATGGTGGCAATTTGAATTCATCAGTCACTCGATCACAAGATGACATATATTTGGTCCGTATAAAAGAACAGCTGAATAAATTCACATAAATTTTGTAATTCTGTTTCAAAGAGAAGGCAGATCATTCAAATGTCATGTTGTATTTCATTTTGTTTACACCTTCTTGGTTATTCTGTGTCTCATTCCTGAGCCCCCCCATATTATATATATATATATATATATATATATATATATATATATATATATACAATATGTAAGATATTACCCTCATAACATTATACTCTTATTCATCTTCTGTACACTAACTATCGAAATTTAACTATACGTGTTAGCTTTTGAACATATATATATATATATATATATATATATATATATATATATATATATATATAGTTGATTTTTATAAATTACGTAATAAATACTTTGTTCTATGGTAAGCAGGTACTTGAAACATCTTTTTTTCTTTGACATATAATTTCATTTTGCAGTACTATATGTTTTATCTGTTCCTGACGTTTCTCAGCGTGTGTCAGCGTACGATACGTGTCCATAAATTTGATAAGCACATTACTCTGCTCTAAAGACTTTTAGGTGTAATCGGTTGACTTTGTTTGGTAATGCCCACAGCAAGGGAATGCCTATGTTTTTGTGAATTAAAAAGATAATAAGTGTCCGCAATAAATATTAACGGACACATTGTATAATACACTATCGAGGGTTCGGTCTAGTATGCCTAGACAATAATCTTTAAAAGTTGCATAATATCAGCAATAGACAACTTGGAGCAAGTTCAAAACAAAGAAAATGGAGAAATAAAATGTCCAAGTAATTTTTCCCTAATAAATTGCGAAAAAAACCTAACAGGAAATGAAAAGAGACCTGTGTGCAACCAGCCGGGTATGTATGTAGATAAAACCCAATATTTTTATTCGCCGTTTAATATCCTGACGATTTCAGTCATGAGTTTTCTAAACTCAAGTCTGTAAAAGGACAAAAGTTTAATCAATAAAAACATTTCTCTACTTTTTTCAGTTGGAACTAGGATAAGCTCTGAAACTATTTATTTTAGTACCATGAGTCGTTTACTTGATGTCTAGTTTGTTACGTATAACATAATTACACCTATGCAGTTAGTGTTGTCTTCGGAGAGGAATGTACAGAGTAAATCAAATAAAATTAACCTGATTAAAATCGATATTTCTTACATAACAATGTGACCACGGTAGTTCCGTTGGAAGAGCACTGGACTGGTAATCCAATGGTTCGATACACACCCAAGCCAGAACGGGTTGGCTGCGTTTGGGGGTGTTCATGGGAAAGTCACTTTGCTCCAGTTATTTCCGCATAATAGAACCAATACAATGCTAAACGTGCGGTTAAAACCAACAAGAACAACAAACGACAGGCTTGTTTCAATCATGACATGATGTCATGTTCAGCTTAATATTAAATTTGCCAACCAAATTACAGCATAGTTTTATTTTTAATATAAAGGGTGCCATTATCTACATAACGTTATTAAAGATACTTCTTCCTCACGCGGAATGCAACGCTTTATTTAATAGGTTACTCAAAATAAGTGGACTGAGAGTTCAGAAGTTCACCCAAACATGAACATTTATAAATCTGTGCCTGCAAAATCTACTTATTATAAAAAGATATCGATTTTAATCCGATCGATATTATGAGACTAATTCAATCCAAAATTAGTAAATTTACATCACTATAACTTCATAATAATATGCATGGACGACTAACTGGTATTTGTTTTAATTATACACAAACGCGTATATGTAATCCTATATATTTTAATTTTGTAAATAGGGCACCTGCTCCTGAATTCTGCATATAAGTGTGATAAGAAACCGAAGCAGTTTGATTGGCCAGAGATGAGAGCACAACATGCCTTTTACAGTGTTTGTTACACATAGACTCTGGGGCCCCGAGTGGCCGAGAGGTCTAAAGCGCTCTCCGTTATGGATCACTGCCAACTCACCTCTATCTGCGTGGGTTCGAGTCTAAAATTCGGCGAATGTGGATATGTGAGAAAGCTTGCGAGTAGCTTCTCGTGGGTCGGTGGTTCTTTCCGCGGATTTCCCGGTTTCTTCCTCTACCATAAGTACTGACCGCCATGTATAGCCTATCGTGTGCTGAAAAATGGAGTTAAGCCCAACAACAACAACAACAACAACAACACATAGACCCTGGAAAAAAATGGAACATAAAACATATGCGATGATCATCATCTGTTGTCACTTCATGTCTGTTTGCAAAACACATGAGTCACCGCACAGCTACAGGCAAATCTGTACCACATCTCGTGTCAGTCTAAAGTTTTGTTCTCTTGTGGAACATGGCTGGTTTTAATACAGAATTTATTTAAAGCATCGTAATGAGAGACACAGCAATTCAATTGACAGCAGATGAAATTACCAGCGGAATAGAAAAGTATTACTTAGTCATCATTATATGTTTCCTTCAAAATATTCTTTCCATACCTTAGTGCAGAAAAAACAACAATATATTATTTTAACAGAAGTGCTACTTTTTCGAGATAATAGGCATCCTACGTAACATTGTTTGAGTGCATAATAGCTTCGAAATATAAATTTGTAAATCTAAGACAAAATTTATTCTTTATTTGGATGCGCAGAGAGATTTTTGATAAGGCCAAAATAGGATTACTGTGTTCGTGAAAACACGACGCCTTCTACGAAGTATCTTAGGGGTCCCGAGAGGCCGAGTGGTCTAAAGTGCTCACCGTTACGGATCACTGCCATCTAACATCTGTATGCGTGAGTTCCAGTCTTTGACTCAGCCACTGTGGGTATGTGAGAAAGCCTGCAGTAACTTCTCGTGGGTCGGTGGCTCTTTTTGTGGTTTTCCGGTTTCTTACAATTTATACTAGCCGCCATTTATAGCCTGTTTTGTTCTGAAAAAATGGCGATAAACCCTGTAACAACAACATAACAAGGAGTTATATCAAATATCCCGAGACAGCTTGCACTCATTGACGGAAGTATGAACTGGACGAAATGTTCACCTTGACAGAGCGATAATGTGTTGTCAGAAACGCACTCAGGCACAAAAAAATCAGTCACAAAATAACAAATAATTTGACCAAGTAAGGTAAAGTCATGTAGGACAGGGTCTTATTATTTCTCGTAGTTACGATACAATGAAGAATCTTTAAGAATCAGAATCAGATAATAAAACGGAGTCTCCGAAACTACTCGATAACGCTGAAAAAAATATATATTAGGAAAGGAACTTACAAGACAGTGCCCAAATATGGTAATTAGGCAGCAACATATTAATAATGCAAGAACAGATGAACCCTACTGTATATGCTTACATATTTAAGAAAAAAGAACACAAATGCAGATTCTGACCATTTGTTATTAATAATGTTGCCTGTAAAGGTGCTTAATTAACTCTTCGTTTCCAGCAGAATCCTGCATTGGGGATATGGTAATTATCCGTCAAAAGTTAACCTCTTATCATCTCCGGGTTTTGCGCGTGTAATATAAACAGCAACTCGATATCTTGATCTGTGCCAGTGTTTATTCCTTTACTTTGATTGTAATTACTTTTAATGGAATTTTCATAACTTGGTATCAACGCATGTATGAAATGTGTGATTTTCCCCCACTGCTTTAACATTGTTCTCGATGTATTAAGGAAAAGAAGTTTTCGTTTTTTTGTCGTTAATATTTATAAACGTTTACTGTGTTCTAAATATTTAGATATGGGAAATTGTCTTCTAGTATAGTACTGTACAGCGCCCAAGCTGATCAACTGTAACAAACAAGTTACTACACTTTATCATTGGTGAATGGTGCGACGAACGTAAAACGTCTATGCAGTATATGAACTAGATAAGAACTTTTTCAGCCTTACCACGCATCCATATGTAGACTTTAACTGTTTTCAAATTGAAGAGTAGTTATCCCTAATTTATTCAACCGAGTAAAAAGTAGCACCATAAAATGGCATCTGTATCACTGCAGTTATACATCCCTCGCCACGTTTCTCTTTAGAACATAACGTGTCTGATCCGACTTGTCTCCCTTTGAAATCCCAATGTTTTGGGAATCTTTGTTAAAGCTTCAAAAGGAAACAGGTCATATGATGGTCAGTCAGACCCGACCCTTGGCCGCCTCGCTTCTAATCAATGCCATTTTTTGTTTCGGCTTTTGGTCTTGCGCTCATCGCTTGCTGCTTTGGTTCCCGCGCATCCTAGGGCCAGGCATGGGGTCCATAAGAGGTGAACAAGAAGAAGAACAATTTTTTATTATTATTATTATTTTGATCCATTCAAAGAAATTTGTTGGACATCGAAACATTTGTTTTTCCCCCACAGAAGCAAAGCAGGATTTGTGCAAACAATTCCCAAATACCTTTGACCTTTGCTCTGGCCATAACGTTTTAGTCATCCTTTCTCTTAATATATTTAAACTTTTACCAATGTTTAAATTATTGTTGAGGACGCAAAGGAGTCAAACCCGTCTATGGTGCTGTCTGTCGGTGCATAGCTTTCTTTTCTTTACGTTTTATTATTTGTTCATGAGGTGTGTTCTTAATCCAATAAGTAAATACTAAAGTTTTACTACTACTTTTGCAAACTTATGGCCAGTTTTAGGATCTGTTGATTATACTGTAAACTCCCGGACAGGAAATTGGAGACTTTATTTCCCAAGACACCCTTCTTTCTCTGGATTAGTGAGGCTCCTTAAAGTAACGATGGCATGTTCCGTAGTTGCTGTACAGTGACTTTTGTCCAAACACTCTCATCCAATTGGTACCAACGTTCTTTTCATTTCTACTTTTAGAAAAGTGTTGTTTTTTAAATAGGAAGATGTATATTTTTCTGAAGCCCTCCATTTAAAGATAAAAATTGGTAGATGTCTAAATTTTTTAAATCTAATTCCTGTAATTTCAACGTGTATTAGAATTATAGAACTTAGAAAATTCTTAACTTTGGTTTCTCTACAAACATACTAAACTTCCGTTGCGTACTCCACGTGTCGCATAATGTGAATTCATTTTTATTTTCGTAGTCGTTGCAGTTCTTGTCGATAGTTAATCTAATTCGGATATGGAATAGTCGAATTCTTGTCGCCACCCAAATGGTATTACTGTATAAATACATCCAATGAATGACATCTCAGAACTATATTTGATAATATCCAGCAATAAATATATGTAACAACTGACATCTCAGTACTAGATTTGATTATAACCAGGAATACTTCTATGTCATGACTGACATCTTAGTACTTAATTTGATTATTTCCAAGAATACATATATGTAATGAATGACATCTCAGTAATAAATACGATAACATAGAGAAATACATATATGTCATGCGTTTCATTGAAATACAACCTCTAGAAAGCAGACAGTATTATGTTATGATGGAGTCCGCCCGTCTGTTACATTTCTATTTCCGCATAAAAAAATAAGTTCTCCGCTGTTACCAAACTTTGTGGATGGCTTGTACTTCCGGAAAGGAATAAGGCGCCAAGGTCCAAAATATTGAGATCCATTAGTCACCAATCTTCAATCACCTTTTCCCGCTAGTGCTTAGGTGGTGCTCACCAGTTATGTACTTTTGAAAGAGTGATGTATGTAAGGTGAAGTTGTTTGCATTTTAAACAAGCACATTGGAGAGAATGCTGGCAAACCTATATGCTACTTTCATGTAATGGGGCTGAAATTTCTTTTGATATTGTACTTTTGGAAATTTTAAATGATCTTAGCACATTGCTAACTAAAATGACTGCTCCCTTGTGCTCCAAAAATCAACCTGAATTTGTCTAAAGTACACTATTCTTGGCAGCTATTAAAATATGGAAAATGAATTTTGCCAAACTAGACAATACCAGCTTCTAAAAGCGCGAAGAATGAGTTGCCAAATTCATAAAATGTAAAAAAGTTATCGGCTCTTTTTTTAAATGCAATTTATCTCTGAAATTCAAGAAGTGAAAATGAGCAAGTAGAGCTAGCACTTTTTTGAAAGATGCACATCTGGAGTAAGGCCAAGCTGTATACTCTATAACACATATTACACACATCAATCATACACCAAAATAAAGGGATTTAAAGGTTCTTTGAACAATACCAAAGATATACAAAGTCTTTTTTAAAAAGCCAGTATAACTAGTGAGGAATATATATATATACAGAAAAAAAAACCGAAGACATAAATCTAATCAATATGATACTATGTATAGCAAGGACAAGGCCTGCCGACCGAGTCTCTGGCACAGATTATATTTCCCGAAACTTAGAGCTCCACTATACAAGGTTTCGGCAACCTCTTTTAAATAGTTTTTCTGGATTAATTTTAAAATGCTACCAGTAATTGAGTAACCGTGTTAAAATCGAGATTTTTTGGCTGCCTTTCCCGTGCTGCACAAAACTTCTTGACGTTGGCACGCGTGTCGAAGGTTGCAGACCCCAGCTCTATACAGTCCAAACTTCTCACACGTGCGTGGAAGAATATTTTACTTACTCAATACATGCATTAAATTTCAGCTAAAACAGAATAAATTATATTTCAGCTTCGCATTATGTTTGTTCATTGATGACGTCTGAATGTATTTAATTCTAGGAGAAAACCTAGTTTTACAATGTGAGACACGTCACCCGATATTTGTGTTTTAGGGATGTGTCTGGTCTTACAGCCTAACTAACAACGCTATCTAGTGTGTTTTGATGTCGACTAACAGTGTAAGTCAAACTTTCAGGAATATCACACACAACTGGAAACCATTAACGACGCTTTTATAAAAAAAATGTAAAGTTATATTGTTTCTGCCAGACTTTACTTACCCTGATGTCCTTTCTCTAATAAATCCAGAATCTCAAAAGAAATGGACCCCTTTTCAATCTTCGTTGGCCTACATTTCAGTTGGCTGGAAAGCAATGAAAGCCGAGAATGCCGAAATCGTGTTTAGTTGAAATATTATTCTTTAACGAAAAGAATAAAATATGTTGTGTCTATTGGAAAGGTAAGCAACGTTTCGTTTCATTCAAGAAATATATCGCCCAAAAGAACCTACTTGAACATACTTCGGCATACAAATTCAAATGTATGTCAACAGAACATGAAAATGCGTCCATTTGCTAGTGTCATATTTTGATTCCACCAGGATAAAGACAGCACAGTAATGATATTAATTACACATATATTAGTGGAAGAGTGTCGATAGATTGCCAAGTGTGTGAGACATTCCTGAAGCTTTGACTACAATACGCTATACCAGGCCATTATTTGGGTACTAAGACATATCACTAAAACAAAAACAAAAGTGCTATGTCTTACATTGTAAGACAAAGGTAAAATCGATTTAATTGATGCAACGGGAAAACCCAGGCGAAAGACTAGCGAGAAATATGCTGTCCAGTGTTAAAACCGAATTTACCCGTTGCATGAAAAGACACGAGGTGAGACTACGATGTACAAACATCGAGCAAGTATGATAAAGGTATGCGCCATATTGTGATTTCGGAACAGATAACATATGAGAGTTATTTAGAGTTCTAAATATCAGTGCGCCGTACAACAAAGTTCTTGATTAGTGAATAAAACGTTACTGCATCGCCTCAGAGTACTTCCAATGCATCTTTATATACGTTCTCATTCTCATTATCTTATTTATTAAATTCTATTTTTGGATTCACTTTTTGATATGACATTCATACCTTGGAAATCAACCTGCCGAAGCGCATGGCGGTTTTCAAATCTTCTGCCCCTCAGCGAATCTTTAATAACAGGGTTCGTCCAAATATGACTTGGAGCTATCTCACGGCTGTGTGGATGATGTGGCCAAGATAAATCAGTGATATTTGGAAGCTGTGGCAAAGCAAACTCACAGCTGTGTGGAGGATGTGGCAAAGTTTGGACTGTACTTCTTCAGAAAACCTGTCACAATGGCGGATTTATCCGGCGGTGCGCTATCATGGAGTAGATTGATACGTCGGGAACCGGTACGCGTGCTGCTGCCCGGATGGTTGGTCGGGTATCATTGGACAACTTTTGGCAAAAGTTTGGAGACATAAAGCTGTCCAGCGACACACGAAGGGTCAGACACAAATACCTGCACGAATGTGCTTTGGCATCGAACAATAATGTAAGTAAAGAAGTCACTGTACAAGATGGCTATGTAGAATTATTCTGTAATCGATACCCCTTTCCTCAGATCAAAACTTTCATATTTTCTCTTGGGTAGGGTTCGAAAACAAAAATCCATGTTTCATTACCCTTGAAAATGACATTCAAACATCTCTATGTTTCTTTTTCATGTTTGGGGATTTCAACATGAGTGCTTTTTATCAGCCGTCAAGAAATATGAGACCCATCGTGAACAAACCTTTCTTAGCCACAGACGGTTCTTGGCCTATATTAAAAGCTGCTGACTAATTAATAGCAATATCGTCCAGTCCACATCTTCATCCATTGCCTCAGCGCAACTACTTCCCACTCACCAAGAGCGATAAAGATCTTCCGTGGATTCGCAACCATCATTATCTTACAATTCTATCGTCTTAAACTAAGTAACAGAAAAAAAAAGTTTTGTAAAATTCAACAAATAATTTATTTCCGTGGAATGCAAAGTGAAAATTTCAAAAAACTTATATTATTGTGAATTGAATCCGAGCTGTTCCTAAAGGTTCTATCACAAATCGAAACGCATGAAGTTTCAATTTAATCCCAGTAGTATTCCAAATAAATTCCGATATTGAATGAGTTGATGTGCTAATTACAATGGTCTTGAATATGGTGACGTATCACAATAATATAATCCAAAATGTCCTTGTTTGAATTCACTATAATTCCAAAATCATTTTCCAGATCAAGAATATTATTGAGTACTTTCTAATTTGAGTGAATAATTTAAATAAATAATTCCACCCAAATTACAAACTGAATCCAAAAATATGACTTATTCTGCTTCACATGTTAAGGCAAATATGATTGATTTTTCAAGTAAACAAAGACACCATGATGAAGGCCATCCCCCTTTATAAAACATTCAAATTTGTCAAAAAATTAGGAATATCCAAGACTAAATCTGATGCCCTAGACCCAGAACCAGATAGACATAACTACATCCATTGATCATGATCTGCAGATTAAATCTGTACTCATAGAGAAACATTAACTAAATATTATAAGGTTACTGATTGGGTACACCATGAACATGAGTTTGAAATGTCAAGTGCAAAATACAGGTGTACATAACATACAATCACTAAGAAAGACGCGTATACAAAGATGAAATGTCAGTGATCAAAAAAGGAGAGATTTTCGCAGATACTCACTGATTACGATTGTTTTTCAGACTGTGACACTCGTTCACTTAAAGGTCGGCATGAGAGGTTTCTGTCTAAACTAACTTTATAAAACTTCTATACGTGAAATCCCCATATTCGTAGTTATTGTAAATTTCTTATTCATTGTTATGTATAATTACGTATGTATGACTCACAAAAGTTGGAGAGTTAGATGGTACTACTTGACCCTGATCTGTACGCAGAATGGACGTATTGCTAGATCATCCTAATCTGTATGCAGAAGGGATGTATTACTAGAACACCTTGATATGCATGTAGAAAGGACGTATTACTAGAACACCCTGATCTGTAAGCGAATAGGCGTATTACTAGAACACCCTGATCTGTAAGCAAAATAGGCGTATTACTAGAACACCCTGATCTGTATGCAGAAGGGACGTATTACTAGAACACCCTGATCTGTATGTAGTGGAAACGTATTAATTGAACACCCTGATCTGTATGCAGAATTGACGCATTACTAGAACAATCTGATCTGTATGCAGAAAGGACGTATTACTAGAGCAGCCTGATCTGTCAGCAGAATGGACTTATTACTAGAACACCCTGATCTGTATGCAGAAGGGACGTATTACTGGACCACCCTGATCTGTATGTAGTAGGGACGTATTATTAGAAAACTCTGATCTGTATGCAGAATTGACGCATTACTAGAACAATCTGATCTGTATGTAGAAAGGACATATTACTAGAACACTCTGATCTGTATATAGAAATGACGTATTACTAGAACACCCTGGTCTGTATGCAGAAGGGACGTATTACTGTAACACCATGACCTGTATGTAAAAGGGACGTAATACTAGAACAAGCTGATCTGCATGAAGGAGGGACATATTACTAAAACACACTGATCTGTACGCAGGAGAGACGTATTACTAGAACGCCATGATCTGCGTGAAGAATTGACGTATTACTAAAACAACCTGACATGCACGAAGAAGGATCGCATTAATAGAACACCCTAATATACACGAAGAAAGGATGTATTACTAGAACACCCTGATCTGCACTAAAAAAGGGAATTATTACTAGAACACCTTGATCTGTATGCAGAAGGGAAGTATTATTAGAACACTGATCTGTATGCAGAGGAGACGTATTACTAGAAAACTTTAATGTTCACGAAGAAGGGATGTATTACTAGAACACACTGGCCTGTATGAAGAAGGGATATATTACTAGAACACTGATCCGTATGCAGAATGGACGTTTTACTAGAACACCCTGTTCTTTATGCAGAATGGACGTATTATTAACCACTTGATCTGTATGCCGAAAGGACATATTACTAAAAAGACTGATCTATATATGCAGAAGGGACAAATTTAGAAAACATACTGATCTAGACGTAGGATGAACGTATTATTAGAACACCTTGATCTGTATAAAGGACGTATTACTAGAACACCCTGATCTGTATAAAGAAGGACGTATTACTAGAACGCCCTGATCTGTATAAAAAGGACGCATTACTAGAACGCACTGATCTGTATGAAGGACGCATTACTAGAACGCCCTTATCTGTATAAAGAAAGACGTATTACTAGAACGCCATGATATCTATAAACAATTACGTATTACTAGAACGCCATGATCTGTATAAACAAGGATGTATTAGAAGAACGCCCTGATCTGTATAAACAAGGACGTATTAGTAGAAGGCCCTGATCTGTATAAAGAAGGACGTATTAGTAGAACGCACTGATCTGTATGAAGGACGCATTATTAGAACGCCCTTATTTGTATAAAGCAGGGCGTATTACTAGAACGCCCTGATATCTATAAACAAGGACGTATTACTAGAACGCCCTGATCTGTATAAAAAAGGACGTATTACTAGAACGCCATGATCTGTATAAACAAGGACGTATTAGTAGAACGCCTGATCTGTATAAAAAGGACGTATTACTAGAACGCCCTGATCTGTATAAAAAGGATGTATTACTAGAACGCCATGATCTGTATAAACAAGGACGTATTAGTAGAACGCCTGATCTGTATAACGGACGTATTACTAGAACGCCATGATCTGTATGCAGAAATATGGTATTGGGATAACAAATAGCTTCACTATCAAAGCAATTGTAGTGAAAAGAATATGTGATATATTTTGATATAGTAGTCCTGTAAACATTTAAGAAATTGAAAAGACTAAAGGTACCCCTACAGTCAATATAGTCGTGGATAGACTGAGAGAGAAAAAAGTACCACAAACGATGACAATTTGGAGAGAATTAAAAAAAATACTTTGCAAACAATCTCTGAAGCGCGAGCTTAGAGCATTGTTTTATAGGTTTTTTTTCTTTCTTTCTTTTTTATATTATGACATTTCTTTTTATTGCCTAATAATAACATCAAAATACACGATTAGCATAAAGTCAACCTATAAGATGAAGTTTAGAAAAAATATTGACTGGACCGAAGTGCCAGCACCCATCCCTCTCAACCTCCACCCTCAAAAAATTACCCTTGAGAAATACGCCATTAGAACTATAGAAGACTAGTTTTATCCGCCTCAATTATGATCATTTTTGACTGAAATCATGACATTTGATCCTCACTGAAAACGCGAGACATGGCTATTAGGGCAGAGGACATAATACATCGGCAATGAGGACTGACTCACTATGTAGGAAAATCGATTAATTGTATCTGAAATCCATGTCAGCCACTCCCTCTACCGGTTGTGATTGGCATGTACAAAGATTAGTTTGGATTTAAATGTCTGGTAGTGCAAATGGACACACCTGGAACAACATGATTCTATTTGAGAGACACTCAACTCGTTTTACCGTCTCATTCAATATTCATCTGACGTTTGCTGACATTCAGTTACTGGAAATTAAAGGCAGTCGATTAATTGACTAATTAATGAGAAGATACATTACAGTTTCGAAAACAGTGCTATATTATCATTCATATGGCGACGCACATTTGGAAATAAAACTAAACGTGTTGTAATAAAATATATTCATACTATATGGTACAAATATCACAGAAAATTATGCATTTAAAAACTATAATATTTTGTGTCCCTCTGAAGCAAATTGATGGATTGATTGAATGGTTTGATTAATTGATCGACTGCTTGATCGATCGATTGATTGTTTGTCTGATTGATTGATTGATTGATTGATTACCTGCTGACTGATTTATTGATTGGGCGAAATGTAGGAAGCAATAGAAGCGTGGATCAAAGAATGTGTGAAAATTTTCATTCCTTGGCATTATCAACTATAAATTGAAATTCATTTTACTTAAAACTAAAACGAAGTATCCTAAATTGATGTGATCTCATACATGTATTTGTAAATCAAAATATTTCACGAGCATAACATTTTTTCCAATCTAGCATAAGTACTGGTTTTGGGAAAATATTCTTTTTACGGCAAAATATAAATAAGATTAAGATATAATCCATATATATCATTTATTTCGAGAAAGTTTTGTCAAAGTCGATATAAAATTAAAATTTCTACGATTCTAACTTGATTATAATTAGAGCTACAAACTCAATTTTTTGGGAATATGAGAGAGCTGAAGTTTGTATTTTGTGGGGGGGGGGGGGTTGCTGTAAAAAGTTTCAAGGATAAAGGCGCCTAACCGTGAATTAATAAAATATTTCAATTGTTAAAAATCGCTTTTTATTCATTATTTTAGAGTTTGTAGAAATAATTGTTTTGTTAAATCAATAAAGTCAGCAAAATAATGGCAAAACAAAAGTATCCTGAACTAAATATTTTATGTTAGTGTCTGGAATGACATTGGAGCTGTCCCATTCTGGCTGGAGATCATGCAGCTAGATAACTTGAGATTTGTAATCAACGAATCGCAAATGACTTTACTTCTGTAAATAAAATCATTGACTTACAGCGAAACTCTGGTTCAAATTCGAGATTGTAAGTTTCAAATCAATTCCTTGTCTCAGACCTGAAACGTTTATTAATTCGAATCCAGGTAGTTTAATTTCCTATGTTTTAATTGTAAACGGGCGCTTAGGTCCCAACTATGATGCTGAGATTGATTCTTTAGTCTCGATGTTAAGTAATGCAAAGTGGTTCGCCGTCTTTGGGAACAAATTTAATTACTGAAAAAGAGTTCGCCTTCTATGGTAACAACTTTATTTACTGCAAAAGATGTCGCCTTCTTTGGTAACAACTTTATTTACTCCACAGTGATTCCTTTTCTTTGGAAACAACTTTAATTATTGCAAAAGAGTTCGCCATCTTTGGTAACAACTTTATATACTGCACAGTGATTCCCTTTCTTTGGTAACAATTGAGGCTGTTAACGAATGAGACAAGTTTCAAAAGGAAGATGTGACGCCATGCTTTAATGGAATGTCGAGCTATTTCGATTCATTGTGAATAAATGAGATTAATTATCGGGATGAATATATGAATTAAAAAACATACGCATCTTTAATGACTGCGAAATAAATGAAATTTTCAATACTTTTAAGGAACACGAACGTCAACCACAATGCATGGAAAATTAAATGAAAAAAAAAATAATCGAGCGGATAGACGTAGTATATATTTCACCCCATACGAACTTCAATAGCGAAAAAATAAGGGGAGAGGGCGAGTAAAATTTTCATCATGATGCCCTATCTTCTTCTAAGACTTACTTAATCTCAATGGAGTTCCCGAGATGCAATCGAGTCTCACTGAATGTAGTTACACGTTAAGCTCTTGCTTTTGCTGTACCATGCCAATGTTCACGACAAAAATATTGACGAAACAAATAAAAAGTTCGTAACACTTCTTTGTGCGTTAAGGATTATCTATGTGTACAAATTTCAGACATTCATGTGGTGGTGAAGGTCTTGTATTTTCTATCAATCATACTTAATGAGAATAAATTGTGTTTTTATTATATATTTCATAGTGAGATACTGAAATACAGCAGTGGGAAAAAATATATCGCCGCTTCATGCCATCTTCGCTAGCGAAGGTTCAGATGTGTTAATCCCATCTACACCTTGGCGGATCGATCAGGTATTTTCGTTTCCCAGGTCTGTGAAGTTTATTCGGGGCGTCGGCAAGCCACCGCATCGAATCAAAATCAAGCAGTTAAAATTTGAACATTGTTTAAACATGATCGATACAAGGAGAACATACAAATGGAATTGACTGATAAATAGACAATTTTCTACTGCTGGTCCGTCAAAATACAACATTTCCTTCAAGTACACTTGTAATGGTTTCTGTCTGGTACGTATGCATACTTTCGATGTTAAACTTACAAAGAATGCTTTTGAGGTCAGTTGTCTCTTTCACTTTCGACCGATGCACACTGCATAGCCGTTACATGCTATTAGTTAGTTGGCATTACATACAAGGGATACACCTGGTGGAATCCAATAGATGTTACAGGGACAAAGCAATCAAATATTGGATCGATCCGACAAGGTGTAGATAAGGTTAACATATCGGAACCTTGACTAGCGAAGATGTTGTTGTTGTAGGGATTAACGCCATTTTTCAGCACAAGATAGGCTATACATGGCAGCCAGAATTAATGGAGGAAGACAAATCCGGAAAAAACCCGGAAAGAACAACCAAACCACGAGAAACAACTGGCAAGCTTTCTCACGTACCAACATTGGCCGAGCCCGAACTCGAATCCACGCAAGCAGAGGTGAGATGGCAGTGATCCGTAATGGTGAGCGCTTTAAACCACTCTGCCACTATTCGCTTTTTCTCAAAAGCAGAGTTGCAGAGTTATGCGATGTTCAATTAGCCGTTCCATTGTACAGATATAACAAATTCATCGAGTGACTGGTCGAACACAGATTGCCTGCTTGAAAGCATCACCTATTACTTCAGGTCTTTTTCAAATAACTGTTGGTGATCGGTCGGTGTTCTCTCTCTCTCTCTCTCTCTCTCTCTCTCTCTCTCTCTCTCTCTCTCTCTCTCTCTCTCTCTCTCTCTCTCTCTCTCTCTCTCTCTCTCTCTCTCTCTCTCTCTCTCTCTCTCTCTCATCAACCTCTTGGTTGCAGACTGTGCTCTCTTTCCACAGTGCAACATAGGGGCAAAGTTATTTTCCTTTCCTTGTGTTCTCCTGAGCTTTCGCTCGCTTTTCATCATAGAATTTCCCCTGTCTCTTCTTTGAACACAGGTCTCTAAAAGTTGAAGATCCCCTTGTTTTTTGGAAGATGTGTTTAACGAGAGAAATTACATATTAATTTTCTCAGAATCCCTCAGACTTCCCCCCTCGAGAAAAACCTTGGACTGCTTAATAATGCGAGGTGATTACTTTTAAAGTCTGAATTTCATTTGGGAACACACACATCCTCGTTTAGCCTAGCCAATCAAAATTACTTCCTTACCCGCCAAATCTTTATCACTCTATTACAAGTAAAATTAATCCTCTTTTGTCCGCCTTCAATAATAACTGTTCTAGACAATATCATTTTATGACACCTGTTTCAAATGGCCACCGACTTCTTTGGTTTGTCTCAACTTTTGTCATTTTACCGCTATTGCACAGCATTAATATTGCACTCTGATGTGGCTCTAACCGTTATCCAGGCAAACTCTACCTAAAATTTAATTTAATTCATGCCCCTTGCAGAACAGAGTAATTCCTCGCTGTTAATAATGTATGGCGAGTCTAACCAATACGTCAAACTTGATGTTTACTTGTAACACTGACTCCGACAGAATGTGTTTTGTTGCGTTTTGTTGTGTGTGTGTCTCTATGTCTGTGTGTGTAAGTAGGTAGTCAGCATTTTTTCTATCTTCTCTACTCTCTCCAGACTTACGAAGAAAGGAGATTTAATTGTATTTGCAAGTCTTTATCTCAAAAACAAAGCGGTTATTTTGGCCACCATGACAACAGACATGTTTCTACCGTATAAATATAGGTAGGCCAATATGGTATGATGTTTACAAAATGTTGAAAATTAAATTGAAAAGTTTTTTGCAAGTACGCATTCATTTAAGCACTGAAAGGGTGAAGCATTGTTCAATTCCTAAGATATGATATGTCAGACTATCTTCTCCTAGTCAGGTGATGCAGTTTATTTTTTTGATATATTTGAATGCGTGAGAATATTTCTAGCATATCTGAATTTATCGTTTTTATCATAAATCACAATTTTGGCTGAAATCTTTACACTCAAATTCATTATTATTACATAAGTTCTAAAGCTTATTTCTAAGAAATATGGCGCCATGCCAATATTCAGTTTAGCCACTTGAGTGCCAATTCCTTTATTCTTTTAAATTTGTTAGCCATTTATAGCACTAATAACACTCGAACAAATGTATGGACGTCAAGGTGGGGTGGGGTGAGATCTTATTCTGTTTAAATTTACCTATCCATTGACCGTATAGGAAAACAGTTATTTGATATAGTAGATTTACAGAAAATATATCAGATATTACTAAATATAGATAGACTTTAATTTGGAATCAAGAAATACTAATCTGTATTTATCAGCTGAGAGATTAGACAGTTTAGTCATTGTCTGAATGGGGGTTGGGGTTGTTACTCATTCTAGAATTATTATCATCCAGGTTGCAATATTACACTAAAGGTATCTAGTTGAGAATCTGATAAGGACAATTCGATGTACACATAAACGCACGCACACAGGGGCATGGGTGGTGCGCCACCACCAAACCGGATTACGTCAATAAACCTGTTTTTATCTACTTTGTTTTTAAAGTGTTTTCTTTTTGTTATTAATCCTTAGGTAGAAAAACTAAATGAGTATATAATGAAACGGTTACTACAGTGGTATGGGAAAATATGAACTGTTTTCTTCAGACTAATACAACAATCTCAAAGTCGTGTAGTGTTATTCAGTAAAAAAAAGTTCATATTTTCCCATACAGAGAGAGAGAGAGAGAGAGAGAGAGAGAGAGAGAGAGAGAGAGAGAGAGAGAGAGAGAGAGAGAGAGAGAGAGAGAGAGAGAGAGAGAGAGATCTGAATAGAAAGTAACAGCTTCTTTATTTGCATGCAAGACATTTAAGGCGAGTTATAGGCCCCGAATACTATTCCTCAAAGACGACACAAGACTGGGTTTCAAAAATTTAAGCCACACAAGTACTAGTTTGTTACTTTATGAAAAATGGGGTCATTTTGAGAAAATGGCAACCACCTGATGTACCTGCTGGTGATGAATGGTCAGTGAGCAATAAAATTGTTATTCCTGCGTCTTATAGACAGAAAATTCATAGTCTGACCCATATAAAAATCCTTAAGCTGGTCACGTTGGTGTCAGTAAGACTTATCGCAAGATCCTGAATCAATATGGCAGACATCCGGTTCCTTACCTAATACCAAGTCAATCAACCAATACTTGCTGACCATAACGTCCTCAAGATCTTCATAGATTATTCCTTTGAAGAATATTTGTTTGCCTCCCCAAATCTATCAATATATTTATGTTTGATTTTTTTCAAGAATTTATGCATGAATTAGACATTCAACAGTTTAGCTTTTTTTCTGCCTATCACCCTGAAAGTCATGGGACTAGCACAAAACTGTCCAAAAGCACTATCACACTATCACCTACCCACCATACAAGTATACTGAATCAAACCTTAAAAAAAGAATGATCAGTTAAATCCTGCATTGTATAATCACCAAGTAAATCGGGAGCTTTTTTCATCATGTTGGTAATTATCACCAAATGAAAAACCCATGACTACCATAAACCAGCAAATGACTGTCCCAAAACACCATCAACTACCCAGAATACATGTAGACAATTAAATAAAATCAAACCAAAGAAAACGACAGTGATTAGTAAAATTCTACCCTGTATAATTATCGAGTAAGATCAGTAAGGTTTTTTTCTCTTGCTATACTTGCTGAATGAAAGACCCTTAGACTGTCCCAAAACACAGGATACATGTATACAGTTACAATAAGTTAATGAAATATGCAGTCTCTCTCTCTCTCTCTCTCTCTCTCTCTCTCTCTCTCTCTCTCTCTCTCTCTCTCTCTCTCTCTCTCTCTCTCTCTCTCTCTCTCTCTCTCTCTGTGATAAAAAATAATTTACTAAACTCCTTTTATAGGCCTATCGCAAGGAACAGCACACTTTAAACCAGAACCATGCGTCACTACATTCACATTTCAAAACGTCTTTTAAAGTTTTTTTTAAATATTTAATGTGACAATGAGTAGCTGAAGAATTAGAACCTAATTATGCTATATTCATATTTTTTAAAATTCTTGAACCAATTTATTATTTGAATTATTTTGATAATGGTAAGAATTGCAATAAATAAAAATAAAACCTCATGTAACATTATTGTCTCTTGTCTTTTAAAGGACGCAAACCAATATTAAGGCTGTTTTTTTTGTTTGGTATGGTTTTGTTGTTTGTTTTGTGTTTTTTTTTTTTGTTGTTATTCTTGTTGTTGTTGTTTTAAAATACATTCAAAGGTTGAGGTTCTGTACATCAACAATGCAAATTAAGTATTGGAAAACAATCGTACACTAAATATAATACTTATAGTCGCACGTAAACGTTTTTTTTTTTATCATGATACGAACATGATTTTCCACAATTTAATTATTTCGGCTATTGCGACAAAATTTGTTCCAAAATGAAGATCGTGATATGAATAAGAAAACCTTTAGGAAAGCTTAATTTTTAAATGTCATTTTACCTATAAACTTATATTTATGTGCTACTGGGGCTGCTCTGAAATATGTTTTTTTTCGCAGTATCTTATTTTCAATAGTATTACAGGAAGAGATAGACGTCTGTGAGGTGCGTCAAAATATGCGATTTACGATACGATCTTAATCAGGGATTCGTCGGATGAAAGAAGAGTACGAGTGAATGAAGAGTACGAGTGAATGAAGAGTACGAGTGAATGTATCATTGTCATTTCTGATCCTTTCGTTGTTAAATAACTTCTATTTCCTAAGTAATGAGAGATATAACTAAAAAGTAGATTTCTTAAACGGTGAAAGTAAGTGCGTCAAAACTGAAAGTAAATACTTAAGTGCGTCAAAACTGGTGTCAAAGAAGATGGATCACCCTGTTGTAGTGTATGCGTTTTTGTTTTCGTAAGGTGCTTATAAATCACTTAGATCTTCAAGAAAGCATGTGGTTTTAGAGAACAATTAAAACTTCGTTGTTAACATACACCTTGAAAAAGGAGACTGAAACAGAGTTAAAATGTTTGTTGACACAAAATGAATGTCGTAAACATCCGTGAGAAGCATTAATTAGTTCTGGTAAAGGGAAAATTTCAGAAATTTAGAACGCCGTCTGATGTCATAATGCAATGTTAATTGCTAGTATGCCATTATGACAAACGATGGTGACACGAGTTGGATAACAAAGACGATACTGATAAAACTTGTGATTTACATTGTTGAAAAACCAAATCTGTATGAAAACGGCAGTTGGAATGATATAATAGTAATATGTCAAGATTATGAACAAAACTTGCAAAAACTAACATAGTATTTGTCATACGACAAACTGCAAAATCAGTTCAGTAGTTAACAAACTACAAGATACAATGAAGCAGAAGGAAAGTATATCTAAGCTATTACAAGCAGACATTTACAGCTTGTCTAAATGAAGAACAGAAAATTCAAGACTAGAATTAGGAATGTAGCACTCACAAGCAGCCATTTACAATAATGCAGAAAGAAAGGTAGCTCTTGCAAACCGCCACACGTACAATTGGCATCAATGAAGAATACAATAAACATGGATCGAATTATGACAGTAGATCTTGCAAGTAGCCATTTACAATAATGCATTAAGAAAGATTAGAAAATACGTGCATATAATTATGACTGTGATCCTCTCCATAATGTGTCACCAATACAGTATTGTATACCTGTTATACTCCATCACAAACGGTATCTAGTTTTAAGAAGAAATGATTGCAATAAACGTCTTAAAGAAGAAAGTTTAACTCTCGTCATAAACTCTCGTAGAAAACGATAGATTAATCGGGTGTTGATTAGTGTTCATTAAAACCAGAAATTAAGTGACATTCCAAACTTGGAAACAGCTAATTTGTTTATGAAACATTGCTGTCCGAAAATAAAAAAGTAAAATTTGAAACTGCAGCTCTTAATCTCATTGGCACAGAATGAAGAAACTATATGTATATAGTCTGTGTTTGCTTTATAAAAAAAAATTATAAGTCAAAGAATGTATTTAGTTTTTAGTAGATAGACTTATGCATTCGTTAAATGGCAGCATTTTCGTCATTCGTAACAGTACAGTGTTTCCTCTTCAGTCGTGAAATATTTATCGAGTGATTAGAGTCGTTTCAATTATGGAATGTACCTTATCCATTGTTCCAAGGTAAATATATTAGGGAGAACAAACCAAATTTAAAATTTCATCTCAGGTTCATAAATATAATAGTGTTGTGAAGATCCAAGCATCGGAAAATAGCAAATCAGCAAATTTAATATAATCATTGTCACGGTTTTTTATTCATAGGATGTTCAAACAATTTATTTTATTGCCCGCTAGAAACAAATTCTCCAAAACGTGAGCATTTTTTACAGTGTTTATATCGAATACATATTTTGTAATGGAATGTGCTTATGGGATTAATTCCTTAAACTGTTACTAAGGAATATAACCTAACTGTTTTTGAGTTCATAAATTTAAACATCGGACTGCTTAAAACGCATCCTGAAAATTACATGGCAAGACCGCGTCCCGTACAGTGATATCCTGCAGCGCGCAAGGATCCCCAGTATGTAATATATATATATATATATATATATATATATATATATATATATATATATATATATATATATATATATATATATATATATATATATATATATATATATATATATATATATATATATTGCAGATGAACAGCAAAAATTAATTTCATAGGGATGAGAGAATAAACTGAATCCTTATCTCTGCAATGTATATTCTCTCTCTCTCTCTCTCTCTCTCTCTCTCTCTCTCTCTCTCTCTCTCTCTCTCTCTCTCTCTCTCTCTCTCTCTGCAATTTGCTCCATTCTTATGGGGTCTTTACTGATACAAAATGCTGAATTTGCACTAAAATAATAAACATGCTCAATATTGATAACATTGTGAATGAGAATATATATATACAAATTTGAACCTTAAACCTTGCTTGTAAACGGCTATCCTATTCTGCCACCGTGAGGTAGCGGTATATTACACCCACAAAATTTCCAAAATAAAAGTGGGGTGGGAGGGAGCAGAGGAAATATAACATTGTATATACACATCTAATTGTATACAATTTGATACATTTAATTTGTTTTGTGCTTCTTGCAGGTCAGCACTTTTTCGAATGGTAATGCTCTGAGAAATTAGCTGACTGTAATGCGGTAATATAATTTAAATGATATTTTAAACAAAAAGTTCCAAACATGCCAAACATTGGTATAACCTCTTGTTGCAAGGGTCATGGGAGCTGTCGTATTATAAGAAATTGACGAGTCACAGTGCCATCTGCTGTCATAATGAGGCATTATTTTATGCTATCTTCCGTGATGCTAACTTGCAACGTGCTGGATGCAACATTGTAGAAGATGCAGTCTGTGTAACAAGTATGATATAGCAAGTTTATAAATAGAATATTAAAACTTGTAATAACTGACGTAGCATTTGACATACGATAAACTAAAGAAATCAGTTTAGTAGTTGACAAATTGCAAGATACAATGGCACATAAAAGTAGATCTAAGCACTTACAAGCAGCTATTTACATCTTGCATCAATGAAGAACATAAAATTCATGACTAGAATTATGAATGTGGCACTTGCAAGCAGCCATTTACAATAATGCAGAAGGGAAGTAGCACTTGCAATCTGCACGCTTAATATGCAAGAACAACACAATGAATGCAATACGCCGTTCTCATTGGCCAACCGAAAATAAGTTATAAACAAATGCTGGACGTCATTTTCTTTTAACCAATGAGAGGACAGTATTCCATTCAGCGGGATTTCACTTGCATATTATACGGGCGAGATCAGGTCCATGTCGGACAGTAAAGTGGGAAAATGATCTGGCATTCATTAAAGGTATGATAGTTAACAAAACTTAGGATACGCATACAAAGTCGAATGCCTGAGCAAAACATCGGTACCAAATTTATTACGTTACGCGAAATGTAGCTTGAAATATCAGCGTTTATTCTTAAATAGGTCGCGCGAGCAATGAGAGAAGTGTCCTCCCTTGTCTATATTGTATAGTACATGTATGACCGGTAAATTGTCAGCAACGATACAAGCCCCTAATGTATTAAAGAAGATTAGAAAATACATGCATATAATTATGGCGGTAATCAACCTCCATAACACATAGCAACAGGTCATGACACATTCATGTTGAATATTAATTATATAAAGAGTAGTATATGAAGTCTACATTTGGTTTTTGGAGTTCGGTTGTTTTTTTTTTTGGCATTTCCTTATAGCATCTTATTGTCTGCACATAAGTACACTAGAGGGGCTCTAGCCGACACATTTGAAGATCTATACATTCTGTTGTGGATGGAGAGAAAGTGAAGGATCAGAAGACGAAGAAAAATGATATAGGCAGGGATATATCTTCGCTAGTATCCCCGAGTGGCCGAGTAGTCTAAAGCGCTTAACCGTTACGAATCGCTGCCATCTCACCACTATCTGCGTGGGTTCGATCTCGGGTTCGGCCAATGTGGGTACGTGAGAAAGCTTGTCAGTTCCTTTTCGTGGGTCGGTGGTTCTTTTTGGGTTTTTCCGGGTTCTTCCTCCACCATTTATACTGGCCGCCATGTATAGCCTATCTTGTGCTGAAAAATGGCGTTAAACATAAAAACGACAACAAGATGTTTCCGTCATAATAATTACTGTCTGCACATAATGGATTAGTCAGATATTTCCGTCTTAATAGTAAGGAGTAGTGTATACAAATAATAGTGTATGAAATATCTCCGTCTTAATAGTAAGGAGTAGTGTATACAAATAATAGTGTATGAAATATCTCCGTCTTAATAGTAAAGAGTAGCGTATACAGATAATAGTGTATAAAATATCTCCGTCTTAATAGTAAGGAGTAGTGTATACAGATAATAGTGTTCTGAAATATCTCCGTCTTAATAGTAAGGAGTAGTGTATACAGATAATAGTGTTCTGAAATATCTCCGTCTTAATAGTAAGGAGTAGTGTATACAAATAATAGTGTATGAAATATCTCCGTCTTAATAGTAAAGAGTAGTGTATACAAATAATAGTGTATGAAATATCTCCGTCTTAATAGTAAAGAGTAGTGTATACAAATAATAGTGTATGAAATATCTCCGTCTTAATAGTAAAGAGTAGTGTATACAAATAATAGTGTATGAAATATCTCCGTCTTAATAGTAAAGAGTAGCGTATACAGATAATAGTGTATAAAATATCTCCGTCTTAATAGTAAGGAGTAGTGTATACAGATAATAGTGTTCTGAAATATCTCCGTCTTAATAGTAAGGAGTAGTGTATACAGATAATAGTGTTCTGAAATATCTCCGTCTTAATAGTAAGGAGTAGTGTATACAAATAATAGTGTATGAAATATCTCCGTCTTAATAGTAAAGAGTAGTGTATACAAATAATAGTGTATGAAATATCTCCGTCTTAATAGTAAAGAGTAGTGTATACAAATAATAGTGTATGAAATATCTCCGTCTTAATAGTAAAGAGTAGCGTATACAGATAATAGTGTTCTGAAATATCTCCGTCTTAATAGTAAGGAGCAGTGTATACAGATAATAGTGTATGAAATATCTCCGTCTTAATAGTAAAGAGTAGCGTATACAGATAATAGTGTATGAAATATCTCCGTCTTAATAGTAAAGAGTAGCGTATACAGATAATAGTGTATGAAATATCTCCGTCTTAATAGTAAGGAGCAGTGTATACAGATAATAGTGTATGATATATCTGTTATAAGAGGAATGAGTACTGTATGTACACAATAATATGCTTTGACTTTTATGTCTAGGAATGAGTGAATCTTTGAAAAATGACGCTACTGCGATCTTTCTATCATTATATCACATATATTAATAATATCTGAGAACCAAGCTGTGTAAATGAAATTAGGTTACCAATATTTAAACACAAAATGCCTCAGTGCTAGACATCACTGTAGACTGTCACACTGCAAATCGTAGCAATATAACTGAAAAATTGTTAAGGCCTAAGTTAAAAATTTTAGCACACACATGTAGCCAGTGTTTTTGTCAACCAAAGGTTTTACTCTTATCACCGACTGACAAAGCAATGGATGTAATATCAATGTCAACAGATTGTTTTCGACTCCTGTCACCGACTGACAAATGAATGGATGTAATATCGATGTCCTTTTATGTCATTAATTTTGTGGGGATATTTTTTCATGAACAAAAAAATGGTTTCACGAAACGAGACTATTTTTTTTTTCTTGATTAATAAAAGTGTACTGGCACCTAAGATCTTTTTTCACAAAGGCAATAACTTTATCGTGAAATATTTTCATCGACGTGTATAAATACTTTCGTAAAGAGAGTTAAGAGTTTTCATTACGAATTTGCTGTTTTTTGTCCATTGTCAATGTTTAATTTCATTAAGATTTGACAATTTATGTGAAGAAAACACCGTTTTCACCAAACCGGTCTTCGTGAAGACGTATAACTGGCTTCTCGTGTATAAATCAGTCGTGCCTAGAACCATCAGTGGCTAATAAGATTGGAGGAAAGAAAATGATCGCCTGATCAATGATTGCGTAACATAAAAACGCTTGAGGATAACGCCATGTAGTGCATCTGCCACACTTCAAACCCTGCTTATACCAGGGACCGCCATATATATATATATATATATATATATATATATATATATATATATATATATATATATATATATATATATATATATATATATATATATATATTGATGCTCGTTGTATTTATTATCTTTGCCTTTGTGTCTGTCAATAGAGCCATATCAGTGTTAGCAAATCTTAATGAAACAAAGATCTACATATTTCGTGAAAATATGCCATGGTCACAAAGAATTTAACTTTATTCTTGAAAAATGTCTTTTACACGTTGTTCATGCCTTTCACGCAGAAGTTACTCATTTGATAACAAAAAAAAATATTCATTTCGTGAAAGAGTGCAATTTTAACGAGGAATGGCAGTTTTTTTATTCGAAATAAATGTATTTGTATATTGATGCAAACCTTTCTCGAAAAATGTTATTCCTTTCACGAAAACGGCTATTAGAATCGTTACAAAAAGTGCAGTTTTTATGAAAAATGTCACTTTTCATCGGTGCAACTTTTTCAACCAAGAGCTTTTCGAGAATAAACAAAAATAAACGATATCTTTTCCAGACAATATTCATGACAATGTTTGCTTTCTTTCGTGATGGGGACGGGGCTCGTTTCAAGACGTTTCGTGATGGGGACGGGGCTCGTTTCAAGACGTTTCGTGATGGGGACGGGGCTCGTTTCAAGACGTTTCGTGATGGGGACGGGGCTCGTTTCAAGACGTTTCGTGATGGGGACGGGGCTCGTTTCAAGACGTTTCGTGATGGGGACGGGGCTCGTTTCAAGACGTTTCGTGATGGGGACGGGGCTCGTTTCAAGACGTTTCGTGATGGGGACGGGGCTCGTTTCAAGACGTTTCGTGATGGGGACGGGGCTCGTTTCAAGACGTTTCGTGATGGGGACGGGGCTCGTTTCAAGACGTTTCGTGATGGGGACGGGGCTCGTTTCAAGACGTTTCGTGATGGGGACGGGGCTCGTTTCAAGACGTTTCGTGATGGGGACGGGGCTCGTTTCAAGACGTTTCGTGATGGGGACGGGGCTCGTTTCAAGACGTTTCGTGATGGGGACGGGGCTCGTTTCAAGACGTTTCGTGATGGGGACGGGGCTCGTTTCAAGACGTTTCGTGATGGGGACGGGGCTCGTTTCAAGACGTTTCGTGATGGGGACGGGGCTCGTTTCAAGACGTTTCGTGATGGGGACGGGGCTCGTTTCAAGACGTTTCGTGATGGGGACGGGGCTCGTTTCAAGACGTTTCTTCTTGAAAAAGAAGTAATTTTACATGTGTTCTTCCAGAGGACATACTATTTCTTACAAAAGCAATCACGTTTGCAAGAAGATTTTTTGTAATATTAACTAAATAAATTCTCTATACAATACGTTAATGACATGCACGGCCATTCAAAGTTGTATTTCTTGCCAAAGTGTGGCATTGACGGTAATTGGTATTGGAGGTAATGTAACACATTGCAAACGTTCTCTGAATTAATTAATAACTTTACATTATTGTCTCTCTCGATATGATCTTCGTGCTGGTCTATTTCACAACAGTTACTACACTAATCGAGATACTGTTGTATGAGATAAAATTTCTCATGCTGCATATTCTGAGACAACATCTGGCTTGAGTTTGTTGATTCCCTGGTTCATTCGGCCAACCCTACACATTAGTTAGTGTCATTAGGAAGATACATAGCTTTTATTGCTAATACTGCCAGCATATTAATTGGCAGTTATATTCATCTACACAAGGTTCAACTGTCTAGGTAAAACAGTGATCTTTTAGGAATTAATCTGCCACTTTAATCTCTATTCACTGAAAAAGTCTTTATTTTTTTAGTTATCATTGTTAATAAAATCAAAACTGTCAACGAATAAGGCAGGAATCTAGAATGGGATGCGGGTCTAAATTACCGAGTACACAACCTACGAATAAATCGCTGCTGGAAGCCTGTTTGACCCGAGGGTCGTCTAACTAAAGTTAAACACATACTCTCTCTCTCTCTCTCTCTCTCTCTCTCTCTCTCTCTCTCTCTCTCTCTCTCTCTCTCTCTCTCTCTCTCTCTCTCTCTCTCTCATATATATATATATATATATATATATATATATATATATATATATATATATATATATATATATATATATATATATATATATACACACACACAGGCGACATGGTGGGCGATCTCAGATGGTGGGCATGCAATATAAATATTAAATTGTTTTAAATTTCGATGTTATAAAGGACCGTAGTTATAAAGTAATCCATAACAAATTTTTGTGAATCCAATATAAGAAATTATGTAGTTGTTGTTGTTGTTCGGCTTAACGCCATTTTTCATCACACGATAGGCTGTACATGGCGGCCAGTATTAATGGTGAAGGAAGAAACCGGGATATCACCGGAAAGAACCACCGACCCACGAGAAGCTACTGGCAAGCTTTCTCACATATCCACATTCGCCAAATCCTAGACTCGAGCCCACGCAGATAGAGGTGAGTGAGTTGGCAGTGATCCGTAGCGGACAGCGCTTTAGACCACTTGGCCACTCGGGGCCACTAAGAAATTATAATTGTGATACTATTTCCATATTTCCAAGATCAAGGTTTCCTCTCGTATGCTGCGGTATAGTCTCCCTTTACTATTTACACGAGACCAAGTTCACAATACATCAGAATCGATCCGATTGGCATATGTGGTTGGAGCGTACGCCTCGGATGCAAGACGTTGCGGGTTGGAACCCTGGCTGAGTCATACCAAAGACTTTAAAAAGGATACTAGCAGACGCATCGCTTTTCTCTCAGCAAAAAAGTTTAGTGTTACGACTAGTCGGCCTCGTTTCAGGATAATGTGACTGGGTTGGACATGATGCAACATGCAACATGTCTGCAGCCAATGCCAGTTTAAACCACGTGGAAACCCCTAGGCAGTCGAAATCTACACCACCACCCCCTCTGCAAATTATCTCCTAATACATTTTTAATTTTACCAACACTAACAGCGTGGGGCCCATAGGCCGGTGCTTACTTTGCCTTTTGGTAATCCGGCACTGTCTGCAGCATGATGCCCCAGTACTAGACATTGCTATATACTGTCACAATGCAGGCATCGTAGCGAATACACTGAAAAATTGTTAATGCTACGTTAAAAAACTCCAAGTCACACGCAATACATCAAAACAAATTTTGAAAGTTCTTTTTTTATTTTCAGTAATAAATGTGAAGGTATGTCATTAAAGATTGCATTGTTTATAATTTTGTTTTAGAAATCATTTAGAATTTTAATGCTAAGGAACTACCCCGCAGAGAAAGTCATGCGACCTTGATGGTGTCACTCTGAATTTTCTGATATCGGATTCACAATAATTTGTTCTTGATTATTTTGGAACTACTGTTTATATAGTCATGCTACCAAAGTGGACAAATGCAGGCCCGGCCCTAAAGCAATGCGCACGCGGCAACCGCCTTAAGAACCCGCGCTTAACCGCAATGCAATATCTGCTTGGAGTCCCGCGCTTATCGCTTGCTGCCTTGGGCTCCGCATGCTGCCTTGGGCACCGCACATCCTAGGGCCGGGCATGGACAAATGATTATCATTCACTATTACAGATAAGATAAAAATATTGTGAATGGCATGAACATATTGACTAATGTGTAACTTGCATCCATTTTTTCCCCCATTATTCTCTGACATCGTGACATTCAGTACATGATTTACCATTGTGTGTAGGCGTACTAATGCACATGGTTCCTGTTGGCAAGAAGGCCCATCTTCTTGGCAAAAAAACCCAACAAAACAACAAAAACATTACGACCAGCCAGGGGTCTCATAACTGAACTAGCACATGGCCTCATTTGTCCTAAATCAGGTACTGGTGACATTTCTTACTACAGTGGCTTAGCTTCACAAGGTCTGTGCTGGAAAATCTTATCCAGAATTTAAAACCAATGCAGTGAGTGGGATTTAATTATGAAAGCGTATTAAATTATCCAGAAGCATTATGCCACAAAATTTGCAGCGTTTTGGCAGTGAACTTGTCCAACCTAAGAGATGTAATCCACTGAGGAGTATATTGCATCCACGTGTTGGTGGTTTTGTTTTTTTTTTGTTTGTTTGTTTTTTGTTTTTTTTGTTGGGGTTTTGTTTTCTGACCACGGCCGACTGACCAGACAGTGCCCAGGGTTCAGCGGTGGCCCAAAAACAAAATTTCTGTGTCGGTTGTGTTAGCAGTATAGTGGTTGTGCCTTATGGCCCCAAAAGTCTTAAACGGCTCTGAGACCAGAGTATTCGGACTGAATATATTTAAGAACTACTTATCAGATTCAATAAATTTGACAAGAAGAATTATTTTGCCTGAGAGTGAAAGATATATTTTAAAGCTAACATGTTAAATTGTTCATTTTAATTATACTACGTTGAAGAATATTTGATACAAACGCTTTTCAGCAATGATTATGGAAATGAGCACAACTTACCAACTCATAAGTTACTCAATTTATTCGCAGATGAATGACATGGAAAAGCTGGATTTGGAAGGATTGCAACACTTTTTGGTGTTGTCAGAAAGAAACGTCTTGATGACAAATCGCATCCATATTGGATGACAAGGGATATTTCGATTGCACCATATACGCTCATAATGATCTCAATATTTACAATTTCTTGTCCGTCGTATTTATGCTGATAGCTGCCCTTAGCCACCACCATCTCGGTTATTTACAAAACAAGAACTACCAAGAAATTGCGAATGCAACTAATACTTTTCTTTTCATTTGCATCTTCTCGGTCAGTATAGTTGTATGAATAGCCGAAGTAGACCGCATAGATTGCGGTTTCCACTTGCTGAGAAATTTCTGGGGAACAAAATGTTGAGCGCATTATGAAATAACTACGCCAGCATACATTCAAGCAGAAATGGCCAATTTAATCCGAATGTTCTCTCCAATAACGTTGCTCGCAACACCCTCGTTTCTTTCCAAATCGAGTTGAATTATTTCAACTCTCTGAACGAAACTTGGAGGTAATCGCTCGACACCTTCGTGAACGAACATCCGGCTAGATATGCAAAGAACCTAATCTTTCAAAATTGATAGGTATTGAAAGTTACACTGAAAGACGTTTCAGCAATGACTGAAATATCTGCACTTTAAATTTTGATGCTATTCCTTCAGTTTTAAGCAAAAAGAAAATTAATAAATCTTTCGGTTTTAATAGCTTTAGATAACTGCAAACTTTGCTGCACTTAGTAATCACAGATTATCTATTTATGGTGACGTTAATGAAGTCATCATGACGTAATAGTAACTACGGACTTGCAGGCGGCTTAAAATAGCCATTTATTACATATGTACAAGGTTTCTTTTACAGTATGCCATCGAAAAGGCCGTCCATGCTCCAATTGCAGTTACATCAGTCTGAACGTCCTCTGTCTGTATCATCGTATCAAAGAGAGAAATATCTGAAGCAAATTGTGATCATTTTTAAAGGGTCTTGTGCTCTTTGATTTTATGTCAGAATAACATTGTTTTGTCACATTTTTTTGCTATACAATTCCAAGAGTTTACATTAAAAATTAAAACTACAGGCATTTCATTAATTTTGAAATGTCGTGAAATATTATTTTCGACTCTTTCCAAGACCGCGCAGGTCGCCTAGTGGTTGGGGCGTCCGCCTCGGATGCGGGAGGTCATGGGTTCGAACCCCGGCCGAGTTTTGCTTGTACTAACTGTTGCCGCTAGGCGTTCAGCATTAAGTGGTTATTGTTATGACTGGTCCGCCTGGTGTCAGGATACAGCATAGTGTGACTGGGTGGGACATCATGCTACATGTCTGCGGTATGATGCCTCAGTGCTAGACATCACTATAAAGTTTCACACTGGATACATCGTAGTGATGTGATCGACAAATTGTTAAAGCTACGTTAACAATTCAAATCACACAAACATACAGGCACTCTTTCTAAGACGCAAAAAAAACAAATGTTCGAAGTGCAGTAACGTAAGTAAACAACACCACTTGAGTTGTCATTCCAGTAATTTGTCATTGAACAATAGCAAAACAAAGTGAAAAGCAAACACTAATAGTGATTAAGTGGTTGGCTCAAGTCATCTATGTTTTGCATTACTGCTTGCTAAACTCTTAAACACCTGAGCGAAAGCAAGAGAATGTCTTTATGAAGCGAATGATTTCAACTTGTGACGCATTCTTAGTCTCTCATTCTACTAGGGTAACTTCTGTAACACTCTGAACTAGTCAACAGTTTTGTGCCAATATCCATGGTAAAACTTTGTACACATTAATCATATCGCAGATCGAGACTTTGTTCTAAGTGTGATTAGGGTAGTTCATTAATTAATTAATTATTTTACAGACTTATGATTTTTACAATTTGTTTCTAAAATGGTATTACAGTTTTCCAGAATAATTTTTAAAAACCCACAGCAACAATGCCAATATTAGCCCATTTTTTCGCTTTTTATAGCCCATAAAGATACAATCTCTTCTACTAAATAACTGTTACCGTATATATATATATATATATATATATATATATATATATATATATATATATATATATATATATATATATATATATATATATATATATATATATATATATATATATGCTCAAATGGTATGGCAGTGCCTCAAGGCATAAACGGCAACAGCAATAACATTTCCAAAGCAAAGCTTATGTATGTATGTATGTATGTATGTATGTATGTATGTATGTATGTATGTATGTATGTATGTATGTATGTATGTATGTATGTATGTATGTATGTATGTATGTGTGTGTGTGTGATTTGGATTTTTAACGTAGCTTTAAAACAAATTCAGTCATATCGCTGTGATGTCTGCTGTGTGGCAGTTTATAGCGATGTCTAGTATTGGGGCATCGTGCCACAGACATGTAGCATGATGCCCCACCCAGTCAAATTATAACATCGTAATGCTTGCTGATCGCCAAGCAAGGGAGGAACTAGTACAATTTTTAAAAGTCCTTTTATTCAAAACTAAATCTTAATGGAAAATCTGTTCTAAGAAAATGTTTGAAACAAAAGGTTACAATAAATTTCGTCTGAATAAATTAGCAAACATTTATTTCGCCAGCTAACTACTAGCATTTTAACTTTACTCACCTGGTTTACCGAATGTACCATACTCGTCTGCGAAAGTCGGTCCTTGCAAATTTCAGATGCAGGTTTTCCTACAGTTTCATCAAATATTAAATATAATTTTTTCAATTTTTTAAACAAAAACTTGCACATGAACAAGATTATTTTCTTTCAATGTTTATGATAATAATAAGCGGTATTTTCAACGAAATTTCTCATGAATGCAGGACTTTTGTATGCATGTTTGCATCGAGTTTCAATCGTCGGTAGAAATTATGGGATTGATACTGAATGTGTGTTTAGCACATCAGTTTTTCTCATGTTAATGCATCTGCTCGACGCATTAAGTTGCTCACAATGAGAATGATAAACTTTTCAGACCATTTGAAGTTTTATGTTTATTCAAGACAGCAACATGCTGCTGGACTGGTTTTCAGAGCAAAACAACGCCAAAGACGCAAAATAAATTTGTTGCCTGATGTTTTAATTGGATCAGCTCATGTGCTGACAAAGAGCTTTTGATAGTAATGCTTTTCAGCTTATGATAATTTGTATAATCCTTGATCTTTTAGGTAAGCACCACCACCACCCACCCTCCCACCCACTCCCGCCCTTTAAAACTGTGTTTTAGAGTTTCCTTACGATTCCCTTCTCAAATTCAATGCGCTTTCAGAAAGGAAACAAATTAAAACCCAGCTATTCGATTTTGCGATTACAATAAATCGAAAACTATTCACTGATATGAATCGTTCTGCCATAATCTGATATGTATTTACAAATTCGTGCTGGTCGGAGACTAGCTACCATCTGTGAAAATGAAAAGCCGCTGATTATTTTTGTTGATTATGTTTGCATTGGATATACATGTTATCACAGTCTGTCAATTTTGTAACCAGACTGTTTTCCTCTAAAATATTGAATGGAACTATTATGTTCAAGCCAGGCAATTGCTGCTCGATGTGTGCATGCTGCTATAAACACTACGAACAATGCAGTGTGTGCGTCTTCACACACTATAAAGAGAATGTCACTGCTAAGTAACAATCTTAACAAAGATCAAACAATGAAAACAAAATGTTTCCGATGTCATATTAATGTTTCCGATGTCATACTGTAGTCATTATTAGAGTCAGTACATTTCTTCCTTAGAAGATAACTTTAATGTCAGCAAGACATGCGGAGATTGATCTGCCCAATTATCGAAAATTTTGGACAGTCAAAGCTGGGTTTTAGGAGTAATCAACGGGGATTATGGCTGTGAGCACCAAGAAATTTAGAACTGCAACTGAATCGTGGCACTTTGGAAAGCACGATGTGTTATTGTCACGTCAATACAATTTTCATCCACTGGGCAAAAAGATATACATAGTGCAGACATTGGGCGAAGTCACAATTCACAATCCAAAATGTTTCCACTAACCAAGTGAAATATTTCCATGTATCTATTCAAAACTCGTAGATTTTATTTTCGTTATATATTTTTAAAGGTAAAAACCGTCGCTTTGAATGGATTTTCTCTATTCTGTGCCAATCCAATTTAACAGATGCATTGGTACATCGATAAAAAGAAGTTCCTTAACTACGATAATATTAGGACAGCGACGTTGAACAAATTTAGCTAATATTTATCAAGCTTCAAATTGTGCGTTTTGTTAAAAATAAACTACTATTATTAGCACGACAATGCAAATAGACAACAAATATGACGAGTATTTAAATTGGGTATTATATTTTATTTCAAGGAAAGAAATAGCTTCCATATATGTTCTGCACACAGGAAAAGAGCATAATCTACAACCAAAATGGGATGACCCGGACCGGAGAGAGGAAGGACAACCCCGACCTATCACCAACAGTGATTTAGAAAAAACTGGAAGCAACCAGGTGATGCTGACAAAATGGCAAAATGAGTTTGATCAGTCACTTGATTATATGATGAAATTTGTTTTATCGGTATAACAGGATGACTAATTGAATTTCGCATTAATTAGTAAATCTGTTTCTAAGAGAAAAGTAATTCTTTCAAATGTTATTCAATTTCGTTTTGATTATGTTATTGATTAGATTGTTACATTTTACATGCGAAGGCTCAGGTTATTCTGTTCTATATCTCTGCTCAGATCTCTGTTATTCCATCCATTCATTTCATATTTTAATTTATTGTTTATTCGATCCGGGCAATAACACCTTGTTCAATCATCTCCTAGATAACGATAACAAAAAACTACAAGGAGTGGGGCGATCTCACACCATCATTCTTCCCCGTGACAATATCGTAGGTTTGAAATGTACCAAGCTCTCATTACGTACATATAGGTAGATACTAGTGATGAAAAATTTTCAGATTAGTTATATTTCATAAAAAAATAACCATACCTATCTTTAATTTAACATAAGCGATCTTATGTTGTACCTAAACGAGCTATGTAACAATCTCTTAAACTAAAAACGCCTGGAGAACGCTATCTATGCAACATCACAGCGTGGATTGTCTAATCAAAGGAGAGAAACATTACTGTACAAGATTTTTAAGTGCGTTTGCCTGAAACTTTATAAGCTACAACAATGATTCACCGAGTGTTTTTGGTTATATCAGCAGACACGTAAATTCTTCCCCATAGTGAAAATATAAGAATCAGGGGGAAAAAATGCATCACTTTTTGTGAAAGTACTTTAAGTCATCAGGTCCCGAACTTCAAAGCTTTTTAATACCCTAGTTTAGAATTCACTTTCATGCTGTAATAGAAGCTTCAAACGAGTAACGTGAGCGAAATTACCTCCCATAAAACTAACATCTCCTCTAATATGAACGAATTTTATCTTCTGATAGTAAAGGAATCAATAAAAGCACCCTAGGGTTACCATTAGGCAAAGCTGTAAAACGAAAGGATTTTTCTTCTATATCTTACTGTATCGAGTATCAATACTCTTATCGTTTATATACCAACACGATCTATGTGTAATGTTTCCGATGTCATACTGTAGTCATTATTACGGTTACAATACAAATGCGAACAAGCACCCACACAATTCGTTATTATATAGACAAGATCTATGCGTAATATCACGCATATAAATAAAAGCAAGTAGGCACTCGATTTGTTGATATTGTTACAACCCAGGGGTCTTTACTTGACCGAGCGGTGTCAAACCCTGGCACGATTCCCGCCAGAAGTCAACAGTTTACCCCAAATTTCCAAAGACTTCTATGTGACTTCAGTTGTAAATTAGAAAGCCAGACATGTCCATTCTATACATAAATTTTATTCTAATCAATGCAAGACTACAGATCTCCCAACTTGCCAAATATCTATCAACTGCATATCTGCACAGTTTTTCTTCATCAATTTTCTGAACCGTCAGCAGTTCACGCTGTAGAAATTCTACATGTATCTCCCAACACAGAGAACTATTTTAAATACGCCACCTTAGGCCAGTAAATCCATGGTTTCAAAGCTCATAACGCCAGTACAACTGCATCACATTTGCAACGATGGCGACATGAAAGGTATCTTCTGAGTCCTTTCTCGGATATTCCACTGATTTACCGGTTCCATACCGTAAATACTGTTGCTGCAGTCACACCACTGTACACCATTAGATTTTAATAGGGACTATAGTATTCAGGGACACTCGTGCTGTTTTGGTCTGAATTCACTGTTAATTGACCATAGCAGCATGAAAACTCACTAACACTTCTCTCCGTGACGTTTGCTCCTAGAAGTTGGGCAATTATTTCGGGCTAAGGAATATTTCTATTGCACCGAATTCCAATAATCGAACAAATAATCACACAAATCTAAGAATTCCTTAAACAGGGTGCTATAACCAAATGCGCATCTCCAAATTTATTACAATATATATATATATATATATATATATATATATATATATATATATATATATATATATATATATATATATATATATATATATATATGTATGTGTCGAATTTTGAAAACTCTTACAAGTATTGATTAAAGGTATTGTACCAAAGTCAACTTAGTAAAGTAGAAAGGGCTAGAGACAGTTATATGATTATTTCCATTTCATCTCTGAAAGCCAACGCAAATTCGTTCCCCATAACGAAACTTGACCGAGTCGTCTGTTATGGTACAAGGGTTTTGGTATAACACTCCACCAAACTCGACCGGTAAAAAGGAAAAGTACGTCAATAATTGATTGTTCAAAGGAACGTAATTGCGGCATGATTAGCCTTTTTCGTCAATTAAAAATTCTACGTAAGAGAATTTAGGAAACAGTCGATTCTGATCGGTTAATGGAAACTTAAGGGCGTAACTCTTGTAAGGAATTAGTGGTCATACTTGAAAAAAAAATTGCTTCAGTCTTCGATCTTACTTGCAAGAAGTCAGAAGGGACTCGATAACGTAGAGAGTACGTTCTCGTGATTGAGTAAGGGTACAGGTAGTTGTCTTAGATAGGAGACAGACTATACGTTGGAGGTTCGTATAAAACTAATAAGAATCAGAAAAGGTACGCAATATTAGTTTACAGGTTTTAATATGCTATTTCATTTGTTGATTTATTTGCAAATGTATTTATGTTATGATGTATGTATGTGTGTATGATTTCATTTTGCAGGGTTTTAGTGAAATGTTATTCACGACATTTTATTCTTTGATTTTCTAATTATCAATTCATTGGGAGAATTGACAAGATTTCATGCAATTGAATGTTCATTAAGAGAATTGCCAAGATTCCATGTAATTGAATATCCGATACATAGGATTGTTTAGAAATTTTCAAGAATTAAGCTTAATAAATGATGGGTAATGTTTCGTAAATTTATGAATTAAATCTCTGTCTAGTATGCCATGTATTGAGTTCGTAACATTTAATTTCTCTATTAAGTGTATATTCATATAATAGTTCGTAATATTTAATTGATCACGTAAACTATTTTAGAATAGTTAGGTTGATAGGCTAAACCATATGTAAATCAACACTATTAAATAGTTTAATGAAAGAAGTCAAAAAATGTTAAATACGGGCTAGCCGTGAAGTGGAATCTAATGTTCCCCGCTAGCGTAACCCGAATTAAGGTCAGATTGCATGTAATGACCGTCTCTGTTTGTAAACATAGAAATTAGTGAACGAGTGAGTACGACAGAATTATGCATTGTACTTTCTGAGCCGGGTTAATGTACAAATATAGATATATTCTTGGAACGGTGACCTATTGTCTATTGCGGGACATTTTATATATTTAAAGAAACAGCTTCCTGGCAAATTCATGGCAAAATTCCTGTACAAATTCCAAATTCCAAGTACCAGAACAAATTCTGAGCAAGAAGTATAGGTCTAGAGACGATTGTCAAATCGTTCAAGTGTCGACTGGCAAGAGGCCAGGTCAAGGACGACTAGACAAAGGTTGGCAGTGCAGGACGTAACGGAAGATTCGATGTCTGGATAAGATAGGTAATGATGTCGTTCATCGTTGAACTCAAAGGTCACGACTCGTAGGCTATGATGAAACTGAATTAATTCTGTCACTAACAAGTAATCGTAACGTGAAAATTTGTATTGTTTTTATTGAGTACATGTTAGTATATTTTCTTCTGCTGTGACATAAAAATTGATTTCTTCCATTTGAAATTCTGTTGTTGAATTTATTAAATTTTATATTTGTTCATTGGAAGGGGGCTCGCTGTTTTATTTCTTCAATGTACTTGTTCAGAGATCTGCATTCTTCTTTCTATCCATCCACGCTGGGTAAATTACACGCGGGAGGTCATTCCCTAGCAACGAACCCTAATGGAAGAGATTGGTGTGTTTGAAGGCCACCAATTTACCACAATATATATATATATATATATATATATATATATATATATATATATATATATATATATATATATATATATATATATATATATATATATATATATATATATATAAGATCTATGCGTAGTATCACGCATACAGATAAAGGCAAGCAATGACCCAATTTGTTTTATATAGACCAGATGTATGCATAGTATGACACATACAAATACCGACAAACACGCAAATAGTTTGTGCTATATATAAACAATATGTATGCCTAGTATCACTCGTAAAAGTAAGAAACAAGCACCACCGTCATTCGTTTATATATAGACGAGAGTAAACGTAGTATCACACATACAAATACGAAAAGATCACTCGTGCAATTCAGCCTACATATTTACCATATGTACGTCTAGGATCAAGTATGCAAATAAGAGAATTAACGCGTTCGTCATATACGTCGACTGCTTAAACTGAACCAGTTTTATGATTCGACTCGGATTGTAAGTAACATTTTCAAGGAATGGACAGTTTATAATATTAATACAATATTTTTTCATAGTGTAACATCATCTGTGCGTGCGTATGCGAGCGAACGAGAGAGCGAGCGAGAGAGTCTTCTAATGCTCGACGAACACCGATACATTTCCACAAACTCAAACACTGCAGAGTGACCCTGAAGAAAGACTGATTTAAAACTATTTCGTGTGTGTGTGTGTGTGTGTGTACATGTTATATGTTCAAATATATGTTTTTCGATAATTTTCAAAATTTAGTGTTTAATTTGACAGATCGTTGAAGGTAAGCGGAGATAATTCATCTGAAAAGGAAACAATTCACAACTTTCCGTCTAGATGTATTAAGAATCGATTTCTCAATAAATAGCAGCGGTATCATTAATTAGTCTCTGGCTGATTCTTCCGTCTGGGCGAACAGTGACATCATTAATCAGTTTTTGATTGATTATGCACATACCAACAGCGGTCCATTGATCGGTCTTTGGTTGGTTCCATCCGGATCAACAAGTGGAAGCATAAACAGTCTTCGGCTTACTCCATCTAACCATCCATGGAACCATTAATCAGCCTTTGGCTGATCCTGTCCGGACTATCATAACCATAGTTTTCCTGGGTTTGGCTGATTCAGTCCGGACTAACAGAGGCATAATTCACCTGGGTTTGGCCATCCGAAATAACAACTTTGTTCACAGGAATACAATGAGTAACATTTTCTTTACTTATGTAATTACATATACATAAATGTAGCATTTCTACACATCCTTAAATGTCTAATATTTAATTCAGTTAAATAAATGTGGTATGTACGAGGAATACGTCCTTCCTTCTAACATATTTTTAATCGAACAAAGGATTAAAGCAATAATAATATGCAGTATATGTGACCTCGAAAAAACGAATTCAAAATAAATATTTTCATTCAGTAAACATGCCTTAGGACTTAAACCTGTGGAAATGAGTTGGAACGTAAAACGTGGGAAAAACAGTTGTCACATGTACGGTAACTTGAAACTGCAGATTTGAACTGTCAAAATGAAGTCCTATATACGTCGTAAGTTACAACAAAACAGTAAATCGTTTATGTGCCAATTAATTGCTGGTGCTTACATACACACTGTCGAACATGGTCTGAGAGGCAGTCCTTTTCACAAGACAAATACATGGATAAAGATTAACTGTTAATTAAAACAAATAAGATAAACATGAGACTGGACAATTTCTTCAATGTAAAAACGATAGAAAAGAAAGAAGGGTCATTTCTTGAGTTGTTTTTCTATCAAGAAGGGACCCAATTTTTGGATATGACAACAATTCCGAGAGAGGAAATACCAAGCACAGTAGATGTCATGGTTACAATGAAAACGTTTTACACACGGACTCTATAGCGAAAACATTCTCCATCAACAGCAATGGATACAAAGGATATATACAAAGACAGAAGGTAAAAAGGCCGATATTACCATTCGGAGAGACGAGAATTAAAGAATATTTGGTTACAGTAAAAAAAAAAAACCAAACCCAATCTTGAAAAACAAAAACAACAAGAAACAAAGCGGAGAACTAAAAGCGACATTCCGCTAGAGATACCTCTATAAGCAACACAAGAGAAATTTGAGAAAAAATTCAAAATTCCAGTTATATATGCTAGATTGGATACTATTCCGTCAACATCCATCTACAATAGGAATAATGTCTTTGAAATAGAGAGAATTAACTTAAAAGAAGAGAAGAAAGCCATTTACTTGTTTGGCTTTTTGACAAAATCGTGGTATAAGGCTGTATATATCACAAGAAATGTAATAAATGCGGACTAACGGGATATTCTCCACACAATTGTCCAGAAAACCTACGAACTACAAAATAAATGAATATGCAACAACAGCAACAACCGACCATCCAACAAGTACAGGCAGAACAACAACATCATCAACAACAAAAACAACCACAGCTCTCCATTTTAAAGAGCTCTAACCAGAATAAACAACAGCCAATCGGAACAACGAAACTAACAGCAGCAGCAACTACGGAACAACAACATCCTCATAAAAAACAACTACAACTTCCCAAATCTAAGATTGACAGCCAGAATTATCAATATTCAACAATAGCTGAACAACATTTAAAACAACAACAGCCACAACATTCCAAAACAGAGAACATACAGAAGTCTCCCTAGAAACAAAATCAAAGGCTTCAACAATCTTAATACCAGTACCTAAAAAACAAGAGACAACATTACAAAGGAAATATCCAATATTGCAGCTTAAGAACAAGAAAGTAGAAATGGCATTACCTTTGGCATCCGTAGGTTCCCAAACAGTAGAAGTAACATCAGAAACCTCAAAGACAGAAAGGGAGAGAGGGATAAAGGGAATAAAAGAGAGCTACAGAAAGTTTACATGAAAAAGAAGATGCAAATAGGGGACCAACGCAGAATAGTGATAGAAAACTTTCTTTAAATAGATGAAACAATAGACGAATCATGGAGTATGTAACAGCAGAGGCTAGCGAAAGATTACTTCTTTCAAGTTTAATATAAAAAAAATTAAAAATTAATCTAAAAAAGAAAAAAAATTAAGAAACGTATTTTTAACTTTTATTATTATTATTATTCTATATGTATATTGTTCTCTGGTATGATTAAAGAACTATCACACTAATTTTCAATAAAATCCTCGCATAAATTTGTGGGGGGGGGGTTCTTTCCTTAAAAAAGACTGCGATATTCTAAGGATCTGAAATTAATTTCTTCGGGCTAATTAAATAAAGTAGAATGTTTTCGATGTTCAGTTTGTTGTTTACAAACTGCAACTTTAGCACATTATTGGTTGTTTAGTACTGGTGGGATCGGAGCTAAATGTCTTTACCAAGGAAACGCCAATCCGGGTTGACCTGGGCGGGTATCAAACCCACAACTTTATGATTACTAGTTGCTGTTGTTGTTATAGAGTTTTTTCATTATCTATTTTCATTATTGGATCTTCGCAGCCATTATTTGTTTGTTAAAAAAAAAACTACTGATGGATTTCTTCGTAATATTGTGTGTTGAACACTGAAATAAAATTGGGCTACATCAGGACATCCTAAAGACCCTAAATTGACAGATTGACAGATTGAATATAATACAATAAAATAAGTTACAGCAGTATAGAACATCATAGATAGATAGATAGATAGATAGATAGATAGATAGATAGATAGATAGATAGATAGATAGATAGACAGACAGACAGATAGATAGATAAATAGATAGATAGATAGATAATGTTGACACAGATATACAGACATATAGATAGATATATAATTGGTTAATTGACGACAATAATAGAAGCTCAACTTAAACACCAACAAAACTAATGAGTCAAACAAAACCTGCCTTGCTTGAAAAGCATTCCAAATATTTTGTGTTTCGTCTTTGTAATTAATACAAAACCCGATATGTTCATTTATGCCGCTGATTTATGCAACGTTTCGTTTCATTAAAAGATGAGAATGCCATAATAACCACATACAGAAGTTGTTTGGATCTCTCTCACGTCTTTCAAGATCGTTTTCAATGCGCACCAAATGGTTACCGACAATGATAACGATATTTTACTAATTAAATAAATGCCGGAGGAAAAACAAAGCAGAGTTTGCCAAGTGTAATTAATAAAGAAACTTCGAGGTTCGTTCCAGATTCACCTGACATGAAATGCAGATGTTCTGTAATACATGGGCATACCGTATTTGCTTAGATCAGCGGAAAGACAATTCTTGAATTAGTCTGGTTCCTTGCTTTGTGTTCTGCACTGGTCTACGCGCTTAGCGTGGCGTGGCGATGGGCATAACAATAGAACGCACGAAGCAGGTAACCCATGACCGGCCCTAGGGCAAGGTGAACGAGGCAACCGCCTTAGGCCCCGCGCTTCTCCGCAATGCAATTTTGTTTTGCTTAGGGCCCCGTTCTCATCGCTTGCTGACTTGGGCCCCGCTCATTCATAGGGCCGGGCCTGCGGGAACCGGCCTATACAAGTCAAAACGACTTCAACTGACCAAGCTTCACATAGCTTAAGGTTGTTAAATTGTGTAAAATCATCGCTGAACACAGTCCTAAATGAAAAGATCGTTAGTTCATACCGTCAACAATATGACGTTATGTTCTCCTATGGGAGTCGAAAAACTTAGATTTTTTGAAAGAGGCTTGGAAGTAATGATAGTGATACTCACAAATTTGTAACCTTTGGGCGGACGAACTTCCGGCTTGATATGCAAAGACCAAATTCATATAAAATGGCAGGTATAATAAAAATAACAATCGACGACGTTTTAATAATTAATGAAATACCTACACTTTTAGGTTCTAATGCTACTCCTAAAAAAATTAAATGAAAACAATTAAAGAAATCATTCAGTTTCCATAGACTGGAACTATTGCTTGCGTTGGTGTTAGTCGTGACATGTCTGGTAATTGTGACATCAATGAAATTAGTATTTTATAATAACAGACACTAGCTTAAAGGTATGCTATGGAAGAGGCGGAGAACGTCCTCATAGTCTCTAAAAGAATCGGAGAAAATCACAGCGATACTTCAAAAATTGGTGGAAGAGTTTCGAGCTTTCGTTGCTGTCAGCGTTGACATCTAGACCTAGGTAATTAAGACGTAAATAGTACCGCCAGCTGAGAGCAGTTCAAGATGATCATGGTTTATACAAGAGTATTTTGCTGGAAAAGGTCGAGGACGTTCCGATTGCTTTCTATCTCTGGACGTCGCAATCGGAATAGATCGTGGCTTTCTAAAAATAAATTTGTCTCATAAATATTTAGAGATGGGTAATACAGCGTAAAAAACGGTGATATGGACAAAAATGGACGTAAACTCAATTACAAAGGTTAAGTCCGATTTACGAAATAGAAACATGTTAAATGCATTTTTATATCTATATAGAAAGGTTTGCACAAGTTCAATCCAGACAACGTTGTTAGTGAGTTTATGCTTGTAAAAAGAAAATTGTGAATGATTCGGTCAAGAATAGACAGCTACGGTGGCTTAGTGAATAGAGCGTACGTCTCGAAAGCCGAAGGTCGGGGTTCGAACCCCGGCAGAGTCATACCAAAGAATTAAAAAATAACAGCTGCCTTGCTAGGCGTTCAGCATTAATAGGTTAGTATTAGGACTTGTCGGTCTGTTGTCAGGATAATGTGACTGGGTGGGACATCATGCTACATGTCTGCAGCATGATGCCCTAGTGCTTGACATCACTATAAACTGCCACAATGCAGCCATCATAGCGAAAACTTATTAAAGATGCGTTAAAACACACAGAGGTCATGAGTAAGGCAAGTAGCCAGTACCGAATGGCATGAATGTTCATACACATGTCAATTTGGAAACAAGGTACATGTCTATGTAATGCCAGCTAACGATGTGCATTTCCGATTACTGGGGGAAAGGTACGAGTGCGTTCTGACTCAGGTGCTTCGCATTCGCACCTTTGAGGTTAATAGTACAGATAGCTTCCAAGAGAACTACCTCAGCTTTTTACGAAACAACTATTGAATAAGATTTTACGAAGGCGTCGAACGTTCTTTCGTTCTTAAACATCTAGGTCAGTCAATCTAATCAAAGAAATAGCAGAGGTGGTCCGAATAGATGCTTCTTTTCTTTTGCGGATAAATTTTATAGCGAACTGTAAGGCTTTTCTCTAAAGCACTGTGATGACATACATTCACGGCATAATTTCGTTTTGCAAAAGTAGTTCTGAATGAAGTACATCTTATCGCATATCCTGGTCGTCAGACATTGCGTGGGTGATGTTACTTTAGCTAAGATATTGACAATGGACCAGTCTATGAAAAGATAGGAGTACTGGGAGAGTTCGGACTAAAATGCTGTAAATGAAACTCCTATCTTATTATACAATTGGAAAGAACAATTTCCACACAATTTTAATACTCGCAATAACCGTCCTGTGAAAGAATGACAAGTTGACTAAAAGTACATCAGACGTTTGGAAACCTCGAGTAGTTAAGGCGGCTGTGGAAAACCGATATGATCTTGAACAAAATTAATTCACCACAGTAACATATCTTTGCGTATTTAACAAGAGGAATGTATGGTCTATGCAAATGTAATATGTTTTAAATTTCAACTATTTATTTATTTATTTATTTATTTATGGGCAATTAATTGCATAGTACTCGCTATCTTTTCCCATACTTTCTATGTATCGATTATTGTTTGGAGACAGATATTCAACTAAGATTTTGAATTGGCTTGGACCATAAACTATGTACAATTTCAAATTAAGGAGAAAACACATAAATACCCCTACATTTCACATGACAGCATGATTAAAGCTTACATTGTCGGTTCAAGCTCTATTATTATAATGAAAAACCTGTTTTATAACTCACTAAGTATTCTATCCGATAAGTAAACATGTTTCCCTTATGTGTGTACTTAATGAGATATTTCTTTTAACAAATGTCAGAAACGTATGTATTTACAAAAGGAATTAACCCATTCTGACTTAGGCATAGCATTTATATTGATATACACATAAGGTCTGATGTCAGATTTAAGAGATATTCAAAATTGCACTGATACCTCCGGAGCCGCCTGAAGATAAACAATTCAAGGCGGTTTTAAAATTTTAGGACAAAATCATGAATCCATGCATCGCATAGTCACGCTCTAAACAGAAAACCATCAAAGAATAATAATTTTACTTACCTTATGCGGCTCTGGTATGCACGTTTAGCAGTGGTGTATTGGATTTTCTTCCAGATATTATCATATCCGTACATGCAATCTTCTACTTAGAAACAATAGCAGATTTATGGCATGACTGTTACACTACATAATTATATAATAAAGAGTGACATGTCGTCAAAATGAGAACGTGCTCCCACTATTTTATATGCGTGCACAATTTACTTGGTACAGCAGACAACTCAGTTACCTTACGGCTCAAAATAGACAACTCTCATTGATTTGCCGTATCTCTCCTATATATGAATGCTGTATGTTGCCATGACAATAATTTGACCGGACTCTTGTCTGTCCATTTATACTTCTGCTAAATTGTCAGTAATTTGCATATCAAATCTGTCTTGAGCTGACGTGTCTAGAAAGCAGACAGAATCCGAGTGAACTAGGCGCCCGTTAAAATGCTTTGTTTGCAGCAAACATTCCATACACAAGATGGCTCGTGTCTCTCGACTATTCTATACGAACATAATTCGAAAATGTTGATAAATTCTATTTAATTTGTTTAAAAGTTGCTTACCTGACTTGTTACATGCTGCTTCAAATCATGACGTATTCGTGTCAACTGTTGTTACACGAGATTTTAAATCACGACGTATTAGCGTTGCCGAACGCGTGCTAGCATTCTTCTCAAATGTTTTAAACAAGTTACAGGACAATATTCCTCATCTAGCTTGTTATATCTTTTTGCATTTTTAACAGGTTACAAGTTACGAAAGAGTATCCCACAACTAGCATGTTGTATCTTCTTGCATTGTCAACAGGCTACAAGTTACGAAAGAGTATTCCACATCTAGCTTGTTGCATCTTGCATTTAACAGACTGCGTGGTTTTCTTTTCATACGCTACCTTGCGTGATCGGGATAGAAGAATATTAATGTGACATAATGCAAGTCGTGAAGGGGACTAATGGAGGTAACATTTTTGTCTTGGGATGCGTCCATCCATGATTTTCAAGCCGATAAGTCTTCCACATGCGTCCAGTCAGGTTAGTTCAACTCATAAGGTCTTTCGTATGCGTCCAGCCATGATGTAACAGCCGATAAGGTCTTCCACAATTAAAAAATGTGACATACTATTTTAAGCATTATTACCTTTTTCCCCTTTTTTTATTGCTTTTTTTACACCTTTTCTGGAAGCATAAACTTAATAGGCACTATATATTGTGTGCTGTTGTACTCTCAAACCAAATACATACATACATACATACATACATACATACATACATACATACATACATACATACATACATACATACATACATACATACATACATACATACATACATACATACTTAACATTTTAAATAGTAGCTTTAATCTTGACGTCAGTTTCCATTATTTCCTATCATTCATTTATTTTATTTATTTATTTAAATATTTATTTATTTCCAAGACAGAGGACATGCTGATATCTGACACTACAATACCGATACTGAGATGCTAAACTAAAATATCGTTTATTTTATAAAACCAAAATTGTCAGGTCACGTTGTTCAATGTTAGCTCCCTTTTCGCTTTTCACTACATACATACTTCACCAGGTTGCATGCTCTTTGCTACACAAGCTAAATATGAAAATGTTTCAGACTTCCATCTGGTTAGGATTCATGATATATTTTTACCAGAATATCATTTGTTTTGGTTGCATTACTTAATTTTTATACTATTTTTATTATTTTTTTCTAATCGATGGTATTGACGTGAATTGGACAATAAAAAATAGTTTATCTCCAAATCATATGTATGACTTCAACTAAGTCATGCGATTTTTGTGAGAAGTCGAAGTGGTTGGAGCGTCCGCCTCGGATACGAACCCCAGACGAGTCATACCGAAGACTTTTACTTTAAAAATTGATGCATGCAGTTGCCCCTCTTGGCGCTCAGCATTAAGAGGTTAGTATTAGGATTGGTCAGCCGTGTGTCAGGATAACGTGACGTGAGTGGGTGGGACATCATGGACACACGGTACTAATTGTATTGAAAAATGGGAACCAGCCTAGAAATGGGTGAACCTTAAATAGAGTGTATACGGGTTTGGCTAACCAGGATTGATTAATATTGTAAGTTGTAGGGAAAAAAATCTTTTAAGACCTTATCCTAGTTGAAAGTGAATAAAAATAGAGGCATTGTTTCATTGATGGAATTTCAGTTTTTTAATAGTCTGTGTTAGGAACACTCATTACTAAAAATTAGCACCTGACTCTTTGGTGCGTAATTGAAAGCACATGTTTCAAACATATGCAGCTCCAGAAAATGCCGCGGCTCATATACTTTTCTCTGCACAGAAGCTGACTTCCAGGTTTCATCTATACTGATAAATATAAGTTTGATCATGAGCACTCCAAAATTTTAAGTTATTGAATTTTTAATATCATGGTGTTTGCATAGGTGTACCATGGGAACTACATTAGTACCGTGATTCCTCATGCTACAAGTCTGCCGCATGATGCCCTAGTGGTAGACATCACTATAGAATGTCACACTGTAGACATCGTAGCACAATGTGCTGTATGACTGAAAAACTGATAAAGCTACGTTCAATATAACACACACACACACACACACACACACACACACACATTTATTATTAATACGGTATGATAAAACTTCAACGATGAACATAATTGATGCATATCATAATTTGGGTTCTATCGCAGCTCCACTGTAAGGAGTGCTGAATTGTAAGAACTCATAGCTCCATAAATTTAGATTCTCCATGAAACATTGATGTTTTTTAATCTAAATGCCAACATTTCTTCCGAATGGTAAAGGAGATAGTCGATTGCCCTATAGAGACTAACCATTATACGTTTTTACTTTCGCTCATTATTTTGTTGGCGTCTGGTCCATAGGGCATAGTTAAGACGAGGAAAATTGCACACAGTCTATTAATGAGGCAATGAGTCAGACTCCACGCAGATTTGTGTCTTGATGATATTGTAACTTGATTTCTTTTATCAGTCTGCAATTGTTGTTATCGAAAATAATTTTAAACTTCTGTTTCTTATAATCATGAAGGTACAGGAGCTCGTCTGACAAGATTGTTACTTGAGACTGACCTTTTGTGGTGCATAGATAATATATGACTTTCGCGACCCGGGGGTGGGGAAGGAGTAAGGTATGGATAACCCATATGACTGGGAAGCAAGCTACCATATGACTAAATGTAAACTTATATTAACTCCTTTAGCTACTGAATCTTATGATAGGATGTGACCAAACGCGTAATTATTACATCCTAAAAATAGTTTCACAAGACTGGCTTGACAACTACAGGTACATTTTGGGGTTGGGGTTGGGGTGCTACATTATCTACAGCTTAATAAAAAGCAACTCCAATAGTTGTATGAAACTGAAGTAAATTGATAGACATATTGGCATTTTAAGTTTTCAATTTATGCATAGTGTACCAACTATGTGTACCAACACGTGGTACCAACTCATGTTTGGAAAATTTTCGCAAGTGCAGTGTCATTAAACCACATGATTATATTTCCTTTTTTCTTATTAAATGTTCAGATTATGTCGTTGTTTCATTGAGCACTGGAGAAACACATATTTGCCATTCCATTCACTTTCAATTCTACTTCCTAGCGTAAATGTCAAACTTTGTCACTTTTATATTGTAGACACTTATCTTCTTCACATATTGTCCTATTTTCAGATATATAAACACCTAGATTCCCATTTTGATGGAAGCAGCAAATGCTCACTGTGTATGAAATGTGTATTCCTAATACACGGTTATATTGTTGTATGAAACGTATGTCCCTAATACACACAGTTATATTATTGTATGAAATGTATATCCCTAATACACAGTTATATTATTGTATGAAATGTATATCCCTAATACACAGTTATATTATTGTATGAAATGTATATCACTAACACATAGTTATATTGTTGTATGAAATGTATATCACTAACACACAGTTATATTATTGTATGAAATGTATATCACTAACACATAGTTATATTGTTGTATGAAATGTATGTCCCTAATACACAGTTATATTATTGTATGAAATGTATATCACTAACACATAGTTATATTGTTGTATGAAATGTATATCACTAACACACAGTTATATTATTGTATGAAATGTATATCCCTAATACACAGTTATATTATTGTATGAAATGTATATCACTAACACACAGTTATATTGTTGTATGAAATATATATCCCTAACACACAGTTATATTATTGTATGAAATGTATATCACTAACACACAGTTATATTGTTGTATGAAACGTATGTCCCTAATACACAGTTATATTGTTGTATGAAATGTATATCCCTAACACACAGTTGCATTGTTGTATGAAATGTATATCCCTAATACACAGTTACATTATTGTATGAAATGTATATCCCTAACACACAGTTGCATTGTTGTATGCAATCTGTATTCCTAATACACAGTTATATTATTGTATGAAATGTATATCACTAACACATAGTTATATTGTTGTATGAAATGTATATCCCTAATACACAGTTATATTGTTGTATGAAATGTATATCCCTAATACACAGTTGTATTATTGTATGAAATATGTATCCCTAATACACAGTTATATTGTTGTATTAAATGTATATCCCTAATACACAGTTATATTGTTGTATGAAATGTATATCCCTAATACACAGTTATATTGTTGTATGAAATGTATATCCCTAATACACAGTTATATTATTGTATGAAATGTATATCCCTAATACACAGTTATATTGTTGTATGAAATGTATATCCCTAATACACAGTTGCATTGTTGTATGAAATGTATATCCCTAATACACAGTTGTATTATTGTATGAAATATGTATCCCTAATACACAGTTGTATTATTGTATGAAACGTATATCCCTAACACACAGTTGTATTGTTGTATGAAATGTATATCCCTAATACACAGTTGTATTATTGTATGAAATATGTATCCCTAATACACAGTTGTATTATTGTATGAAACGTATATCCCTAATACACAGTTGTATTGTTGCATGAAATGTATATCCCTAATACACAGTTATATTATTGTATGAAATGTATATCCCTAATACATCCCTAATGCAGTTATATTGTTGTATGAAATGTATATCCCTAATACATAGTTGTAATGTTGTATGAAATGTATATCCCTAATACATTTACATTATTGTATGAAATATATATCCCTAATACACAGTTATATTATTGCATGAAATTTATATCCCTAATACATAGTTGTAATGTTGTATGAAATGTATATCCCTAATACACAGTTACATTATTGTATGAAATGTATATCCCTAATACATAGTTATATTATTGTATGAAATGTATACACAGTTGTATTGTTGCATGAAATGTATATCCCTAATACACATTTATATTATTGTATGAAAAAAAATATATATATATATATATATATATATATATATATATATATATATATATATATATATATATATATATATATATATATATATATATATATATATATATATATATATCCCTAATAGACAGTTATATTATTGTATGAAATGTATATCCTTAATACATCCCTAATGCACAGTTATATTGTTGTATGACATATATATCCCTAACACAGTTGTATTGTTGTATGAAATTTATATCCCCAATACACAGGCTACCTAGTGGTGTTCGATTGGTATAAAACAAAGTTAATGATTTTAAAAAAATCACTACAATGATAAATGGGTGTATGCTGCATCATTTCAATGTAGTTCCGTTTGTCTGAGAACAAGATGACATTGTACACAAGGCGTTGTTTTAGACATCATTTCTATTTAGAGCAACTGGGTGGCTTCCCAATATGGGCTATTTATATCAGTTTTATATCAGTTTTGTCTTTCTTTGCTTTACTATTTGGTGTATTTCCAGCAACAAAACAATACACTTTCTTTGGGACTTGTACTTAGAATCAAGATCTCCATCAAGATGTTAAATGTATTTAAACAAATATAAATATTTTCTTACTTTTTTATTTTTTATTTTCCTTTTTAACTGATTATATGAAAATATTTTTTTTAGAAAATCAAGAAATCTATCGTAACTCTAAATTTAATTCAACTCCAAATATGAATATTTTCATGGTCTTTAACTTCACTCTTAGTGAGGTCTAATAAGAATAATTTTATTGTTTGATTGTTGTATTTTTTTCTTCTAAAATACATACGATACTTCATGGTTGCATAAGGCAATGAAAGTATGATTTTAATGTTTGATTTTTTTTATGTCTCGTGTACATCTATTTGCTCATGTAGTTTGGTGATTACGGAGCATAGTGCTTTCGTTAAATTCACTCAGACATTTCAATTTAGTGATTCAGCTTACTCTTTATTGTCAATTCATCTTAATTTCTTTACGTCACGCAATTGTTAAAGTTTATCTATCCAACGTTTAGACAGCTACACTTCTGATGCGTGATTACAACAGCGGCACAAAACCAATTTCCATCTTTACGGTCACTAGATGATCATTTTTATCCTGATTATACTTGCACTTCAAATAAAAACATAAAGACACGTAATTGGAATCAGTTATAACATTCGAGGTGCAACTGTCCTGCCATCAAACAGAAATCGATAAACGCTGATAAAAATATGGGTATCTATAAGATACAGTATATTCATCCCTGTATATTCACAATGATCTGCATCAGTTAGGAAAAGTTGCGATCTTGCTCCCAATATTTATAGTACTATATTCACTGTGCTGCAAAATGGTATTCTGGAACATTGCATCAATAATTCCGAGCATGCAGAAATATGAGATGCAGGTCTGGAACTAATAGTCCACACACTTTTTTGCATTCTTTGTTGTCCCGAGCTCAGAATGGCGCAAGGAAAGAAATGTGTGTATTGTAATTAAATGTAAACATTCTGATATTAGTTCGTTGTTTTTTGTTTGTTTGTTTTTTTTTTTTTTGCTTCTTTTTTTTAGGTTTAACAATAAAAGTTTTCCCAAGTCAAGGAAGCTGCGCGAAAAACCCGAATCAGGAATCGGTAAAACAACCATAATCAACCTTCAATTAATAAACACGTAATTTCCTGTAGTCTTCTTTACGGTGTTTAGACTAGAGCAGGTTCGTATTATCATGTGCCTATAAGGCCTTAAAAACCTACCATGTTACTGAGAATAGAGGCACAAAGAGGCCGATTCATGTAACTGTCAATCGTTTTAGTAAAAAAGTGCCTAGGGCCTACAAGGACCTTAATCAAGCCCCTGTATGGTCTCACGTTGTCAAACGTGTTTAAGTCTCTCTCTCTCTCTCTCTCTCTCTCTCTCTCTCTCTCTCTCTCTCTCTCTCTCTCTCTCTCTCTCTCTCTCTCTCTCTCTCTCACACACACACACACACACACACCTCATTTATAATGATGATCATAACATATAAGATAGACATGGATAACCTAATTTATTTTTTCCTTTGAACTCAGCGATCCAAGACTTGTTTATCCTTGTGTTAGCACGATCTCAGTGGCAATGAAACAACCCCTTCATGCAAATTAAACTTGCAATTCAGGTTCTTGTTAAATTATTTTATACGACTAAAAAGAATCGATATCACAAGTTCACGAAGCATTTGACACCTATCGTTAGACGAAAATGGAAGCCACGTCCTGATTCTGTTTGTTACAGCTTTTTTGGCAGTTTCTGACAGACTTTCGTATCAAACGAAATAAATGTAAACCCGAGAGGAGCAAACTGATTTCTATTAACTGTCTTTGATTATCTTCATTTTCTTTTCGGTATTTGATTTTCCTGTAAAATGTCAAAAGTAGGACTGTAGGATAGTCCATATAAATTATCTTAACTACAAAAGTTCTCTCTCTCTCTCTCTCTCTCTCTCTCTCTCTCTCTCTCTCTCTCTCTCTCTCTCTCTCTCTCTCTCTCTCTCTCTCTCTCTCTCTCTCTCTCCTTTACTGATAGAACAAATTTCATCATATGATTGAGTGACTGATCGAACTCAGATTGCCGTCATGACAGCATCATCTGCTGCTTTTGGTCTTTTTAAAATGACAGATCTGACGGCATCCCTACCCCATCTCTTTGTATGTATGTATGTATGTATGTATGTATGTATGTATGTATGTATGTATGTATGTATGTATGTATGTATGTATGTATGTATGTATGCATGTATGTCTGTGTCTGTCTGTGTGTGTATTTAATCAGAAAAAGCAATAAAGCGAAACTGGTCACACATTCTATTCTATGTACTGGTGTTGTTTATATATATATATATATATATATATATATATATATATATATATATATATATATATATATATATATATATATATATATATATATATATATGGACACTGTTTTTTTCTAGCACTATCATGATCAAATGATAGTTTGATGAGATTGTTTACCAAATGACAACTAATACTACTAAAAACAATGTCGGACGTCTAAAAACAATGTCTACGATACAACGATGTATTTTAAGATAGAAAAAATTTAGCTTGCCAATTTTATTGTTTAATTCTGCTTTTGAATTAAAGTGTGATAATATATGTACCTAAAGAGTTTGAATTTGACTGGTGAATAAAATTTCTTGCCTATTGCCTATAACCATCTATTTCTAAAATATCCTGAGTTATTGCCATCAAGTTAATGCCAGGTCATTGCATCGAGGTAATGCCAAGTCAATGCCATCGAGGTAATGCCAAGTCCTGCCGTAGAGGTAAATGCCAAGTCAATGCCATCGAGGTAATGCCAAGTCCTGCCGTAGAGATAATGCCAGGTCATTGCATCGAGGTAATGCCAAGTCCTGCCGTAGAGGTAATGCCAAGTCAATGCCATCGAGGAATTCTAAGTCCTGCCGTAGAGATAATGTCAAGTCATTGCCATCGAGATCACTGCCGTCGAGGTAATGTCAAGTCACTGCCATCGACATAATGCCAAGTCAATGCCATCGAGGTAATGCCAAGTCCTGCCGTAGAGATAATGCCAGGTCATTGCATCGAGGTAATGCCAAGTCAATGCCATCGAGGTAATGCCAAGTCCTGCCGTAGAGGTAATGCCAAGTCAATGCCATCGAGGTAATGCCAAGTCCTGCCGTAGAGATAATGCCAGGTCATTGCATCGAGGTAATTCCAAGTCCTGCCGTAGAGGTAATGCCAAGTCGATGCCATCGAGGTAATTCTAAGTCCTGCCGTAGAGATAATGTCAAGTCATTGCCATCGAGATCACTGCCGTCGAGGTAATGTCAAGTCACTGCCATCGACGTAATGCCAAGTCAATGCCATCGAGGCAATGCCAAGTCCTGCCGTAGAGATAATGCCAGGTCATTGCATTGAGGTAATGCCAGTCAATCCCATCGAGGTGATGCCAAGTCACTGCCATCGAGATCACTGCCGTCGAGATCATGTCAAGTCACTGCCATCGAGATCACTGC
>JAEAOA010001832.1:297500-420000 GCA_016746295.1 Potamilus streckersoni
CAACATTTTTGTATTCTTAAAAAAAGCTACTCATTTACGTCTACCTTCCATTTGTTTGTGCTACCCATTCGTGATTATTTTGTTTGCAATATGTTATGAAAGTTGTAAGTACCTGGCTTAGTAAATGTTGGGAGCTTGAATACATTAGACTGCAGTGGTCCCCAACCCCCGGGCCGCGGACCGGTACCGGGCCGTGGATCAAATGGTACCGGGCCGCCCAAGGAACATTAAATTATTTCCATTTTTGTTTTTTACTGTGGTGTATTTCTCTTGGGTTTGTGCGACTTGCCATGGACGAGAGGTTAACCAGGAGCTGAGAGACGTCACCTAAAGCCGCACCAATACCGTGCATGCGCAAAATATCGTGATATCGGGGCGGTTTTAGGTCCCGTCTGGAGATGAGCGGCTTTGGTGTCGAGGTGTGTATCATTCTTCTCTCTGTTCACCGGTACTTGTTTAAGAGTGCTTGTTGTACGTGTATATTGTGTTTGCTCAAATTTAACTCACAAATTAGTAATAATGAGTACGAAACAGATGTCGTTAGAAAGTTTGCATGGGAAAAAGAAAAGGCCCAGTGAAGAGAGAAGAACAGCCTTCAACATCAAAGAAACATAAAACTTTTAACAGACAATACCCTGAGTCCTACTTGAAATGTGGATTTATCGGGTCAGGTGATTTCTCCACACCAACCCCGCTCTACATAGTTTGCGGTGGCCAGCTCTCTAATGAAGCAATGGAACCTTCAAAACTGCTTCGCCACTTGAACGCCAAGCACCCTGGATTAAAAGACAAGCCCCTGGTTTATTTTGAAAGAAAAAAGCGGGAACACGAAGGACAGAAGAAATATTTGAAGGCCACCACATCAGTAAAGGAGAATGCACTGAGAACATAATATCTGGTAGCTAACCGTATTCCTAAGGCTAAAAAGCCATTCACTATCGGTGAAAAGTTGATCGTGCCCTCCACTAAAGACATTTGCCGTGAACTTCTAGGAGAGTCTGCTGTGGAAAAGACAGCACACGTGCTTTTGTCGGCTAGCACTGCGACAAAGCGCATTGAGGAAATAGCCGAAGACATGGAGACACGATTTTTGGAGAGGATTAATACATCACCGTGGTACGCATTCCTAGGTTTAAGAATCTACATATATCGACAACAAGGCAAAACTATATGTTTATATGCGATATCTATATCAGGAGGATGTGAATGAGGATTTGTTATGTGTTCTATCTTTGCCAACGAACACCACAGGAGCAGAACTATTCATGTCACTGGATGGTTATATCAGGACAACTAAAATGGTCCTTTTGTGTCAGCATATGCACAGACGGAGCTGCTGCCATGACTTGAAGACTGTCTGGTTTAATTTCTCGGATTAAGGAAGCTGCACATGAGAATGAATCTACGCATTGTATCATTCACAAAGAAATGCTGGCAAGCCGACAATGTCACAGGAATATAACAGCGTATTGATTGATGTCGTTAAAGTTATTAACCACATCAAAGCACACGTCCTTAACTTGCGTCTGTTTCAGCAGCTTTGTGAGGAGATGGACGCAGAACACAGATGCATTTTCTTATGCACATAAATAATATGGTTATCCAGAGGAAAATCGCTAACCAGAGTATTTGAATTACGAGAGCCATTGCAAAGATTTCTCTCAGAAAAGAAGTCAACTTTGGCAGCACATTTCGGTGACAAAGTATACGTCGCAAAACTAGCTTACCTGTGTGACATATTCAGCCTGCTCAATATGTCCCTTGAGGGGAAAATGACAACTGTTTTCCAGTTGGCAGACAAAGTAGCTGCATTTAAAGTCACACTGGAGTTGTGGGGATGGCGCATAAACAGAGGCATTTTGGACATGTTTCAGACATTAGTGGGGATTTTAGGCGAGACTGAGACTGAGCATTCATTCTCTTAGTTGGTGCACGATCGCCTGTCTTTGCTTTTAAAAGAGTTCGAGCGCTACTTCCAAACCACAACATACCTACGAACTGGTAAGGAAAGGATCCGCGACCCATTTGTCAACAAACCAGGCGAATCTAGCATGTCTGTGCAAGAAGATCAACTGCTGAAGATTGCAAATGACGGCGGCCTTAAAACTACGTTCGAGACAACAACTCTGCCGGTGTTATGAATTAGAGTCATTACATTGCCACCACAGCACTTAAATCCCTATTGCCATTTCCGACATCCTATCTGTGTGAAGCGGGTTTACTGCAGTGAAAGCAACCAAAATAAAACAACGGAATAAGTTGGACATCAACAACACACATTGTCTCCTATTACCCTCAGATGGAACCGTCTAGTTGCAAAGAAACAAGTTCAGGGTTCTCATTGATTTAGCGTTCTAGTGAGTTCAAATGTTAAATCACTTCATATTCATTTTTTGGTGTAACTATTTATTTTGAAGGCATGTTTAAATACAATTAAATTAAAATTATTAAATCAAAACATTCTAAAATATAAACAATCAATCCCCTCCCCCAATGGCAGCGGGCCGTGGTAAAATTATCAAACGTTGACCGATCCGTGGCGATAAAAAGATTGGGGACCACTGCATTAGAGTAACTGGCTTGGTATTTATGAGGAGGTTGAACACTGAGTACCTAGCTTGGTAGATGTCAGGAGCAGGCAAGGCTAATCTGCCTTGGGCCCCTCGATTCTCCGCAATGCAATTTTTTTGCCTGGACCCCGCGCTCATCTCTTGCTGTCTTGGGCCCCGCACATCCTAAGGCCGGGCCTGGTCAGGAGGTTGAACAGTTTTAAATACCTGGCTTGGTATTTTTCAAAAGTCTAGTGTTCAACATTAGTCCTTGATTTTCTTTTTCAGTTGACTCCCCTGGAGTTTCATTCCATGTCAGAATTATTCACCAAAGCTGTTTCCTTCATGATAGAGAACACACCATTTCTATTCAAGGTATGTATTACAAGTCTATTATTCAACAAAATATACATGGTCAGGATTTTTCTGAAGTTCTCAAAATAGAAATACAGTTTAAAATTGTAAAACCAATTAAACCATGACATTTAAAAGCTTTTGTAAATAAATTTTAACATTTTTATCATCCCACTATTAAATTTTTTTGATGAATTATGTTTTATAAAGAGCAACATTATTTACCTAAGTATTTAAGGTGGTGACTCATTTTGTATTATGATTAAATTACATCCTACCAGCAAAGCTTTCATAAGTAGGGGGGAAAAAACAATCATTGAATTATCTTTCCTTTTCATAAGTTTAATATTATTCTTGTGCACATTGAATCCTCATTTTGTAGGTTGTCTCAGCCGATCAAAAAGATTGATGTATGTTGGTGGGGTGTGGGGGTCTTTGTTGTTTGTTCTTTACCTTGTAGAGCCTTTTTGTTTGTTTGGAGGTAGTGGTGTAAAGACCACTATGTTATTGTAAAATCACACACATTTTAATTGATATAATTTATTTTTTATCATCCTAAGATTACAAGAGAGCTTGCAGTGAATGTGGAAAATTTCTGGCATCTGGCAAGAAATCGACAAGCCCCATAACCCATATTTGTTTGCTGAGAAGTCTGTTCCGCAACACACCGATGTCTCTCTCTGTATACAGAAAGCAAAGGTATTAATAAACATGTCAACTACATTGAATAATGTAAAGTTTATGCATATGTTCCTAATGTTAAAGCTGTAATGATCATGTTGTTAATTATTGCTTGATATGCAGTGTGTAATTAGCATATTTTGGTTATTACCAACAGTGTTCTCAGCACACATTATTTTATTGGCATATTTTGGGTATTTAGCAGCAGTGGTCTTGGCTGATCATCTTATAATTAATTTATTACTATTATTATTATTATTATTATTATTATTATTATTATTATTATTATTATTATTATTATTATTATTATTATTATTATTATTATTATTATTATTATTATTATTATTATTATTTTTTTATGTTAAGTCTCTGATATTAAATTATTGCATAACTAATGGTAAGAAATCATTGCTAGGTGAAGTAATTAACTATTAAGAGTTAAAAACAATTATAAGATAAGATAAGATAAGAATTCTTTATTTCAGACTGCATAATCCATACATCTAAATTAAAATATGGATATAGAGTAAAACATTGTAAACATTATGTACAAGTATACAGATACATTTACAACAATTATAATGTTGAAACGTGTAAGATATATTAGTATATTTTGTTTCCATTTCAGCATGATGGTCCTACTGCTGCCCACACAGTTATTAGATATGTAGAGAAAAAATCCTCACAAGAGACCCAAGTGGCACAAGAACATCTGTATGTTCACTTAAAATACATGCCTAGATCTTCAAAGGAAAAGATATTGCTTAAACAGGTTGGTTTTCATTAAGATATATGGACATTGGTCAGTGTTGAATGTGCTTAAAGATATATTATGGAAGCTGTTGTCTTGAGGTTTAACACCATTTCTTAGCACATCATGGTGGCCAGTATAACTGGTGGAGGAAGAACCCTGGAAAACCTCAGTAATAACCAACTTCTAAGAAGAAGCTGCTAGAAGTTTTCACACACACACACACACACACACAGAGGCTGAGACTGGAAACAATATGGACAGAGATGAGATGGCTATGATCAGTAAAGGTGAACACCTTAGACTGCTTGACAACCTGGGGCCCATCTCAAATAGATCAATTTTGGAATAAAAGAAAATTTTGCTGTGCTGAAATCTTTATTTCAAAAGCCTATTCAAGTGTGTACAACATACAATTTAGTTTTGAAATATCATAAAAAGGAAATTTAATCTGTTAGTACAACATAACTGAATCATATATATATATATGAGTGTCTTGTCCAAAAAGAATCAAATGGATGACCAGATTTATTCAATAATTTTATAAGTTTCAAGAACTATAAGCTATAATAAATAATGCATTTAATTTGGACTATAGAAAATGTTCAACAAAATAGTGCCATCATGAAAATTATAAATAAGCATTTAATGGGGATTTTACAGTCAAAATGTTGTAAAATTTGAAAATTAATATACTTATTTATAAAATAGAAAGTCACACCACTACTCAATGTACTTCAACATGTGAATTCTTGAAACTGTATTTTATATCTAAATTTCAGTTTAATTGTGCAAATGAGTATTCTGCTGGCAAGTGAAAGCACTCAAGAAGCCACTCATTTGGAGAGTCTCTAAAGGTAAAAACCAATTCATCCTAATTACCTTACTGCATGCTATAAGACCCATTGTCTTGTTATCTTATTTAATTTGGTTGTAGAATTGAGGAAAAGAAACTATAAATTCTGTGACAAATGTAAAAAGTATGACTGTAATTATGAGTATGTACATCTTACAGTATTTATATATGTAACCCTAAACTACATTAGACCCATATAAACACACACACACACACACACACACACACAAAGAGTACAACTAATGAAGTAATGAAACCCATTATATCATATATGAAGTCTCAATGAATCTTGTTATGTTAGAATCTTTGCTTATCTCATACAATCTTATCTCATTTTTTGTTTCACAGAAACATTTTTCCCTGCTCAGTAAACGTAAAAAGCACAATGCCTAAGCTGAGGAAGTGGACTACTGTCGCATGGATCTCAGCTGGGACAACAAAAAGGTATGTTCTCATAACAGAAAATAACTGAAAATGTGCCACAGCAATTTCAACTGATCAATTTTGTTGATGTTAATAGAAGAGAAAAAGGTAACCTGCTTAAAACACAGACCAGAACCATGTGTTTTCTATAATAAATTGTTCCCTGATTAAAGATCACAAAAACACTGGACAATATTTTCTGACTTTTATACCATTTGAAATATCATGCTTGATTCTTCAAATCATTATTTATGAAAGCAATAAACCTCAAAATAAGGAAAAATAAAACATCATCAAAAGTACATGTAACATACACTTTTTGATTTTTTTTTTAATTAATCTAGAGGATTAATGATCTTATACAATGTTTTCATACCAATGTCATATATAGACATAATGTTGGCCCTAACAATGACTGAGATAGATAGATAGATAGATAGATAGATAGATAGATAGATAGATAGATAGATAGATAGATAGATAGATAGATAGATAGATAGATAGATAGATAGATAGATAGATAGATAGATAAATAGATAGATAGATAAATAGATATATGCTATATGCACTTTGCATACCCACCTAGGATTGTGTAATATCCTATTTAGGATTAAACATTATAGGATTGGAAGTGTTGTGCTAAATGCATTTTTTTATTAAATTTATTTGAAGTAGTTCTGGTATTCAGGGAATAGTGATGAAATGAGAAAATAATGAAGTTGTACAACACAATGACTGCTGCCTATCACTATGAGATAAAACATTTCCTATTCCATTGCAGAATGTGTTCAATTTGCTGATCTCAGGACTTAACACAAATACCACAGACCCTCAAAGAATCAAATGTAAAGAATGCAACTTGTCAAGCCAAGAGACAACATGGAGAAATATACTGCAAGAATGACTGCAACACTGACCTGTCATCCGAGCTAATCTGCAGTCTGAAGGAAGAATACTATACATTCAAAGTTTAATTGAGAACGAAAGTCTGTCACACTGCACCACAGAAACCCACAGCTGTTATATATCCAAGCACATCTATTTTAAGGCCTTCAGAATCAACACCGGTAGATTTAATTAGTTTATAAATCTGTTTTATCTCTTCCTAAATCATATTTTTAATGTTTACCACATGTATCTTTGCAATGCTTTAATTTCCTTTTCTGTTTTGTTTCCTTTATTCTATCCTACAAATCATCATCTGCCACCATGACATTCACCTGTACAAGGCACTTTATCCTTAATGAATTGGATTACTTAACCATGGCATGTGCCTGTACAAGGCACATTATCCTAAATTCATTGAATTACTTAAACATGGCATGTACCTGTACAAGGCACTTTATCCCTAATGCATTGGATTACTTAAACATGGCATGTACCTGTACAAGGCACATTATCCTTAATTCATTAAATTACTTAAACATGACATGTACATGTACAAGGCACTTTATCCCTAATGCACTGAATTACTTAAACATGGCATGTACCTGTACAAGGCTCTTTATCCTTGATTCATTGAATTACTTAAACATGACATGTACCTGTGCAAGGCACTTTATCCCTAATGCATTGGATTACTTAAACATTGCATGTACCTGTACAAGGCACTTTATCCTTGATTCATTGAATTACTTAAACATGGCATGTACCTGTACAAAGCATTTTATCCTTAATTCATTGAATTACTTAAACATGACATGTGCCTGTACAAGGCACATTATCCTTAATTCATTGAATTACTTAACCATGGCATGTGCCTGTACAAGGCACTTTATCCTTAATTCATTGAATTACTTAAACATGGCATGTACCTGTACAAGGCACTTTATCCTTAATTCATTGAATTACTTAAACATGGCATGTACCTGTACAAGGCACTTTATCCTTAATTCATTGAATTACTTAACCATGGCATGTGCCTGTACAAGGCACATTATCCTAAATTCATTGAATTACTTAAACATGGCATGTACCTGTACAAGGCACTTTATCCTTAATTCATTGAATTACTTAAACATGGCATGTACCTGTACAAAGCACTTTTTCCTTAATTCATTGAATTACTTAAACATGGCATGTACCTGTACAAAGCACTTTTTCCTTAATTCATTGAATTACTTAAACATGGCATGTACCTGTACAAGGCACATTATCCTTAATTCATTGAATTACTTAACCATGGCATGTACCTGTACAAGGCACTTTATCCTTAATTCATTGAATTACTTAAACATTACATGTACCTGTACAAGGCACTTTATCCTTAATTCATTGAATTACTTAACCATGGCATGTGCCTGTACAAGGCACTTTATCCTTAATTCATTGAATTACTTAAACATTGCATGTATCTGTACAATGCACTTTATCCTTAATTCATTGAATTACTTAAACATGGCATGTACCTGTACAAGGCACTTTATCCCTAATGCATTGGATTACTTAAACATGGTATGTATCTGTACAATGCACTTTATCCTTAATTCATTGAATTACTTAAACATGGCATGTACCTGTACAAGGCACTTTATCCCTAATGGATTGGATTACTTAAACATGGCATGTACCTGTACAAGACACATTATCCTTAATTCATTGAATTACTTAAACATGGCATGTACCTGTACAAGTCACATTATCCCTAATGCAATGGATTACTTAAACATGGCATGTACCTGTAAAAGGCACTTTATCCTTAATTCATTGAATTACTTAAACATGGCATGTACCTGTACAAGGCACTTTATCCCTAATGCATTGGATTATTTAAACATGGCATGTACCTGTACAAGACACATTATCCTTAATGCATTGGATTACTTAAACATGGCATGTGCCTGGATAAGGCATTATACCCCAATTGCTTTGGCATTATATAACCATGGCATGTGCCTGGATAAGGCATTATACCCCAATTGCTTTGGCATTATATAACCATGGCATGTGCCTGGGGAAGGCATTATTCCCCAATTGCTTTGGCATTATATAACCATGGCATGTGCCTAGGTAAGGCATTATACCCCAATTGCTTTGACATTATATAACCAAGGCATGTGCCTGGATAAGGCATTATACCCCAATTGCTTTGGCATTATATAACCATGGAATGTGCCTGGTTATGGCATTATTCCCCAATTGCTTTGGCATTATATAACCATGGCATGTGCCTGGATAAGGCACTTAATTCCTAATGCATTAAAATATTTATCCCTAATGCATTAAAACATTTTCAGTCATATTTTTATGATATCTGCAGCATGACAGTTTATAGTCTTGGCTAGGAATGGAACATCATGCTGCAGACATGTAGCTTGATGTTTATAGTCTTGGCTAGGAATGGAACATCATGCTGCAGACATGTAGCTTGATGTTCCACCCAGTCACATTATCCTGACACCAGGCTGAACAGTCCTTAATGCTGAGGACGAGCAAGGTAGCTGCTTGTTTAAAAAAGTCTTTTGTATAGCTCAGTCATAGTTTGAACAGGTGACTGCCATAGAATTTGGCGTTAACAATAAAAACATCTGACCTAAAGTCACTATTAATGAATCAATATGGAATTAATTATATGTAATAGGGATTTATAAATATTAGGAAAGTCAACTTATATAGGGCAAGCTGAATGGGGAATTGATGATTAAGATATACTAACCATTATTTCTTAATCTTCATTTCTATATATATATATTCCATTAGTTGACCATTATGGGGTACATGCTGCCCAATTGCAAAAGTGAGTGGGAATGTTGCTTACAGCAACACATAATCTAAAAAAATCTCTAATAGAAATCTCTATAATAAAAAAAATCTATACAATTTTTTTTCCAAAAAGAGAGATTTCATTACATTTGTTTCTCTACATTAGCTTACTTCATTTGCATATTTAAAAACTCATAATGCCTAATGGTTATTATTTTTTATTAATATTATTATTATTATACATTATTATTATTATTATTATTATTATTCATTATTATTATTATTGTAAAAATTATTCTGTTCTAATTACCTTTATGAAATAGTGTTTCTCATATTGTTGACATGTTTCAAATATTTGAAGCAATTTCATTCCTTAATCATTAAATTTCAGTTTAATTTTAGTACTTTTTATTTGAGTGATTTTTACATCTGGCATATCAATTTTCTTTATCTGTAGAACACATGAGCATTAGAAGGCTAAAAAGCTTTTTTTCCTACATTGTTTTACAGATGGCCAAGAAATATTTGTAAACTGATCTTTGATGGCCTGTACAACAACAGTCTGGAAAAGTAATGGCATGCACATTGAGTCCACACGAGTTTAACTTATGATGGCCTATACAAAAACAGTGCAGATGAGTTCAACCTATGATGGCCTATACAATGACAATTCAAATGAGTTTAACCTATGATGGCCTATACAATGATAATTCAAATGAGTTTAACCTATGATGGCCTATACAATGACAGTCCAGATGAGTTCAAACTATGATGGCCTATATAATGACAGCCCAGATGAGTTCAACCTATGATGGCCTATACAATAACAGTCCAAATGAATTTAACTTATGATGGCCTATACAATGACAGTCCAAATGAATTTAACTTGTGATGGCCTATACAATGACAGCCCAGATGAGTTTAACCTATGATGGCTTATACAATGACAGACCAGACTAGTTTAACCTATTATGGCCTATACAACAGCAATCTGGAAGAATAATGGCATGCACAATGACAGTCCAGATGAGTTTAACCTATGATGGCCTATACAACTACAGTCCAGATGAGTTTAACCTAGGATGGCCTATATTATTTGAAAAGTTTTTAAAGCTACATTAAAAATCTAAATGACAGACACACACACACTCCTTTTGATTCGTAAAGCCATATTTATTAACCGCTTTCTGACTCGGTTGTGTAGAGAGTGTTTTCTGCCTTTGGATAACGAGTGAGCAGAAAATGATATATGACAAGTAAAATAAAAGAAACACCCATCCCCGAAGAAACGCTCGCTATCAGTTAATACTCATTAGGCTGACAATAATCCCTATCCCATCCCCCATATTACTGAAATATGCAATGGAAAAATGGAAAACATTGGAAATAAAATATGCAATGGAAACTATTTCTTGTGCTTTAGATTTTTTAACCATCATATGCATACATATCTGATGATATCACACGATAGAAAATAGAATTAATTTTCAAAACTGATGCTAATAAGTATATAAAACATATGCACATTTAGTATGCAAATGGAAATGATAACTCATAAAATAATATTCATTACAGAATATTTGATGGAACACAACTTTAATGCAATGGCAACAAGGTACACAATGGTAATTATTTATCTTGTTTATAAGCGTTTATGGATTTTCATTGTGCATCAAATGATTATGAATCCAATTCTGGCCAGAAAGAAACTGCCTATCAGTTGTTTAAAAATTACCCATCATTCCCTGGTAAGTTCAAAAGAAATTATATAGCTATGATGACGAGGTAGAGACTCCGATGTTTGTTTTGTAATATGTCAGTGATTGCAGGACCATCTTAAAAGCAATTACAGGCTTTAGGAAAATGGAAACCAGAGAGTGCCAGCTAAGTGTTAAATTAATAAAGGTTGTTTTCAAAGAGAATGACCATATCCAATCAAACAGAGATTCAAATCTAGGGCACAGTCTAAGCAAGCAACCGCTTATGTTCAAACTAAATCTATTTTTCAATCAGTACATGTGAAATCTTGGCCTGGTGAACATAGAAAAGGAGCCATTAGACTATACTCCGAGTAGCCTAAGTTGTGCACTTGCTAAAGTCAGGAAGGAAATTATAGTTGGAATTCTAGGTTTGGATTTTCAATGCATTTAATTTATTTATTTAGGAAGAGTTTGTTAGAATATGTGCTGAGAGATTCCAAATGGCCATTGTTGAGAGAGAATGATTAAGAATTCTGTTCAGACTGGTTTCTATTCATGTGATGTAAACAAAGTAAGTAAAGAAAGTAAACCTCACTAAGAGACAGTAAATATTTTCTCAATAAAAGTAACTAAAGATTACTATCGCTGTTAAATCATAATTGTGACTGTTAATGGTAAATCGCTGTTTGTCACTATATATGAGAATTAATTACTAGGTCGTCATGTGTGTCTGCTACGCATGAGCTTATATAACACCGATTCAGTGCCATCATTTTTTAGTGATGCGTGCCATCATTTTTTGGTGATGCGTGCTTAGTCGTGACATTATATGGGTTGGTGCGGTATATGGGTTGGTGCGTGCAGGCAAGGCGATGGGTGCCATTTACTCGCGGACGTGGGTTCGAAACTTGGTAGAGTACGAATTTAATTTCTCTAACCTGTATGATAGTATTGTTTGTATTAAACTATATATATATATATATATATATATATATATATATATATATATATATATATATATATATATAAGAACAGGGTCTATATGTAAAACTCATGGTCAAACATTGCTGAAAAACTTTCACTAAAACAGCAGATAGTACCATTGCCACAACAAGAAAAGTTATTGATATGTTACACTTTCCACCAATATGGGCCCAACAAGTCAAAAGTGGGATATAGTCAGAACGTTGAAATTTTGTACAATTTTAAATAATGAAGGAAGGAACAATATTCAACTGACTGGAGGTCTGCATCTTAAATACTGTAAAACATAATCTATTGCAAGTATTAAGGCTGTTATGTTTATCCCAATCATAGAAAATTCTCGATATCTGATAGCATAAACATCCAGGATGAGAAATATGCATAATACTGACAATAACATTCCTTTGACATTTTTTGAAACTCTAAACACAACAAGATATGGTTTTAATTGCTTGCAAGAAATCGGAAATTTTATTCTTCACTCACAAATGTAGGTTCAACATTTTTGGGTATGTGATGGGGAGAGAGCAGGTACTTAGCTTATGATAGCAGAGAATAAGTGTAGTGTTTTAACAACCAAAGATAGCTGATTCTGAGAAATGGTATGTGGTTGAACCTGAGAAACATTGTTGTTTACCCAGAAATGTTGCAATGAACGCTGTAGAGTAATTGCATTTTTCTTCTGAACACAACGGTCTGCAAATAAAAATGTGACTGAATTTAGCAGTTACAAGATTTTCAAGTTGTCAAGCCATGATGGATATAATTTTAGCATAAAATTAATTTAGGACCAACTAAATATAATAAAAAGTCTTCTGGCAAAAACGTGTCTATTTGTCTTTCTAATCATGAGTAATGACAACTATTTTCAAGATGACTGCCATAACAGCCATACTGGATGTTGCATTGGCACCATTTTATGTAGAACCAACTAGACATCATTTTATGTAGAACCAACTAGACATCATATCTTATCAGAAAAAGTAGCAATAATATTTAAAAATCATATTAAAAAATTAATATCAAAATATTAAAATGTAAAGATGGCCACTGTTGTGGCCAAATAAGATGTCTCAACAGCAAGCAGACCATGGAATCAATGTGTATGAGAAGTTTCAAGGCAATTATCCTTGTAGTTTTGGATAAGTAGTAAAAGCAATTTTGTGCTGGACAATGGCCAGTACAGTATGACCAGTAGAGATACAAACTGACTACAGGTAACCTTCATTTAGCCTTGACAACATGCGGAGCTAGAAGATCTGGATCTATGAGTGTTTTCTCTAATGGAGCATCTAGCTTGTATTCATGTGCATTCTGGCGACGTTGTAATCCACGCTGACTTCGCTGTGGAATAGGGAGCTCTGAGTGATGTGCTGGCAATGGTTCCGTAAAGAAATAAGGGTGAAGTAAAGCCTAGAACAAAGAAAAGAAAGAAATACAATAACTTATTGCTGAAAACCAATTGATGTATTTTTTTTAGGCCAAAGTGAACCTGAATTTGCTCACTTAGCTCGATGCTTAATCCTAAGTTGCCAAGTTAAATTTGAAAAGAACATCTTGTCTGCATGTCAAATGAAAGATGTTGATAAAATCCATTCAATCAATGTCTGATATATGATATAAAAACCACCACTAACTGTTATGAAAGTCAATACAGCAACTAGAAAAATTCATTTAAAACAGAACACAAAATAAACAAAATCTGACCACAAAGTTCCCACACTCATTTAAAGACAGACTTCCAAGGCTTTTCAATGCTGAAATTAATTTTTTTCAAGTTTCTCACATGTCCATTACTGAATGGAATAAAAGATCATGCAAGCTTATAAAAGCATGCATTTTTTATTCAAATGATGTTTCTTTTTCAAGACTCCCCCGAAATATTTCAGTCAGAAAAAATGATCATGCATTGAATCACAAATGATAACACATGAAAAAAGTTTGACTACTGTATATCACTATAAATTGGCATGTAAAGTCATTTCAATTTAAGGAATACAAATTCTAACTAAACTTTGCTAACCTGCATTATGTTGGTATGAGGAAACAACACAATGAAAATAAATTAGTTTTTTTTAAAAAGAAATCAGAATAATCAGTTGTAATTCAAGACAATAATCTAAATGCATGTTATACAAAGTAAAAGTTTTCTATCACAGTATAAAATGATGACAAATGCAAAGTATTAGATTTTTGTCTTGTAAAGAAAGGAGTTTAAAGCCTTAAGTAATCTGTGCCAATAAAACCCAAATGATTTTCTAAACAACCTACTCCTTAAGAGGATTTACTTAAAAATCCATAATTTAAAAAAAAAAACTATTACCAAAAGTGTTGGTTCAAATTTTGACAAAAACACCTGCAAAATTATATACTACTGTATAAACAAGGATTGAATTTTCTGAAAATCAAAAAATGCCTGCTTGTAATATGATAACCCAGTATCCAAACCAGTACTGATACTCACAAAGGCTCATATTGTTTGTAATATATAATACAAGGGATGACAATGTCCCATTCCCCTGTGATCTATTTAAGATCTGAAACCAATACTTCAAGCTAAATGGCACAGTGTAATAGTTTAGCACCAAAGTTCAGCTAAGAGATTTGACATTTTGAACTACATATCAAAAATAGAAATGAAGATATTCCTTTTTGTTATGGAATATAAAATCCAAGTTTGACTAATATACTTAAGATTGTCAATAAATATTGGGATTTATTAAAATTATCATGTAAAGCAAGTGTTAAATTGCTACACGAAAGCAAACCCACACTTGCTTATAAAAAGAATAAAAATCTTAAAGATTTCCTAATTAGTTATAAAATAGAATAAACATGATATAAAAAGGATCATCAACTAAATGTAATAGACCTAGGTGTTTGGGCTGTTCTTTTATTAATGAAAACATTTTTTTCAATAGTAATAATATGAAAGACTCTTTTAATATGCATTGTGATACTAACTGTGCAACACAAATGTTATTTATTTGATCGCATGCAAAAAGCATAGCATCCAATATATTAGACAAACCAGTCAACAAATATCTAAATGTATGAACCAACATAGATCAAACAAAAAATTATAATTGATCGATCATTTTCATCTCATATTGCCACACATTTTAACGAGAGTTCCCATACTTTGCAAGATTTCTCCATTCTATTGTTGCAGCTGATTCTGAAATGGAATGTCTGCTAAAAGAAACCTATTGGATTGACCGTCTTAATATGGTATATCCAAAAGGTCAAATTCCAAAACTCTATACGACATTCATTAATCAAACATTTTTCTTTGAATTAAGTCCCCTGTTTACAATTAGTTAAGAAAACTTTTATTCTAATTTGCAGAATAACTTGCCTGATGAAGAATAAACTAATTTAAAAAAATAAGATTACTATTCTTTCAAAATAAAAGGGCATTTTAAAATTAATTCTCAATTTATGATATTAATTATTTATAAAATACTTATTTATTTCATGATAATATTATGCACACCACACATTTTTATTATACAATTTTAGTTCTGATGACTGCTAAATTCAGTCACATTTTCATATATTAAAATATCATTTATCTGTTCTGCATTTGTATATTTCCATGTAAATTATATGTTAAAGAATAAAACAATTAGGTTACAAATTAAAGCTATGGTGTTATCTTGTATATGTCGTCTCATATATGTCATATTGTTTATATCATTGATCACTTAAAAACTGAATATATATAATGATATAAGCAATGCTGCTGAATTCAGTCTGAATTCATTCTGATGAAGCAATAAAGTGAAACTGGTTACACATTCTACATGTTGGTGTTGTTTATAATATATATATATATATATATATATATATATATATATATATATATATATATATATATATATATATATATATATATATGATGTTGACTTACTTCTTTAGCAGAGATTCTGTCTTTGGAAGGGTAGACAAGGAAACGTTTTAGAAGGTCCACTGCTTCCGTTGAGGCATCCGGAACAACTTCCTCGAAAGGGAGTGGGGGATTCTCTGGAAATGTGATCTTATTGTAGTCCGGTAGTTCTGACATGCCCTATCAATGACAATGAATGTTAGTTTACTGTAAATTTTCTAAACTGGTCACTCTGCAATTAAAACATGCACCTCTATCCAAATATTTTTGCTTTTAATAAGGTCATCATATTACTAAATTAACATCTAATCACTGACAGCCTCTATCAAATGCCCTAATATTTTATCCCAAAGGTGTCCAACTTGGATAATCTTCACTGTACTACCTTGTATACTCGCTTTTTAAGTCAAGTCCAACTTCAATCAAAATTGACCCTGATTTAATATCCATAATGCACTGGCAGATCAGGAATTATGTTATTTGTTCTACTGATTACTCCACACATGTTGCACAGGTTGAGATCTGCATTTCTGCATTTCTGCATAAATGCATTATCTGCATTTATTTATGAGACAGCGGATCTGGGTTTGTGCAGTTTACAGTTGGACCCAACATTTAAGTGAGTACATGTCATAACATTAAGACACTTCATGTTTAGATGCAGTAGTCTCCCTTGCTCTACTCTTTGGTGCCATAAAAATTTAAAAAGTTTCAAAAACTGAAGAGTAGACAATGATGATGACGATGATGATGATGATGATCAAAATTTTGATCATGCATAGCAATGACTTGAATCCTTCTACACATCATTAAATATTAAAATAAAACATACCTTGTAGAAAGAATTAAAGTCACATTTATTTTTGTATGCTAGTTGAGCCCTTTAGAGTTGAGTTTTTTTGTTAAGGAAAATGCTACTCAACAAATGTGTGTGTGTGTGTGTGTGTGTGTGTGTTTGTGTGTATGTGATTTAGATTTTTAATGTAGCTTTAAAAAATTTCAGTCATATTGCTATGATGTCTGCAATCTGAGGCGGATGCTCTAGCCACTTAGGCCACCACAATGAAGACAGCTGACCATGCCAATATGATAAAAAGGTGAAATTAGCAACTACATTGTGTTGATCTTTTTAGTCCAATTCACATATATGAGATCACAGGCAGTATTGCCATACAAATTATATGCTGGAAACAAAATATGACAAAAATGTAATTTTAAAAAACTTTCCACTAATAATTTTGCATGTGCATGTGATTTCAGTAGGTGGCAGTAGGCATGGGAGACAATCCTAAACTTGTAAGAAAAAAAACTCCCATTTTAACATATATGTAAATTATGGAATAAACAGTGATTCTCTGAAATTTACAAAATTGAAATTGCTATAGCTAGTCATTATTAAGAAAAAAAAAGCATGTGAATTATTGGATCAAATTATAAAATACTGTGAAATCTCTTTGCTTAATTTGTAACTAATATATCATATATGCTACAATGAATAAAATAAATACATCAAAGACAATATAATATAATATATAAATAAACAACTTTTCTTTCAATTGGTGAGTTGGAAACCCCATCCTCTTGAAAGACAAAAAAATATTTTACTATGTTCTCTCAGATCTATAAATCAATAGTTTAATGAAGATATGTTTGCAATTCAAAGTTCAGTAACCTATGAAAGGGGGGAACTTAATTTTTAATATTTTTCTATCTTTCTCTTGCTCACTCACTAATTCCCCCACTGATTGCCTAAATGATATGTTTAAATGCTTTTTAAAAGAATCTTAAATGATGTAACTGATAGTAAAATGCTTGGAAAATTTTTAGAATCAGCATTATGGCCTACTCCTAACACAAACCAATTAGAAAGGTCCATATTTTAGGCATCTTTCTTCTTTTTGAAATGTAAAGAAAAGAAAAACAAGTCTTTTTCTGTTTCTGGTAATTTGTAACTGTATGCTGAACAAAATGCAGTATTTTCACTTGAAATGACTGTGCAATCAATTCATTTCTATATTAGTGGAAGGTTGGATTTTAGCCCCACAGTGTAAGACCTAAACAAAAATATCAGGGTGGTGTCTTAAACTTTAGGACAAGTTGGCTTGTATCGTATGTATACTAAGACTTGGTAAGGGAGGTAAGGTAGTTGAGGATTTTGGACAGCTCAGTTTTACATCAATTTAAATGCTTATTTCTTGGAAATTTGATTGAAATAAATATTACTACAGAAAAAAATTTCAATTAACACATAATGTCACATTTTTTTGATTTTCTCTATTTTTGATATATCTTTTGCTATTAAAAAAGGTTTTTATAACAAAGTCAACAATCCACAAAAATGTGTACACAAAACTGAAACATTACTGCAATGGCCTGAAAATCTATATTTGTCTATGTATTCTTGCAATAAGCTACCCAGATTTCATTTACCCATGTTAAGTGGGTTCTGTGCAATTTCTGGGTACAATTAAATGTGACATATACTGTGCATAATCAAATGATCAAATGATAAAATAACTTCATTTTTTTTAAAGAAAAATATTTTTTCCTTATGGAATCAATTATAAACATCACTACAACAGTTAGGTTACTATGATACTCATCTCCAAAAGTGTCAATACCTTTTACATGGATTACTGCAAATTTCATATTTGTTTATTCCATTTTCAGTTGTATCTATAGTGTTAGTGCTAATTTACAAATATGTGTATTTTTCCCAATATTTTAAATAAAAACATTCTGTCACAAGTATACAACTCTCAAGTGAGCATTTTTTAAGCAACAGGAAATTATAAAAAAATTCACCTCTTTCAGCAAAGAATTTTGGACACCAATGAAACAGCAGAAGTCAATGAAAAACCAAGCTCCAACTATGTCACCAGTTGTAATTTAATTCTTCTCTATTTGAAATTCCAAACATAATTTTAATAATCAAATTTATGGCTTGATACATAATTAATATGAATTTCACTCATGCATGAAGTTCCTGATTTTACTATGCATTATCCGATTTTACTGTTTTACTGTTAGGGTTCAAAATTAGCATTTGTTTTCTTCACTATCGATTACCAAAATAATGTATTTACTGATCTTACCTAAATTTCAGCAAAAATCCCAAACCATGAGATAACAAACTAACATTAATTTTAAGCCCAGATATAAGTCCCTAATTTTTCTTTCATTACATGTTATTTACTTCAAAAGAAAATCTTAAGATGTTTTTACAGAAAACTAGGTGCTGATGGATAGGTGAGGTTATTAAATGCCAAAAGCATGAGCAGTCTATGAAACCTGCTTCATAATTCATAATTCATAATTCATTATTCTTTACTTACAGGCCAAACCTTCTCACTGGGAGTGCCAAGAACTCTCTGAACACAGCAAAGCTGCTTGATGTCATTATCTCCCTAAAAATTTCAAACAAATTTTAACATAATAAGAACACACAAAAATAATGCTTTAAGACTGTCAAAAAAACTTCAAACATGTGCATAATGGACTTATGCAATTTTTGCTGACTCTGACCATATACTATATATACTTGTTTATAAGCTGAGTACAACTGTGTAGACCTGGAACTGTTTACTTATTCATTTCAATACAATTTCTTAAATTCCACTATAAACTGTTTATACTTGCTTTCAAGTAAGAGTCTAACTGTAAACTGCTTAGATCTAGATTTCCATCACATAATAAAATAATGCAATAATTCAGTATATGTATGTATGTATGTATGTATGAATGTATGTCTGTCTGTCTGTCTGTCTGTCTGTCTGTATGTATGTATGTATGTATGTATGTATGTATGTATGTATGTATGTATGTATGTATGTATGTATGTATGTATGTATGTATGTATGGATTGATGTTAGCGTTAACTCAAAATCTTTTCTATATAATGACAAAGTTTAAGCATGTTGCCAATAAATATTAACTTTATTCATCACTGGAAAAATAAAATAAAATGTTCTGCCGTTTGTTCAAGTCATAAGACATGCAGATTGAATATTTTTTAAAAAATCCACTGCCAACAATTCTGTAAATGCCTATTCCTAATGTATTGCAACACAGATGTGACTTTTGATTTGTAACTAAATTAATATACATATATAGACTTGCTTCTGCATTGGGTTCAATTGCAAATAACAGAAAACCTGCCACAGCAAAATGTGCAGGCAGATCAGTTTTTATGTTGTTTGTTCTACTGATTACTCCTAACAAACTACATAGAACATGATCCGTGGGTATATAAGCTGGTCTATTGATCTTGCAAATTGATCCATCTTAGATTTTTAGTCCATTACATAGTAACAAATAAAATATAAAAAGAAAAAAAAAATTAATTTTCAATTGCCTTATTTTCTTCACTAGGCCAACCCCCGCCCTGATCACCTTTAATAATTCTGGTGCTACCTAATTCCATTCTTCAGGATTAGAAAACAATGAAACAAAATCTATACTTACAGGAAACAATGGGGAATAATTCAGAAGTTCACCAAATATACATCCTACAGCCCTAAAAAGATAAAATGGTCATATAAATGTATATTATTGACTCTAACATTCAATATATAAACACTGTCAATTAAACAAATCACATAAAATTTTTGCTTCAAGTCACTACACTCCCCTCCAAAAAAAACCTACACCGTTTATTAATGATATTCTTCTGTTGACAAAAGTAATCTATCTTGTAATTTGATTTTCCTCATCTGTTTTTTTTTTACCCTTGTAACTTTTCTGAGGGAAATGTTCTTTTTGATGCATTGTTTAAAATGATTACCATATCTCATAAGTGTGGGGTTTATGCTGAACCTGCTTTATTTTGGTCATGTATCATCAACACCACTAGTTGGTAGTGGACAATGACATCACAACAATAGATTTGTAAAACTCAGTGTAATGAAATTACAATAGAACCTTTCTTGAATGACCTTCACTATAAGTGGCTGTTATGTATATTTGTATTGTTTGTTGTTTTTCAGTGATTATATGTCATGTATATCTGCATTTTGTATTTGACCTTAGTCCAAAATGAAATTATTGGCATACCTGACAGGTGAAATTTATTTTGTAAATAACATAATACATTGCTAATATTTCTTGATTCATTTGAGTATTTACAGAAAGCAATAATTGCAACCTACTTCAAGTGGTAAATAAACTAGTATTTTTAACGATTATTCATTTTTACCTTACAATTTGAAAGCAGATATATTATTATTGTGTTTAGTTTTTAATTTGCACTCATTTATTTGTTCAAATTATTATTCACTGGAATTACAATGTACTCAATAATATTTTTGGTCTAAAATATAAATCTGAAACTACAGTTGCAAATTCAGACAAGGACATTTTGGATTATATTATTGTGATACATCAAAAGACTGGTAGCACATTGGCACATTTCAGACTCCACAACAACACATTCAATACTGGAATTTTTTGGAATACCACTGGAATTCAACTGGATTTCTTTATATTTAGAATGGAGATAGTACTTTTAAAACTATTTGGGATTTAATTAACCAATAATGTAAGTTTTTTTGAATTTTTCACTTTCTATTCTAAAGAAATAAATTATTTATTAAATTTTACAAAACTTGTTGGGTTTTTAATCTGTAACTTTGTTTTAAAACCATAAAATCATAACAGTGACCATCTGTCATGCAAGGATCACGTTTATTGTATAAATGTATTGTCATGAGTGATGAGTGACTACCTGAAGAATGTGACCAGTACCCATGAGTTTTGGAAAAGCAAGTAATTCAACACTGCTATGAACAAATTCAAAAGCATTTCAAAAGCAGATAAACACAACTGAGCTTTATTTATTCCTTTATAATCATGACTGCTTAGGATGGTCTGTGGGCAAAATGCAGATTATCTAACATCACTGCTATATATGACCACATCACATGAATAGAGATAAACATACTGGTCATTTGTAAAAATGACCACTTGGAAGTGTCTGTTTAACACAAAACAAAAGATGTGTCTGGCTACTAGTTTTCTAAAACATACAGGTTATGTTGATAGCATTGCTAAAAGTTCATATTGTTTGTTGCTGTTTATGTTACAATTATTAAAACATGTACCAAGCCATCTTTTTTATTCACCATAAAACAGTAGTTTATGCTCTTTGTTTTTTTAGCCAATATCTTTATGTCATTGATGAATTAGGCCTTTGACTTTTGTCTCTAAATAAATGTATTTTGCTTCTTGATTGGTTAATTTCTTTATCTTATTCATTGGTATAATATATATATATATATATATATATATATATATATATATATATATATATATATATATATATATATATATATATATATATATATATATATACCCACAATCCTGAACAAAAAACCTGCTAAAGTTCAAATTTACATACAGGATGAGATAATGTTATCAAAGCTAGCGGTGCAATTCTTATGTTACATCCGCAGTAACTCAAATTTATAGACATGCAAAGTTAACTTATGACCAAAAAAATAAATAATTACTTTTTGTTGGCAGAACAAGTTTTACTCTATCATGTAATGCAGCCATGATCCAACTGCTATTAGTGATTCAAAATAACTATTTAATTTTTGTGGGTGTGGAGTGTGAATATGGGGTTGGGATAAAGAGGAGGTGGTGAAATGATTTGCTTTGTTTGAACATTATTGCAATAGCAAAACTTGAAAGCATACTTTCATCATTGCTATAAGATGTAAAACAGGAAGTGAGATCAAAATAAATATCTTGAGAAACTCATCAAATGCTGATTCATTTATCATCCATTGATAAGCAAATTTTTCTAAACAGATTACCATTTTAAGTAGTATTAAAATTAATCTCACTGTTTATTATTCTGACACTATTTCCTTCAAGCAGCTTCTTACTGGTGATTACCCATTTACTTTATTCAGTTACCAATTTTCTCATACTTGATATGCAGGTACTAATTCATGGACCTTTGTAAAGAATTAAATATCTAATACGTAATTAATGTTTCAGGTAGTTCTTGTTTGATATGTATAAACTGAAGATGGTTACTGCATCACCAAAAACCACAGTTCTGTATGCACTTATCTGTTGTTGATTTGCCAATAAGATAAGAATCCAATATTGTTTTCAGATAAGTCGTCCTGATAAACTGTTGGCACTTTGTGGACCCTGATCATTGTGTTATAATGGCTTTAATTTATTGGCACTTTGTGGACCCTGATCATTGTGCTATAATGGCTTTAATTTATTGGCACTTTGTGGACCCTGATCATTGTGTTATAATGGCTTTAATTTATTGGCACTTTGTGGACCCTGATCATTGTGTTATAATGGCTTTAATTTATTGACACTTTGTGGACCCTGATCATTGTGCTATAATGGCTTTAATTTATTGGCACTTTGTGGACCCTGATCATTGTGTTATAATGGCTTTAATGTATTGACACTTTGTGGACCCTGATCATTGTGCTATAATGGCTTTAATTTATTGGCACTTAGTGGACCCTGATCATTGTGCTATAATGGCTTTAATTTATTGGCACTTTGTGGACCCTGATCATTGTGTTATAATGGCTTTAATGTATTGGCACTTAGTGGACCCTGATCATTGTGTTATAATGGCTTTAATGTATTGGCACTTTGTGGACCCTGATCATTGTGTTATAATGGCTTTAATGTATTGGCACTTTGTGGACCCTGATCATTGTGTTATAATGGCTTTAATGTATTGGCACTTTGTGGACCCTGATCATTGTGCTATAATGGCTTTAATGTATTGACACTTTGTGGACCCTGATCATTGTGCTATAATGGCTTTAATGTATTGGCACTTTGTGGACCCTGATCATTGTGTTATAATGGCTTTAATTTATTGGCACTTTGTGGACCCTGATCATTGTGCTATAATGGCTTTAATGTATTGGCACTTTGTGGACCCTGATCATTGTGTTATAATGGCTTTAATGTATTGACACTTTGTGGACCCTGATCATTGTGCTATAATGGCTTTAATGTATTGGTACTTTGTGGACCCTGATCATTGTGTTATAATGGCTTTAATTTATTGGCACTTAGTGGACCCTGATCATTGTGCTATAATGGCTTTAATTTATTGGCACTTTAGAAAAAAGTGGCTACAATGTCACAAGTTAACATCCTAGTCTCTGCCAGAGGTACAATCTGGTCAGTCTCGCTAGAGAAGATGTACTAATCCATTACACTCTACACAATGGTGATTCAATCTTGCACAATAAAAACATTTCCATAATAAAAATACTGATGATAGGAGAGTGTTCAGCTTTTAATATTAAGTATATCTCTAATGAAGAGCAAAAATAATGCATGTGCAGATGTCATGTTAATAAATGATTAGCATGTTGCTGTCTTCTCACGCAGACATTATGAAAGAATTAAATAAATCTGCCAATGATTATTCTGAAATTGGCAATGAAATCATGTAGCCACATGCCATTGCAACTTGGAGATTTAATGTCTGATGCCAGATTTATTTTATGGATGAAAATGAATCTCTCCATCTCCAACATCAACTCTAACCCATGAAGCCAGCAAACAGACTTTAAATCGCCAGACAGCTTACAAATAAAACTGACATATCTTAATACAACCGTTCTAAATCACCAACCAAACAGGTTGGTTGAAAAGAATGACGTTGTTTTCATACTGTACCTATTTAATTATTAATCTCCATAAAGGAATAAATATACAGTCAACTTTGGCCAAGTGCCGAAAGTTTGGGACCAATTATTAAATGATCAGATGTAGATATTTTTTTTCCTTTATTTGAAAATAAAAAAAATTTCATGATGAATTTAGGTTTTTCTAAAAATTGAAGAAAGAGTACTTTTTATTTTTGAGGGTCATATTTTTTACCCAAAACATAAAGCCTTCGGAAATAAATGGTCAGTCCCTGACATTACTGATATTTTGCTTCAGCAACATCATTATAATGCTGATGGTTATGATGATGATAAACAAAATCAAATTGTAATTGCTGATTACTCTGTTGATTCATCTTTCAATACTTTTGCAATGTCGTGGTCATGTTTATATTCACTGTTGACTTGTACCTCTGGGAGATACCCAGATGTAATGCAATGACATCACAACATCTTTCCTAAAGCACACATAGTGTAGATCATTGTGTTATACTGGAGTTTCAATGTACAGTGAAGAAAGAACATACCACAAATCGACTCCTTCATCATACTTTCTGGCTCCATAGAGAAGTTCTGGTGCTCTGTACCATCTGACAATTAGAAGTATTTAGAAGTGTAGTACATTTTCCCTACACTTTTCTAAAGATAAATGTCCAGGTCATTTTCAGGGTTTTTCCAGGATGAAATAAATTTGTTCATTGTTCACATATGACCATTACTGAATGGAATTAAAGAACAGTTTAGATTATAAAACATGCATTTTCTAAATCTAAAGATATTTCTCCTTCAAGACTCTCCAAAACATCTAAGTCAAAAAAGATGATTATGTACAAAACCAAAAAATGTATCACATGAAACAAGTTTGATTATATTCCAATAAATTAATATGTAAAGTCATTTCAATGTACAGAAAAAAACCTCCAACTTTTTTTTGCTCACCTGCATTATGTTGCTAAATGGGAACAACATAAGGAACAGAAATTAGTTTTACTATTTTTCAAACAATTCTAAAGAATTATATATATATATATATATATATATATATATATATATATATATATATATATATATATATATATATATATGCATCTTGTAGAAAGTAAACATTTTCTATTACAGTATAGAAAACAATAAATGCAAATAATTAGAATCTTGTCTTGAAATGAAAAGAGTTTAACCCTTAATTTATTTGTGTCAATAAAATCCCAAACAAGATTTTTCAAACAACTTAATCTCCTTAAGATGATCTGGATAAAAATGCATCATTTAAAAAACATTTTCAAAAAGGGTTGATTTAAATTGTGACAAAAGACCTTCAAAATTATATACTGTTGTGTAAACAAGGACTTAAATTTCTGTAAAATCAACTTGTCTTCTTGGAAATCGTTAAACCAGTTTCCAAACCTGTATTGATACATGGGCTCATAACGTTTTTGAATATATAATAAAAGGGATGACAATTTTTTATTTTAGCTGAGATTCAACAATTTGGAGTACAAATTTGGCTTAAAAAGAATAACAGTCCATTTTCTAATCCAAGTTTTCTTTGATTATTCCCAACCCATTTGTCATATTTTGACATTTAGGTTGGGGTGTTGGGTCATTGCAGTTGCATATTGAAAATTTGGAATTTAGCACCACCGTGCAGTAGCAACATATGGTGGTCGCTTAACAGTGGGCCTAGAAAATTTTATCTTATATTATATAGACATATACCTGCATGAAATCGATAGAAAAATGATTTATTTTCTCAGAAATGGCAAGTATTATAATCATTATGTCTTTAATCCTCTGACAGACTTGACGAAACTATGGCATAGATAAAAACTGACCTTGTACTCACCATTTTCATTACTAGTCACATAACTTCACAAATCTCTCAAACAAAGACATCAGAAGTCCAATAGTTATGTGATATCAACAAAAACACCTTTTTAATGTTATTGTACAGAAATTCAATTATATTAAATGAAAGTCAGATACTTTTTAAAAACCAGCAATTGTGCCAGTCTGATTTATCAAGCACATGGTAGAGTCATGTGATAAAACAAAAGTCCAGAAGTTGTTCTCGGAATATAAAAATATGGAAAATTTTGTGTTCTATTGTTTTTGCATTTTTATTACAACCAGTATATGACTTTCATTTAATTTTTTTTTCTACAACTTTTGTAAATGTGGGTTGTTAGATTTGTGTACTCATACAATTAGCAAAGCAAATCATGATTACCAGGTCACATTTCATCAACGTTGTAGTTTTATCTCATCTTTCAGCAGATTAAAGACAACAATTTTAATACTTACAATATCTGAGAAAAAAGTAATTTTCATATAGATTTCATGCATGTATCACTCGATCTAACAATGTTTAAAGTTTGCAAGGCCATCCAGTAAGAAGCAACGCTTTGCCACCTCAATATTTGCCTCTTGTGATGTAGACTGGTTTTCATACCTTCCATAAAAGGAAAGATATGGACATAGAGCTAATTTTGAAAACAAGTCTACTAGATGAATCTTATCCACTGAGTGTTTGGATTGACTCAGCATACATGTTTATTGCAAGCACCCAAATGATCCATACTGCACCCTCCAAATATTCTGGTAAGAACTTGATAAATTCAACTCATGATCTGTTTAGTCACTCAATTACATGATTGTTTTGAGCATCAAGTGGTAGCAGAAAGTCCCCAGGTTTTTCCCCACTTTCATCAATATTTACGAAATTCAAGGACATTTCATGGTCAGGAAATTTTTTTTTATCATTTTTCCTGACTTTTTCCCAATTTTCCGGTAGAATGGGAACCCTGGCAGTAATAAGACACTAAAAAAAATCTGTGTGAAAAATATTAGCTTCATTTAGTGCATGGAGTAAATTCACTTTACATGTGTTTGCCATATGAGAGTATTTAAACACATTCAAGAACTTCTTATAATGTTATTTCACAAAAAAATTATAAAAATTTGTTTTAAAGACAAAGAATTGAATAAAAACTAAAATTACTTTTAAAAAGTAAAATTTTTACCTTAGAAAAGTTTTTTTTTCCAAGTCTGCAAATCTTCAACAGATTTGAAAATAAGGCAAAACATGCTGGAATAAGTTGGGGTGGGTGGGTAATGGATGTGTTTTGAACGAATCACTAACCTAGTAGCTACTTGATGACTGTATAATCGGTTTCCTTTGTTTTGAAATACTCTTGCAAGACCAAAATCTGCTATCTTCAGATGTCCTGTGGAACTGATCAGCAAATTAGCTGGCTTCAGATCCTGGTAGGAAAAAAAAACAACCATATTTTTTTTAGAGAATATTTGTAGCTATTATTAGAATCAGAGAATTAAACTCAGTAATTAATTTAGTAGTAATGATAATCAGCATCATGATATTTTTGTGGCATAACACTGCATTAATATCTGTACTATGTTTAAAAATATTCCAAAACATATTGACTCATGAGTGATACAATATTTAGCACCATGAGTGTGACAACATATCCATGCAGCACCATGAATGTGAAATATATCTATAGAACACCATGAGTGTGACAACATATCCATGTAGCACCATGAGTGAAAAATATATCTATAGAACACCATGATTGTGAAAACATATCCATGTAGCACCATGAGTGTAAAATATATCTATAGAACACTATGAGTGTGACAACATATCCATGTAGCACCATAAGTGTGACAACATATTCATGTAGCACCATGAGTGTGAAATATATCTATTAAGCACTAATAATTACAAAGGCATTATATATTTAATAACAAAACTGTATACTGAATATAAACAAATGCATGATACACATATCATGGTATGTTTTGCTACAAATATTGAGATGAATGTAGTATAATGACCAAGCAGGCAATACTTAACAGTGCTCAGTATATTATCACATTATTCATCTGTACTCACTAGTGCTTAGTAGATTATTACATTGTTCATCTGTACTCACTAGTGCTTAGTAGATTATTACATTGTTCATCTGTACTCACTAGTGCTTAGTAGATTATTACATTATTCATCTGTACTCACTAGTGCTTAGTAGATTATCACATTATTCATCTGTACTCACTAGTGCTTAGTAGATTATTACATTGCTCATCTGTACTCACTAGTGCTTAGTAGATTATTACATTGCTCATCTGTACTCACTAGTGCTTAGTAGATTATCACATTGTTCATCTGTACTCATTAGTGCTCAGTATATTATTACATTGTTCATCTGTATTCACTAGTGCTTAGTAGATTATTACATTGCTCATCTGTACTCACTAGTGCTTAGTAGATTATCACATTGTTCATCTGTACTCACTAGTGCTCAGTATATTATTACATTGTTCATCTGTACTCACTAGTGCTTAGTAGATTATTACATTGCTCATCTGTACTCACTAGTGCTTAGTAGATTATCACATTGTTCATCTGTACTCACTAGTGCTCAGTATATTATTACATTGTTCATCTGTACTCACTAGTGCTTAGTAGATTATGACATTGTTCATCTGTACTCACTAGTGCTCAGTATATTATCACATTATTCATCTGTACTCACTAGTGCTTAGTAGATTATGACATTGTTCATCTGTACTCACTAGTGCTCAGTATATTATTACATTGTTCATCTGTACTCACTAGTGCTTAGTAGATTATTACATTGTTCATCTGTACTCACTAGTGCTTAGTAGATTATTACATTGCTCATCTCTACTCACTAGTGCTTAGTAGATTATTACATTGCTCATCTGTACTCACTAGTGCTTAGTAGATTATCACATTGTTCATCTGTACTCACTAGTGCTCAGTATATTATTACATTGTTCATCTGTACTCACTAGTGCTTAGTAGATTATTACATTGTTCATCTGTACTCACTAGTGCTTAGTAGATTATTACATTGCTCATCTGTACTCACTAGTGCTTAGTAGATTATTACATTGCTCATCTGTACTCACTAGTGCTTAGTAGATTATTACATTGCTCATCTGTACTCACTAGTGCTTAGTAGATTATTACATTGCTCATCTGTACTCAATAGTGCTCAATTGATTATTTCATGTAAATTGTGCTAGCATGTCAAAAATCCCCTTTCACTTTGTCAGCTGAGTTAAAACATTTTTTTCCCTTCTGCCATGGAATTTAAACAAACTTTAAACTCTCTTTGATCAATAAGTATTTTATATATTCATCACCATTTTATTCACTTTTTCATTATCATTTGCTTCAGACAAATACTTTATTCCACAAGAGCTATCTTTACATTATATGATTCATATTTAATTAGTACTTAACTAATATAATAAATAAATGCAATGAGAATGAATCTTAAGTTCTTTAAGCTAATTCTCTCCCTACAACAGTCATATACTGCATTAGTAAACTTACAGTGTATGCCATTTTATTTGAGAGAGAGACAGAGACAAATACAGAGACAGAGAGAGATGCCTTGAAACAAGTATATCCATTAGTATTAATGTTGTTTTTTAAATGAATGTGATAACACTTTCATGAAAATCGATTGGGATGTATCAAAGAAAATGGAACCAAGATGACTTGAATGCTGACCCAATTTTTTATTCATACTTTATTAAAATTATTGATAGACATAATATGTATTCTTCCTTGAAAGATACAATGAATCTTTTATAAAAGTCACCAATAAACAGGTGATCTTTATCTACAAGCAACTGCTATAGAGAGATGACTGCTATATAGGAATAACTTTATTGATAAAATGAGGAATACCATGGGTTTGAAACGAAATTATCCTGTGCAAATTATTCTCAAGATAAATTCTAGTATTGAAATGAACTTACTCTATGCATGATATTGTTCTCATGGCAGAAGGCCACACCTTTAAGCAACATCAGCATATATGACTTGACCTGTGCTTCGGTCAGGGGTTTCTCTGTGTTACGTATCACCTCCGAGAGGTCAGACAGCATGTACTCAAACACCAACACCAGGCTGCTGCCCTGTGGGAACACCTCCCTAAGCTTCACAACCTGTAAACAAGCAAATTCAATGAATTTTTTCCTCACACCAACCACAAAAGTTCACAATAATGAAATCTGACAATGACCTTTAAGAAAGGGCTGTAAAGTTCCTGGGCATTTATGGAAAGTAACTAAGTTTGATTGCCCCAATGTGAAGACTATTACAGGAAATATGCAAGAAAGAAGTTATAAAAAGTGACCAGTGACCTTCACCTTGAGGATAACATCATAGTTTGAAAAGGCAGGGGACAATAATCTCCAAAACATAGTGCTACAATTGGGGCATGTTCAGCAATGGAAAAAAAGCAAAATGCATTTTAAAAAATCAGCCAGCCATTCAGAATATATACACCTTATTTATTTTTAAAATGACATTATATAACATTACAAAATAAGAAAGCATTTTATGTTGCAGATGCAATCTGATAATTGTGCACTTTCACAATCATATGTATACATGAGCATAAACTTGAAGGGATAACCTAGTGTTAGAAATGGTATCTGACTTGATAATCTGCCATGATCGGGGCAATTTGCCCCTTTTTACACTGTTATCACTGCATTTAAATTTTGTATGCCAAAGCTGACTTTTGGCAGAAAAGATCAAAGGTAATCTCATTGTCAGTCACATTGTTCCTTATGTCTACTTTGGAGCTGTACATTCTGGTGTAATGACTTATATTTTCAAGGATAACAGTGCTTAAATCTAATGTAATGATTTATGTTGTTAAGGATAACAGTGCTTAAATCTAATGTAATGATTTATGTTGTTAAGAATAACTGTGCTTAAATCTAATGTAATGATTTATGTTGTTAGGATAACTGTGCTTAAATCTAATGTAGCAATTTATGTTGTTAAGGATAACAGTGCTTAAATCTAATATAGCAATTCATGTTGTTAAGTTTAACAGTGCTTAAATCTAATGTATCAATTAATGTTCTTAAGTTCAACAGTGCTTAAATCGAATGTAGCAATTTATGTTGTTAAGGGTAACTGTGCTTAAATCTAATGTAATGATTTATATTGTCAAGGATAACTTCTTGAAATATAATGACTTCTTTAGTCCTGAAAAAGCCATTTTAGGTTTTTCTTCACAATATGGTTGCATTTATTCCTTCACAAATTTTGAAGAATCCTAATACAGAAATAAATGCTGTGATAACAAACAAAAAGCTCCATACCTTTCTTTTGACCAGTATGAAAATTCTTAATCTTCACTATATTTTTTTAGTCTTTGAACTAATACCAAAAGTACATGACATGATGAAATATTCCACCAGACATGTCAGACTTTTTCATCTCAGATTACACAATTTTATTACTTCTATCACATGAAATATGCATTTTTAAGTGGCTGGGGTTCCAATCTATAACATAATGGCTAATTGATTGGTTTGGTAATTATCATCATTAAAATACGACTGTATTCATGCCTCATATTTTTATAAAGGGAATTTGATGAATAAAAACATAAAATCAAAGACTCATAAAAGATCCTTTACAATAGTTTTTGCAAAGTCATAAAGGATGTTGCATTTAAATTCAAGGCATGTTGGGAGACTGAAGACAAGCTGCTTAGTGGCAGTATTTTTTCTAAGCATGATGAGCCTAATATGTTTAAAATGCATGAGGAGAACAATGTGCAGGTAAACAAAGAAATTATAATGCATTGTCAACTTACATATGGATTATCTTCTATCTCTTGAAGAGCTTTGATTTCCCTGAAGAAGAAAAGTTAATGTTAAAATGGATGTTTATTTGCATAGTACACATTTTGAAGTAATATTAATAGTTACTTTCACTGGCTATTCTGGCTGTTCTTTAGCTTGAAAAACAGATACGCAAATTTGGTTGAATAAAAGAGTTTGTTGAACTGAATTTAAATGATAAGTCAAAATCAGAATGAGCTCTAAAGGATTTGACAAGAATTCCTCAATGTAAGGATTTAAAAAGAATCCCTCAGTGTAAGTTATAAAGGATTTGACAAGAATTCCTCAATGTAAGGTCTAAAGGATTTGACAAGCATCCCTCAGTATAAGGTCTAAAGGATTTGACAATAATCCCTCAATATAGGTCCAATGGATTTGACAAGAACCCCTCAATGTAAGGTCTAAAGGACTTGACAAGAATTCCTCAATATAAGAATTTGAAAAGAATCCCTCAGTGTAAGTTATAAAGGATTTGACAAGAATTCCTCAATGTAAGGTCTAAAGGATTTCACAAGCATCCCTCAGTGTAAGGTCTAAAGGATTTGACAATAATCCCTCAATATCAGATCCAAAGGATTTGACATGAATCCCTTGATGTATGGTCTAAAGGATTTGACAATCCCTCAATGTAAGGTCTAAAGGATTTGACAAGAATCCCTTAATGTAAGGTCTAAAAGATTTTATAATAATCCCTCAATGTAAGGTCAAAAGGATTTGTCAAGAATCCCACAATGCAAGGTCTACAGGATTTGACAAGAATCTCATAATGCAAGGTCTACAGGATTTGACAAGAATCTCATAATGCCAGGTCTACAGGATTTGACAAGAATCCCACAATGTAAGGTATATAGAATTTGACAAGAATCCCATAATGTAAGGTCTATTAGATTTGACAAGAATCCCACAAAATAAGGTTCAAGGGATTTGACAAGAATCCAACAAAGTAAGGTCTTAGGGATTTGACAATAGCTTTGCATTCAATTATTAGATTTGACAATAGTTTTGCATTCAATTATTAAGTGACACACAGTGTTTATCATTCAGGTCATGGACATGGCATATTACTTGCAATAAACAGAACACTTCATTTTTAGAATAAACAAAATAAGACCCTATTTTATTCAGTAACTAGTTTATTAATGCATCTTTCATTAGCAGATCTGTGTGTCTGATTTATGATTTGTAATGCTCTAACCTTAACTATTCAAAGGTTGATAGAATATTTAAAAAATGCCTGAAGTATATATAAAAAACACTATTGTATGATGCACTGTTTGCTAGCATATGTTTTTTACAACAAATCTGTTTTATTTAAAACAAGTTATTATTATCATTTTAGTTTTTTCTTCAAGCTTTATTATTTTCATTTGGTCAGAGATTGTTACACTTGCCTCATATCACCTGTATTTTTAAGCCTGCATGACTTTATTAATACACTGCAATGCCACAGTAAAGACACCAGCATATATTATAAATGTATGTAATTACTTTTCACAGGATAAATACTAGTAACATGCATTTGAAAGAACTCCAGCTGTCTCAATTTCCACCAACTTTAGTTCTAATTGATCCATTTTAATCAAACTTCAATTCTAGAGAACTACACATGGGTGCCACGAAAAGGAAGGTTGTTGATTGGCCAAAAGAACTGGAACATTTCAAAGTCATTAAACTAACAAGATTTTAACCGGTCAGCTGCTATCATGATATTATCTGCTTTATAAATGGATTACAACAGCATGCAATGTGTGAAAGATGGTGGGATTTGGCTGAGACAGTTATTTTTTCTTGTATCTAGATTACAACATTTTTTTAGCATAAATTACATGCTTATAGAAGTATCTACCTTCATCTTCCCTTTGATGTGATAAAGTATCAATACAGCTTGTCTCTTAATAATGCTTCTGACCTGCACCAACAATAATATTGCCAGTCCCAATGCAAAATCACACATTTTGGCATTGTTAGCTTCCTAACTCTTAAGAGATCTGACTTGTAAAGATAAGTGATAGCTTAAGGGTCAGTAATCTATGGCATGCATGCCACAAGGTAGCACATCAAGAGGTTTTGTGTGGCACATTAAGGGCAGCCAAAAATCTCAATTTAAAAAGTGTTAGTCTCTTAATGGTGGCACGTGCTTGTTCATTTTGTAATTTAAAAAAGATGGGACACTATGTAAAATTGGTTGCTGATCCCTCTGATAGCTAATTAAAAAGGAATCTTTCTCTACAATAAAGATAAGTGATAACTTATTGTAAGGGTATCTTTCTTCTTTTAAAATGACAAATTACTGAAAAATGTCACTGTAAATACAAACATCACTAAGAAATCGAAAGCAAAGTGTACAATGGCCACATAATATGTTCATAATATTTAAAGGTTTACGTACAGGTGTACAAAACAAAATCATTTTCTTTGCAGTATGTTCTAATGTGATGACAGGTAGGCAGACTAGGCATAATAACTGAAGCACACCAAATGATAAGCAGGCTTGAACATTGGTGCTTGTTAAGGGTAAAAAATGCTATTTCTTATTTTATCCTCTTGGTCAACAATGATGTTTGACATAAAACACAAATCACTGTGACTAAAGACTGGAAATGCATTAGTAACACTATTTTTAGAAAATTGTATGAAAACAGAAGAAATTGTTTATTGTATTAAAACTATAATTGACACTAAAACTTAATGAGTGGAAAGGATGATTCCATGTTGACCATGATAACAGAATTCATGGAGTCTTCAAGACCAAAAGGAATGACTGACACAACAGTCACAATAGGTCCTACGTAGCCTATGGTACACTCATCCAGACCAAACCTTCCTTCTTTACATCATCATTTCAGGCAAGACTGTACACATATTCAGACTTAGCATCCTCATTTCAACTTCCTTATGATCGAGCTCTAGATTGTATACATCAGGAATGATTCAATAACAGATATAACAATCATTAGCACAGTGTTATTTTTTACCTTTTGATTCCAAATCTTTTAAGATAAAAGGAAACTAGAACAAGCTGTTCACAATCTTTTCTCATCTTTCCTTTGCTTACCTGAGAGCAGTGTTTGGAATCCCATCATCAAGTTTTCGTAATGACACCTTCTTAAGGGCAACCACTTCACCACTCTATAAGTAACAGTAACAATAAATTGAATCTGATTGCTAAAGGCAACCACTTCACCACTCTATAAGTAGTAACATTAATAATAAACAAATAACATATTACCAAAAGACTGCATGGATATATTCAGACTGGTGACTAACTTGACCACAGCTTTCAAATAATGAGTTATACTCTGAATTCAAGTGAACTAAACTTATTTTCATCCTTCTCCTCATTATCATCATCATCATTATCATCATCTTGTGGAAAATTGTTAAATAAGATAACAGATCAATGAGTCTCATTTTTAAAACCAATACTATAACTGAAATGAAATGAAATTCTTGAGCAATCAATAACCTAGTTCAAACTGACACAAAATTTCTTTTTCAGATTTTCACTCTTAAATGAACTGTCACCAACAATGTAGTTCTGCTTGTGTTTCATTACATATCCTGTGGCCTAGTGGTTGTAGTGTCTGCCTGAGATGTGGGAGGTCGCTGGTTCAAACTGCGGCTGAGGTATACCAAAAATTTATAAAATCTTACTAACAGCTGCCTTACTAGGCATGCAACATTAAGAGGTTAGTGTTAGGCCTGGTCACCCTGATTTAAGGATAATATGGCTGAGTGGGACATGATGCTACTTGTCTGTGGCATGATGCCCCAATGCTAGACATCACTATAAACTGCCACACTGCAGACATCCTAACAATATGACTGAAAACTTTTTAAAGCTAAATTAAAAATCCAAATAACACACACACACACACACACACACACACACACACACACACACACACACACACACACACACACACACACACACACTTAACCCTACAAACTGTGTTAACTCACTATTTTCAGCTGGTAAAATCTTGTTATTTCTTGCTGTCATATAATCTCTCAAGGACAAATGTTCATGCATTTTTTCACCCAACTGTGTTTAGATTATGATTTTAATTTTAAATTAAGTTCATTTATCGTATTTCATATTATCAAAAATATGTGCCATTATTTCTTTCTGAGTTTGAATTCTTTTAAGAAATTCAAAATTTAGAATTTATATGAAAAATAGTACACTTAAAATTTTATGGCTTATAGTGTTCAAAATATTACCTCAATATGTTTGGCTTTTTTAACAATTCCATGTGCCCCTTCTCCAATGGTCTCAAGGATTACGTACTGATCCATTGATCAATTTAATATTCTCCTGTAATGATAAAGTATATGTGTTTGAGCATTCATAAATATATATTTAGAGAGAGAGAGAGAGACACCGACAGACAGACAGGGACAGAGAGAGAAAAAAGGGAATTAATTTGTCTTAGGAATCTGAAATGACTGTACTTAGATGACAATTACTAGTTTAACAAATTAGTTTATTTGCAAGTTTGTTTGCTATGCACGAATGCCTATACCACTGACCTTGTATCACTTTTGGTGATGTGTGCATGGTTGAGACAGTATAGGGGTTGATGCATACAGGCATTGCAATAGATGTCATTCACCCATAGCCATGTGTTTCAAATTATTTAACCTGTAACATCATGATATTATATATATCATGATATTATATATATATATATATATATATATATATATATATATATATATATATATATATATATATATATATATATATATATATATATATATATATTAAAGATGTGATGGGCACAATGCAGAAATTTCTTAAGGAAAAATGTCATGTCCACTATGACCAGTTTCATAAAACTAGTTCACAGTTGCAAGAATATGAAAGCATTATATCATTTCTACAAAAATTTAGATTTTAATAATAATTTCATGTACAGTCAAACCCAGTTATCTAGATTATGTCTAGGGTGTCAAAAAAAATCATTTACATACATGATATCATGGTTTTGTTGAGTAATGATTATGCATCTGAAGTACCAAAAATGAGGAGTTTTGTTTCTAAAAACAAATGGCACAAAACTTATCCAGAAAAAAATTAAATTATATCAAATAACAAGTCACATATTTTTATAACAATATGTTACTGCAACAATGTCATTGGTTTAAAGTTTTTATTTTCTTGCGAATAGTCTCATATCTTTGGTAGCCTTAGCAACTCAATGATTTTTTCACACTATCTAAAATCTAGGCCAACTGAAGTACTTGTACATGTAGGACTATACTTATTTTTAAAAAAATTTTCCATTGTTAGAGTTGACCTGTGACTAGCAGCAAAATTTAACTGACCAATATTGTGTGAAAATCAAGAGTCTTGTTTTTTATCATCAGAGGTTTCTTTTACACCAGTATATGCCAGTTATTATTGATAAAGTTTGCTTCTGTACTAGACAAAGTTTAGGCTCTCAGAATTCATGTACTGATAAACTGTAAATTGTATTTCAAGTCTTTAAAGTTAACTGTCTCAGCATCAGATTCTTTATGAAGCCATTCAAACAGTTAGAAGATAACTTATTCCATTTATACAGTTGCAGTCCCATATCCCTCCTGACTTTGATCAGTTACCATCAGCAAGAACACTGTACCAGAAGGATAGTTGGCTAATCTCTTGAATGATTGCAACACTTTGAGCTTTTATTTACTCTTGTTCAAAACAAATTAATAACCAATGAGGGTAGGATTAATGGAAGAGGGGCAGCTTAGTTTGAAGTTTTGCAGGTTTCTAGTTATAGAATATTGTTTGTCACATGATCTAGCCATGCTGAATTTGAAGGCTTACACTTGCACCAAGCATGAAAGCACTTTTTTTAATACCGAAATTGTTTTAAATATATTGTGTAAAACAAATTAAGTATATGTAGCTGCATTTAATGATGTTAACCCAATAATTTTCTGAGCTATGTACATTTTGTTATGCAGACAAGATTATTAAACAGTAAGAATAACATGCATATAAATTTATCTATATACCATGCTGGAAAAAAATTATATAACAGTTGTGTATAAAACTTATTAAATATAGTTAACAATTATATTTTTAAAGCTAGAATCTAAGATAATTTCTTAAATCAAACTTTTATTTTATTTAACACTTAAATATTCAACATGTGCATTTTCTATATCTATTGCTCAAGAAGTCATAAAGAAACACTTCTTATCTTATTAGTGAGCAAAAAAGTAAATATATGCCAACTGTTCAAAAGAAAATGTGATTCTGCAATGGCCAGTAGTTATTGTCCAGTCTCACTCACGAGTATTGTGTATAGTGCTTGAGCATATTGTCTGTTCTACCATCACAAAGCACTTATAATAATTTTTATGTCATATCACACATTTTCCAAAAATTAAATAGTTGCAAAACACAGCTGTTGTGCAATTGATAATTGGGCTAAACATCCAGATAAAGGTGAGCACCTAGAGTTTTTTTTTTGTACTAAGCTTTAACAAATGTTTTTAACAGTGACCATCATGAACTGTTAAAGAATACATTATTTTATGATAAAAATGCTATATTCTGGATAGATCTTCTTAGTGTTTTTCCAGAACAATGTGTAGTGATAAATAGTTGCAAATCTGGCTAGTCCAAAGTAGCTTCTACAGCAACCCTTGGCACTTGGACCAGCATTTTTCTCCTTGTACATTAATTACATCTTGAAATTATTCGGAAATTCGCTCCTTTGCAGATAACTGTCTATGCTACAGATTATTCCCAACATGAAACAGAGATACTACAAAATGACAAAGATTGAAATATATTTCCACGATTATCAATCGCTCTCCCTGAATCGTCAGAAATCAAAGTGAAAACATCACCGGCATATTTATTTACACCCATCCACGCCCAAAAAGTTGTTGTCAAGATTGACGCTGCACAATGCAACAGTGTCATTATGGTGAAGCACCAACACTAATGAAAATTACGATCAACAAATTAACAGAGAATGGATTAATGGAGGTGTCGAACATCGAGAGAATATTTTGTTAACTCCTTATAAATAAAATTGACTCATGGACATGCAAAAAAAAAACAAATAAGATTTCCAAATATTTGATAGGAAGAAACGGGAAGGACATGTTCTGAGAAATAAAAATCAACGTGTCTACATGGTTTTAATATGACGATAACTGGGAGTTCCATAAAGAACTATACAATTTCCATTATATACACGTTATAAAGCGTAATTCTATGGAATTAATGTCTTTTATGTTACATTTAAGATTCAGTATGTAGTCATTGCTGATATCTTTAGTAATCTGAGTCAAAAAGTATTTTCTTTTTCACATAACAACGAAGCAGGTGCCTATAAACAATCTGAGGTACACTTTTATTATAATTTCTAATGAAGAGTAGCCGAAGGACAAATTTTCATTCCGATACCGATCCCGATGTATTCATCAGAATCGAACTTAAAAAAATAATGAACTTCGTTCACGAGAGAGAGAGAGAGAGAGAGAGAGAGAGAGAGAGAGAGAGAGAGAGAGAGAGAGAGAGAGAGAGAGAGAGAGAGAGGGGGGGGAGAGAGAAGGGGAGAGAGAGAGAGAGAGAGAGAGAGAGAGAGAGAGAGAGAGAGAGAGAGAGAGAGAGAGAGAGAGAGAGAGAGAGAGAGAGAGAGAGAGAGAGAGAGAGAGATTGTCATTCATCTCCAGCCTGCATAACTGCATTATCATCAGACTCTAAAATTAGCCAGTGAATACTGCTGCATTTTCCCCTATGGTAATAGTCAGCAACTTGATTGGAATATCAATGTATTATATTTGGATGTCATGAAAATCACTTAGTCCTACATGTTTTTGTTTTAGTGCTATGTCTTACAACCCAAATAATGGCTTTGCAGAGCATGTTCTGATTATTATATGTTGGAATATCTCACACACTTAGCAGCCTATATCAACACTCATCCACTAATTTTGTGTAATTATTATACTTATTGTGCTATCATTATGCTGGTGGAATCAAAATTGACACTAGCAAATGGTCATATTTTCATTTTCCGTTGACATACATCTGAATTTGTTGCAATACAGTAGTCGAGGTACACCGAAGCATGTTCAAGTACGTCATGTGGAGGATATGTTTCTTGAATGAAATGAAACGTTGCTTACAGTTCCAATAATATATTTTTATTCATTTCATTAAAGAATAATATTTCAACCTAATCTGATTTCGGCATTCTTGGCTTTCATTGCTCTCCAGCCAAATGAAATGTAGGCAAGCAAAACTGGAAAACAGGTCCATCTTTTGTGAGAATTTTAATTTATTAGAGAAAAGACATCAGGGTAAGTAAAGTCTTACAAAACTATTATAACTTTACTTAGTAGAAAAGCATTGTTATTGGTTGCCAGTTGTGTGTGATATTGCTGAAAATTAGACTTTCATTACACTTTTTTTTATTATCCCCGTAATAGGTTGACCTTTGGGTCAGGGAACCATCCCAAGGTCACCTTACAATTAAATATTTCTTGATTCCAGATAAACTAGGGATAGTAAATATAATGTATATTAAAAGAAAATGAAAAAAGGGACAACACACACACACACTCATGCACTTATGCATATGGGACACAATCTCTTTAACCTATTCAATGTAACTAGATAAATACATGCAGGTGACACCGGATTTTGAAAATAGTGTTTTGTTCCTGTTTACCATCCAATCAGATACAAATTACCTATTCATCTGTTGAGGTCCATTTTTGAAGAAATTTGTCCTCTTTTTTGTTTATCTTAGCAGCATATTTTTCAACGTTCTTATACATTACAACTCTCTGTTTAAAAGCCTAGATGGAAGGATTTTTCATATTGAATCTGTAAGTGTAAATGTAATACTTTGCCAAAATAAGCAAGAAATTACACAAACTGTCTTGTTCACTTCCTAAAAGTGTTTCTTTTTTTAGAAAATTGTACAATATTTAAGCAAGAAGGTGCAAAGTGTACAATAAAACTACCAAAACTGTGAAGTAATATTGCAATCATACAAGAGATGTTCAATACTTTCATTCACTCTCTTACAAAACGTACCTTTGTTGTCATCCAATATGTTAATTCTTTTCAAAAAATCATTAGTAGCAATTATTATGTGGATTAATTTAAAGTTGAAAGAGATCAACTTGGTATCCTTGGTACAAAATTTGGCCCAGCTATAAATCTCAGACTACTCCTCACTACTTATATTTGTATTTAAAACTTGCATCCAAGATTCTTGCTTAACAGTATCTTGCCTTTTAGCCCTTTTGAAAAGATCTTTGTAAACAAACTTGAGTGAATTATGTTTTTGCAGGTACATTATTTTATCCTCCTGCCTATCAAAATTATTATGTGCTAAATGGTTTTCTTATGGCATCTCTCCATGCTTTTGGAATTTTGGATATTAAAGAGAAGTATTTCAAGAAGTTTTTTGTTTTATCATTTCAAAAGGTAATAAATTGCCATGATCGTGTACTAGATCATTCAAAATTTCAAAACCTGCTTCTATCCAGGATTTGTATTGCTAGAAGATTCTAGGGAGGATAAAATTAAAAATACTCATGGATAAGAACTCATTTGCACTTTGCAGTTCCTCTTTCCAATAAGATACTGCCAAAATGACATCTTTCCAAAAACTTTTTAATAAGCTTACTAAATTCTTCTATTTTTCTTCTCCCTAAATTCCAAATATCCTTTTCATTTCTAAGTATAGTTGTATTGACTAAGTTCTGCCAAGCCCCTTTTTCATTTTCCTGCAATTTTTTTACCCATCTTAATATACCTAATAAATGAGAATAAATGTATCATATTGAGTCCTCCCTCATTCTCTGGGGCTACCAATATATAGCCTTTAATTCTCTCTACTTTTCCACCCCATACAAATTTAATTAATGTACTATTTAGTTCTGCTTTAACTTTGGCTGATAGATTTGGAAGTGCTGAGAAAAGATGTACAAATATGGGCAGAACAAGGGTTTTTACAACAATTACCTTACCAACAACTGACAGATGTTTTTGACTCCAGCTTGCCAATATTCGTTTTGCCTTCGTTAGTTTCATCATATAATTAATTTCCACCATTTGTTGTAAATCTGGTGAAAAATCTATGCCAAGGAGTGTAAAATTACAGGAGACCAAATTAGGCCCATATCGGGACATATTCTTTCATTAGAAAATCTCGTTTCTGATCCAAATGGCTTTTGTTTTTGTTTGTTACATTTAAGTCCAGATATTAGAAAAACAAATTTGCAAGCTATTCATAACTGCTTTAAGAGAAAGTTGAGATCCATCAAGAAGAATAAAAACATCGTCGGCATACTGACCCAATTTATATTCATTGACACCAAAGATCAGTCCCCGTACATCCACATTTTGCTTTAAAGTTTTAGCTAAAATCTCAACCCCAATAATAAACAAGTAAGGTGCAAGGGGATCTTCTTGACAACATCCTCTTTCTAGTCTAAAAAAAGATGACATATGCCCATTATTTATAACACCAAAGTTGAAAGATTGTAAAGCTTCTTCCACAAAGGTCCATTTAATTGAGTTAAAGGCTTTTTCAAAGTCTATTAGTAATAATAAACCATATCTATTTTCATTTTCAAGTTGATTCATGATACCGTATAGTAGTCAAGTATTTTCTCCAATAAATCTACCCTTCATAAATCTTTTTTGGGTATCACTGATTACTGAGAGAAGAACCTTTTTGATCCTGGCTGCAATGGCTCCTGAAGCAATCTTATAGTCAATATTTAAAAGTGATATAGGTCTCAATTTTTGAAAAATCTTCTTTTTCTTCCTTTGGTAGACATGTTATGACTCCTTGAGCCTGAAAATCTGAAAGTTTTCCTACAGTGTATCCATAATTTATTGATCTGCAAAGGAATCCCCCAAGAGACTTCCAGAAGAATTTATAGAACTCTACAATGAATCCATCCGAGCCAGGACTTTTTCTGTTTCCCATCTGTTTTAGAGACAAACCGCATTCATTAAATGTAAGCACACCCTCGTACAAATTTAGATGTAAGAACTCTAAAATAAAGAATTCTAATTCTATTTCTTATTATTAATATAATCCATATTAGTTATATTCTGAAGTGTATTTTTGAACAGGCAATGTAGAAAACTTCAAAATACTTAATTTAGAATTTAGTGTGTCATGTGAACAGCAAACTTCTGTGCACATGTAGACCATTTGTAGCAAGAATTTTTAAACTCATTATTGTGTATTAGGTGTGTTTAGCTAGGTGTTGCTAGAATTGTCAGAGTAGATCCATAATAATTTCCATGTCATAAATATGTTCTTTTGATAACTTTTCTTGGTCTTATCACCGATCCAACTCGGTTTATCTTTATGACAATGGTGTCAGAAGTGAGATTAGATTAGTACACACATATATGTAGGCTGTGAGTTTGGTGATAGCTGTTGTCTCATTTATTTCTGAATGTGAAAGGCACCTGAAGTGAATAATTTTATCTCTAGCACCTGAATAATATGTTTAACACTCTTCGTGCTTTTGCATATTTATTAATTTCTTATGTTGAGTTTTTGTTCTCAAGAGAGATGAGATTGCATTGCATATAGTTTCACATGGTACAGAAAGAATGTATTAAAGGTTGGTGATCTTAGCATCCTGAGTTCATTCAGAGAACTTGCGGTGATGGGGGAAAAGATTTTGAGCATGTGGGGGGGTTCCACATAGAAAATTTGTTCAATAGAATTAGATTAAAGGAGATGGAGACAAAAACAATTAATAAATCAGAATTTGAGAGACAGGCTTCAAAAGCAAAATTGGAATTAAACTGGGAACAGGAATAGAAATATGCCAGGTTATGTAAGAAGAGATATGCTGTATACAAGACTACATTATACTATTATGATATGTATATTTTACATGAAATAAATCAAGAATTGAAATTAAAATCACCACACCAGTTGACTTGGCCAGTATTCAATTCAGTTGTTCAAAGTCCCAATGGTCAGTTGTTCAAAACCACAATGAATCTGTTTCAAAGCCTCAACTGTCAGGTGTTCAAAGCATCAATGGTCAGTTATTCCAAGTCTTAATGGTCAGCTGAGCTAAAGAGCATGCAATGCACTTGCAGCACATATAAAGGATGCAACAAAATGCTTTGTGTTCTTTTGTTTTATTAATGAAGTTGTCTTTCTTTTTTTCATGAATATTTAATTGTCTGTGAGCCAATGCTAGTTTTACTGTAGAACTTACATCTAAATGTTATCAACTTTATTCTCCATTCAAAATACAAAGCAAACACCAAGTTATGGAGGAATAAAAAAAGTTAATGGATATAGGATTGAATTCAAACTATAAAAAAAATTTAAAGAAATTTTAAACGTTTTTTTTTCAAGTCTATTCTTAATTTCCTTCTATTAAAGTGAAACAAATTTCTCTTTTTCAGCTACTTAAGGCTCACTTTGAAATCACCCATCAGCAATAGTTTTGCTAAGTGAAGCATTCTTCTATAATTAATTTTGTGATCAACCTAAATTTAGTTTCAACTGACATGACAAAATATAAAACCAAGACATCAAAAAATTTAAAAAATTTAGGTGATATAATTAATAGAAAATCATAATTAAATTTAATACATTGATGTGGATTTATCAACCGATTTATTCTCTATTCACAAAACGGGATGTATAAACATGAAGGTAAACAGTAAACCCAACTGGTTGTAAAAAAAAAAAGATGTACAGTAATTTTTTTGTACACATGGCATATCTTTACCAATGTGTAATAATACATTCATACAAGGTAATGTACACTTCTGAATTTGTACATAATCAGTGTTCAAATAAATTTCTTCAAATATGATTATTGTAAATCAAACTATTTTACAATCATCAAATTTGAATGAATCTTTCATCTCAAAACATTAATAATAGAAAACTTAATTGTAAATTACTAATGAAGAAACTTTAGAAAGATTTTAATAAAATGATTATTTTAATACCTGGATTAAAACTAATTGTTCAAATACAGTTGACTTCAATTTGTCCTCCGTACTAAAAAATTGTCAAGTGGAAAAGTAAAGTTTAAAAAAAAAAACCCTGAAGAGTTCAATGTTTCTCTCTTCAGATATTTTAATCACTGCTAACCAAGCTTAATTAGGTGAGAGGTAATCATAGCACTGCTTTGACAATTATCATGCCCTTATGACATATCAAAGCAACAGTGTAAATATAAATATCTTCGAACAAATAGCACAAGGATAATGCCAGATTATATATATATATATATATATATATATATATATATATATATATATATATATATATATATATATATATATATATGTGTGTATATATGATTTCATAGATTTAAAAAACAACAAGACTTCAAAGTTGGAATATGAAACAGTAATAAGAAAATAGCCATTTTGCACAAGAGTTTAATCAGGATTACTGGATGAAAAGAAGCGAGATAAAGTCAAGCTGATTATCAGATCATTCTGACATGCATGGAACACCTGAAACATCTCCTATAGCATAGTTTAAATTGACTGATTGCACCACCATAAAAACATGGATTGTGCAAGTAGCAGGAGCAACATCTTCATAACTTTAAATTAAATGCTTAAAATTAAATTATTTTGCCTAATTTCAACACATTAAAAATTTCAACACATTAAAAATGTAATTTCATTCAGCTTGTTTGCACAAAAAACAAATATACTCTTGATCTGAATCTCTAAAAAAGTAAATTAAACAACATTTCTGGTGGTTTACTTTATTTATCCAACAATGTTAAATAGACAAACTGGTGTAGTTCCAATACAAGAAAAACCTGAACATAAAGTACTGCAATCAATTTAGAATGTTAAAATCAGAATTTTTGACAAAATATGATAACTTCTTTAAATTACCATCAACAAATCGAATCTGTTCACTTATTTGTATTATATTCACAGTATAATACAGTGATTATGAAATATCAATTATTTATACCTAGCCCTTATTGACTGTCCATCTGGTCAGACATCACTGTTTCTATTTTACTCATATTTTAATAAGATAATCTTTTAAGCAACATTTGTCATGATTGCTAAGTGAATAAAATTGTAAGCACACCAAAGTTACTTTCCACAGTATTTTAATCTATCCATTAACATCATGCAAGTCTCACAGCATCTGGAATCTAAATTTTTGCTTGGACTAAAATAGAAATTAATGTCTTCACCAAATCTCCTCTCTTTTCACACTTTATAAATGTACTGTAATCAGCAACATGTGGAAAATTTAAAATCAACCAAAACAACACTCATTTGTTTTTATTTTCATCATATCTCCTTTTAATCTCTGAACATGTTTTTTTCTTCTTTCATCAAAAATGTTCTGCAAAGCTGTAGTCATCCCCTTCCTGCTCATCAATGCCCACACCGGAACCAAATGCCTGGGTAAGAGCATCAGAAAGCTCTCCAGCCACTTTATCTGTCGTGTGGAAAAAAAGAAATGAAGAAAAACTGCAAATAAAATGAATATTTTGAAACAGTAAGGCTACATTAAAAACCTGAAATGTTCACAAACAAGATTGTTCATCCCATTCTATTAAAATTTGCAAAACATGTTCTGAGCCAGACCTGTAACATTAAAAAGAAGGTAATGTTTCTGACAGTTTCTAAAAGGATTTAACAGCCAGAAACTTTAATGCTCAAGCAAAGTGGGGATAAAATTCATACTTTAGAACACAATTGCAAAACTTTAGACCGCTTCAGTGCCCTAAGTGGTTAGAGCATCTGCCCTAGATATTTGACGTCACGGGTTCGAACCCTGGCTAAGTTATACTAAAACTTATAAAATGGTACTAATAGCTGCCATGATAGGTGTTCAGTATTAAGAGGTTAGTGTTAGGACTGGTCAGCCTGGTGTCAGGATGCTAAATTGTTAGACATCACTATAGACTGCCTCACTATAGACTTTTTAGATATATGAATTATTAAAGCTATGTTAAAAAATAAAATCACATACAAAAACTTTTAACAAATTGGATAATAGTCTACTAAATTTTCTGCACATATTTACATCTAAATTTTATCAACTTTTTTCTCCATTCAAAATACTAAACATACACCAAGTTATGGAGGAATAAATTAGTCAATTGATATAGGATTGAATTCAAGCCATAAAAAATTCAAGATTTTTAAATGTTTCTTTTCTCAAGTAAAAGTTAAATAATTCATTGTGAAAATTTATTTAATTTTAAGAGACAGACTTGCCAATATGAGGAGAAAGAAATTATAGGTATCAGTGATAGGTGCATATCAAAGGAACCTGCTCACAACTGTGTTTTGTAGTGCCTTAAAGAGCAAAACTTGTGTTCGGTAGCCATCATCGTAGAAGGGTATTCAGGGGACAAAACACCCAATTACAACAATGAATGCTTGAAATCCAACTCTTTCAAGGAGTCTTCAATGCAAACAATATTCCATGTACAAAATACAGAGACTTATCAACAAAGACCATAAATCTTTGCAGTACAGAGTACACTTATACATATCTATGAAGCAATGTTCACATCAAACTGACTCTTGAGATTTCCTGATATAAGCAAGTTTCTGTGAAAAGAATGGAATTTGCTTGACAAGAGGCATAACTCTGTCCAACTGTAAAAAGGTTATCTTTTTAAAATTTCCATCTTTAAATGAATTATCACCATATAAAGTAGTTGTGTGTATGTTTCATTACAAGTTCTAATAGTATAGACCTATACATACTGTTGATTCAATATTTTCAGCAGGCAAAAGTTTGCTGCTTTATGTTTTCATAAAATCTCATAAGGCAAAACATTCAGGCATTATATTTTCCTCAGTCTGATTTAGGAGTTTGATTTAATTTTAAATCAATTGTTTTTATTTCATAATAGAATGTGATTCTTGATCTATGCTGAATGAAAGCAAATTTCTATATGAAGACTGAAACTTGCTTGACAAGGGGTATAACTCTTTCCAAAAGGAATTTGACAAGGGGTATAACTCTTTCTAAAAGGAATTTTGACAAGACTAAACCCATAAGAGACCCATAAGAGACATAACCTTAAAAAAAAAAAACATGATTGCTTTTTGTTGTTGTTGATTCTCAACAACACAAGATTCCTTTTCTTAAAAGCTATGGACAATTATTTCATGAAATAAATGTCATTGTCAAACGCTTAATTTTTCAAAATTATTCTATTAGTGAAATATTCATGCCATGAATTCAATGCAAGTAATAGTGAAACTTCTCATGCTTGATGAAATCTCTAAGTGCCAATTCCAGCATTTTAAGTTCACTGAAAACTCTGGAACTCTTCCATAATCATCTGAGAAACAAAACCTTTTGTTGCATGCAGTAAACCTTGCACTAGGTATGAATGGGTATGATAAACCACTGATTAATGTTCGATACTTTGTGTACTTACACTGGAACATCAGTTTTGATGATAAAAATCTTAAAAATTTCCTAATTCTGAATCAAATTTCCAGGCACTCTTTTTTACTACGATAAAATGAGCAATATACTGATGCTTCATCTACCAATTTTTATAGTAACTTTTTTCAATCAGCAAAAAGGAGCCATAATTTTTCAAAATATTTTCTAGAAGAAAACAAAATGAGATCCTTGCCTCACCCTATATTACATGTGGATTCAGGAGTTACCCAAGCACAAGTTTTCAAGAAAAAGGTATACCATCTGAAGAAAGTAAGGTAAGTTAGAGCAGCTATAACGCAATCCAAAATGGAGTTGGAAAAATAAAAGCCATAAAAGGCACATCTAGGTTTATGTGAATGCACATACTAAATTGAATTAGTGATGTGATGTGATTATGATTTTTAACATAGCTTTAACAATTTTTCAGTCATATCACTATGATGTCTGCAGTGTGGCAGTTTATAGTGATGTCTAGCACTGGGGCACATTATCCTGACACCAGGCTGACCAGTCCTAACACTAACCTTTTAATGCTGAGCGCCAAGCGAGGAAGCTGTTAGTACCATTTTTTAAAGTCTTTGGTATGACTCGCTTGGAGATCAAACTCACGACCTCCCGCATCCAAGGCGGATGCTCTAACCATTAGACAACCGGAGCGGTCAAAAATTGAATTAAAATATGCAGAATGGTTTTTGAACCATGCCAGTACTAGCAACATCAAATGTAAAGTTACCATCTTCCTATCCAAAATGGGCAAGAAAACTCATAAAAGACACATCTAGATCTACAAGGTTATGCTAAATAGTTTCATAGGTCATTGGATACATTTTAATACATGAGGTACAGATAAGATATCCAGCATTGTTAGCAAAGGTAACATGAATATATGTTGCCCTATGCTACGCCTTGTAGAGCATCATTGTTAGCAAAGGTAACATGAATATATGTTGCCCTATGCTACGCCTTGTAGAGCATCATTGTTAGCAAAGGTAACATGAATATATGTTGCCCTATGCTATGTCATGTAGAGCATCATTGTTAGCAAAGGTAACATAATATATGTTGCCCTATGCTACGCCTTGTAACATGAATATATGTTGCCCTATGCTATGCCTTGTAGAGCATCATTGTTAGCAAAGGTAACATGAATATATGTTGCCTATGCTATGCCTTGTAGAGCATCATTGTTAGCAAAGGTAACATAATATATGTTGCCCTATGCTACGCCTTGTAACATGAATATATGTTGCCCTATGCTATGTCTTGTAGAGCATCATTGTCAGCAAAGGTAACATGAATATATGTTGCCCTATGCTATGCCTTGTAGAGCATCAGTTTTGGAGAGAAAAACTTTATGTCAATTGGATCCAAGATTAAAGGCAAGGTCCCAGCTGTTATGATGATCCTAACTTTGCATATGCATTCCCCTTGAAAATACCCATAGTACAAACTATGTTTTATTCTGGTACATATTTCAATCTTATAGCATTTACAACTGAAATTTCGAACAATATTTTTTTTCACACTGACCTGTAATGGGAATAAAAATGAGTTTACTGCTATTCACAGACTATTGTTTGCTGTGTGTGTGAGTGTGTGTGTGTCTGTGTGTGTGTGTGTGTGTGTGTGAATAAAGGTAAGCTGCTTACTGTTTGAAGATTTTCTTTTGACAAGGAACATGCAAGAATGTGGCCCATGCACAAAGCTATTTCATGTTACCAATATACCAACTAAATTGCACCAAATATACTGATTGGTTCCTTAGTTATCCTGGTTACATTGGCATCAAAAATAGACTTAAAAATAATCCAATCTTTAAAATGCAAACCTACACGTAACTGCATTTCTGTGACCAAATTGCATCCAATCATGATTATAAGTTGCTGAGATTTATTTGTTATAACAGATGTGGACTGATGGAAGGAAAAACCAACAGATGGACAGAAATGGTGATTACTGCAAATTACACACCTCTCCGCCTTCTTTCCTTCTTCATCTTTTTGAAATCTTTTTTTCTGGCCTTGTTGTGTTGTGGCAGTCCCCCTTCTAATGTTGCAGGGTCAACATTTTTTATGGAGCCGATCTTCTTTATTGATGAATTCCTGTTCTCTGAGGTGGTTCTACTTCTATTTCCACTTGTTGGAACTGACACAGTTACATGAGCCAACTGAAAAATATACCAACATTTTTGTTGACTTTTATCTGCAACAGAGCATTAGATAAACAGACCATGGATTATAGCATGGGCCAGCAACCTATTTTCCATAGCATGCACCTTTTGTCCAGCTTAATTACAAAATGAACAAGCATGTGACACCATTAAGAGAGTAACACTCTTAAAATTGAGATTTCTGGCTACCCTTGGAATGCTACACAAAACCTCTCGACACTTTATGTGGCACTCATGCCAGAGGTTCCAAACCCTGGACTATAACTTTATGAAATACATGCCTGTACATTACATCACATAAATCTTTTAATAAAGGGATAATTGTAGACAGAGGAAATTCTGAGTGGATATTACATCCTGTTCTCCTAATATATTATGACAGGTATGTATTATCAAGAAAACATCATTGGTATTCATCAACAATGAGCAGGGGAAAAAGAACTGCAATACACTAAAGCTGAAGTTTTGGAACAATTTTCTAGTATTAATAGTACATAATTGAAAGTCTATATTTTGTTTGATTTGAGATCAGCTATGTCTTATCTACATCTTTCCACTTGAGACTAAGATATGTGACAGAATTTTAAGCTGGCTATGACTCTGCTACAGCTGCAGTCATCCTTGATGCTGTCATTAATAAAAATTTGTACATTAGAATAACAAATACATGATAATGAGATTCATCAATTCAATTTGAAAAGCATCAATTAGCACTGCAGTAACAAAGTCAAATTGGTGAATAAATCACAAACACCATCATCTTTGGTTCATAAAATACATTACAATACAAAAAGAGTCTGTGAAAGTATAAAGGAAAAAATTTAAGCCTGATGTTGATCCCTTGGTCACATGGACAAGTAAGTGTATCATGGTTAATGACCTTGACCAAATGGACATAACATAACTGAACCCTGTCTGAATATCTAGATTTAACCACAAACTAAGTTTGGTGAAATCTATAATTAGCATTTAAGTGGCATCACTCAAGACATTTCATGTTATACTCATGGACTGGATTCATTTAGACATATTTGTGTTATCATGCTCAAAAGGCTGTACAGGTAAAAACCTCAGTACAGACCTTTCACCTTAAACTTGATGGCCAATTACTAACAATCAACTTATTACTTGAAATGTACCTAAACATATAGTCTGTAAAAAAAAATCACTTCCACATGCAAAAGTCACGGTGTGTTCACAAGCTAAGTGAATACAAAAATTGCAAGCCTCCGACTTAACTCTAATGCTTGGCTTTAAAATCTCCTTCACAAAACCGAGATGTTGATAGATATGCACAATTTTCATTCAGGACCAATGCTGTGAGAAGTGTTTAGTGAAAACCACAAGAGGAGTAGTGATACAATTTTCAAGATGGCCACTAAGTTGACATGTATTAGGTAATATAAAAAAACAATTGCAACAAATCCAGTTACATAGTACTGCAGCACTGTCTTGGTAAAATCACAATGTCAATAAAAACATCTCTTCATGAAAAGCAGCCATAAAAAGAATTTCAGAACCACTGTCAAGGCTGCCGTTCTGAAGACTAGATAAGACCATAGACTATTACAACTCTATGGTCTTAAAAAAAGTAATAGAAAAGAGTGAGAAGCAACAAGCTTTGCAAAATTTAGCAAATAATTTGTTTTCCTAAAATACAAAGTAATAATGAAAAAAAAAAACCAAGCTTACAGCATTGCAAATTAAATCCCAAATAATCCTAGAATAACTAATACAAATCCTAATGAGTAAAATTCTGAATAAATTTTAGTGGTGTTCCAAATAATTTCTAATGCTGAAGGTGCTGATGTACCTGTAGTGGCTGGTAGTCTCCAATGTACTAATGTACCTATAACCTGAATTGTATTGATGTGCTAAAGGTCTCTTGTTGAATCACAGTAATATAATCCAAGGTTTCCTTGTCTGAATTCACTATAATTCCCAGTTAATGTCTCTTCCCAAGAATATTATAGAGCACTTTGTATTTCCAGAGAATAAAAAATAATTTCACTCAAATCAAAATCTAAAACAATATAAATAATTTCTGCCCTTATGTTATTGAAGGAATAAACAATTTTTCCAGAAAACAAAATTATATAAAAAAAACTAAGACACCAAAGAAGAACATAGAGAGCCAAAATTTCATTTTTTGAAAAATCTTATAGTTAAAAGGATTGTTACCGAAATTGCAAGAACATGGTAAACAAAATGTCCTTGATTCAGATCAAGATAAATATGGTTGCTTGTATTGATAATGATTCTAATATTAAACCCATTCCAAAAGAGAAAATACAAGCATTGTATTGTTTAAAGAACTGAAAAAAATAATGATTTTGGTCAGGTAAACAATGAACTTAATCTTTGACAAGGTCAGCTACTAGGTACAATTTTACATTAGCATATAATGAATAAAAAAAACCAATGAACAATGCAAATTAAATATATATAACAATATTGCAGTTTCTTTTGTTAAGTACTATTATGGCTATAGGTGTAAGAGAAATAACTATTAGGAGATTTTTCAAATGGGGATGGTCACTACTGCATTAATTTCATTTAGCACTAACTAAATATTAAGTCAAGTGAAAAACCCATGTCGAAAGAACCATCTCTTCAAGAGGATAGGTATTAACAAATATTTTAAGCTGGCCACCTCTGATCAGCACCCTCCATGTTTAGGACCAACTAGAAATCATACAAAGTCTTTTAATGAAAACACTATGGGTGGCACTCCTCAGTCTCATATTTTGCATAGGTTTAGAATTTTACAGAAATAGAATTACCCGGGTTTTCACTGTGGTTATACTATTTTTTTAAAAAAAACTTGCATATCTTAGATATTTAAAAAACCTTTAATTCCCTTCATTTTGTCGTACAACTGATGGGTGTAATATGGGTTATAGAATATATAGTTTGGCCTGACTTGGGGTGTGCAGCCCTAAAAAAAAACACTAGATCCAATAGGTCATTTTCACCTCCTGGACTTCAGAAGTAAATTGTAAAAAAAGAGCAGATAACTTTTTTTTTACACTGTATATATTTGGTAATTCATTAGTTGCATTTCAGAAGCTGGTATTGTCTAGTCTGGCAAAATTCATTTTCTCTGTTTTAATAACTGTGAAAATAGTGTATTTTAGAATAATTTAGGCTGATGTTTTGAGCACAAGGGAGTAGTCATTTTAGTTAGCTGTGTGCTTAGATCATGCAATATTTCCAGAAGTACAATATCCAAAGAAATTTCAGCCACAGTACATGAAAGTAACATAGAGGTACACCAACACTGTCTCCACTGCGTATGTTGCATACAACTTCATCTCAACACCAACCACTCTCTTAGAAGTTCGTAATATCTGTCAAGTAGCCCCATGTCAATATACATAAATCTTGTCAAATAACAAGATTTTCAATACGGCCACAACAACATGTTGGATATCCAAGGAGCACCACCAAGGACCAACAACACATCATAGTAAGTCTTTCAATGTCACAAAGTCCATCCATTTAAAAGGTGAGAAAAAAAAATTCAGTCAAAACTGCATGTCAATATGACCATCTATTACAATAAAGTACCAATAAGATTTTTAAGATGGCCACCGTTGCAGATATGCTGGGTGACAGATCAGCACCACTGATGACATGATTTTCAAGACAGCATCTGTGGCAAATAATTGGATGAAAGGTCAGCACCAGTTTTATTTAGAAGCAATCAGACCCCATAAGAGGGTGTTATGGTGAAAACCTCATGTTGATATGACCATATATTAAGTAAAGATATTCAAGAATTTCATCTTTTACCACGTATCAGAAATGTTCTGGTGAAAACCTGAAGAAGCAGTGATAAGATTTTCAAGATGGCTGCCACAGCAGCCATACTGAGTGACAAGTTGTATCATTTTCATTTAGGACAAGCATCATCATCCATTCTTTAAATGAAATCCTCATGTTATAAAGACCATCTTGTTCAGGAGGAATGGCAATAACAATCCAGAATAATTTAACCTTGAGATGAAAGTTTCATATCAATCTTCCAAGTACTTTAGGAAGAGTATCAATAAAAAACCTGTACTAATGGATGGAAAATGATCAGATCATCTCTACAAACTAGTGATGGAAGCCAACAAAAATATCTACCATTGTGTTTTATTTTATATTAAGAGTTGAACATGTATCTGAACATTCTTCTACTTTTCAGACTTGAATAGACAACTCCCCTCCAGAGTCCTGCACTATTCAGTATCAGCTGTACAAATCTGAAAGCCTTCTAAGCCAGGATGTTTTAATCAAATTTTATTGAGCAGTTTGTGAGAAATAGCTGTTTTCAGTCAAGCCTAGTCACAATCTATTGACTGGTTTTGGGGAAGTCATTAAAACGTTCAAATTTTAGTAATGGTGGCAAAATTTACAGACAATTCAGTATCGTTCGTGTAAAACTGAAAAATCTTCCTGCCAGGATGCTTTATAATAAATTTTATCGAATTTCTGTTTGGCAGTTTCAGATGTTTAAAGATTTTTTCTATTTGTATTAATGTTTTCAATATTTGATTGTGGATCTGCATCATTTGTATAAATTTAAAATCCCTTAATGATAGGATGTTCTGTGCCAAACTTAGTCGAAACTGTCCAAATGGTTTTCTATTAAAAGTTTTAAAAAAACAATTGCTGATCAACACATAACAAATACAACACTATACCATAAGCTCACTTGACCTTATGACCAAATGAGCTTAGAATCAACACCCTTTCTCAGTCAGTGCAGATGAAATTCAGGTTACAAAGGTAACATAGTGACATTTGGACAGATATTTGGAAACAATGACAGATACATGGACTCAATTACAGACATGTGGACACACTGACAGATGTATGGACATTACCTATTATGATATATCAGCAAAACTTCATATATAATTTGTACTTCCTAACCCCCTTATATCCTTTTTGTACACAGACCTAAAGCAGAAAACAATCTGAACATACCTCTTTGATACCCTCCTCCTCCTCCATTTTTTCTACTCCACTGTCTTCATCTCCTGACTTCTCCTCCTCTGACATTTCCTCATCAACCTCCTCCTCCTCCTTTTCCACCTCCCCAGGAATCTCTGACTCCTCCATAACCATCGAAGTCTGACCTGCAGACTCCACCAACATATGCCGACTACTCTTCGGTTTTAAACCTACAATGAGATAAAGAAACAAATTCATCTGCAAAGTACACAATATTAAATTGTATTTTCTTTTGAAACTGACACCAGCTAAGTTTCACATATATTGAACAACAGGTATCAGTAGATGTTAATTAACAGTAAGCCATATACATATTTCTGTTTCCATGGGAACCACTCTGCTGGTGACCTAATTTGACACAATATCTATTTCCTGTATACTTACAGGGTAAAAAAATAAATCTAGACATGTGGAAAGGAAGGTAATTAAGCAGACCAATCAGAATGACATTAACATTTGGCATCAATTGGCAATTTAGACTTGTAACTCTTTGCAACATCAACTTCAACCACTTTTCAAGGTAGGCAACAAACTTCAAGCAATTTTAAAATTGTGTGAAGTCTGAGTTGTTTTCAATAAAATCAGTAACGTGACAAAAATAACATTTCAAGAAGTTTTCCACACACAAATAACAATCCAGAATAATTTAACTTTGAGATGAAAGTTCCATATCAATCCTCTACTTTAGGAAGAGTATCAATAAGAAACTCGTTCTAATGGATGGAAAATGAACGGATAACCTCTACAAACTAGTTTGAAAAACTGTGTTAAAAAATGAGGACAAGCAATTCTGACATTTTCAAATATGTTGCAAGTTTACCCTTTTCATGCCTTGCTAATGGTCTTCTGTCTGACACATTCTGCATAAGCTGCTTATGACTCACAACAAACATTTACACAACAGACACTTTCTGATAGCCACAGAACTTAAAGTTCCAATCCATTTTCTATATCAATGCCGAATCTTTGAACTCATTATAAACTGATAACATAATGTAAAGACCTGCAGTTCAATCTAGATGCATTCAAATTTTCCTGCCATTCTTTGCAATTTAAAATACAGGCCTCTTTTAATGTAAATATCTTAAAAAACAAATCTGCCATTTAAGTCTAGTCAAATGCAAAACAGAAAAGGCTGACATAATGAGATGAAAGCAAACTCACTTTCCAGAATTTTCTCCTGGTCTTTCTGAATATCATCTATTTGGAACTCTTTTCCCATTTGCGTAACAAGCTCAGCACTGATATGGGTTGGCAGACTTGTCTGCTCAGGTGGGTGGGTAAAATATGTGATCTTTCCACTTAAAGTAAAGAAAATTACTTTGTTAAAAAATTCAAAGCTTCAATGATCCCAAATGGACTCAAAAAAGGTAGACTGATTACAAAACTGTCATGATTATAAGACAAATTCTTTTTTCATATTTAATGAAAAATTTAAGAAATACTTTAACAACTCCACATATTAACCAATAACTATTGATATGAATCTTTAGTTCGAAAGTACCAACAACTGTTTCTGATTACTGCTTTTTGTATAAGTTCCTAATAAAATGCTTGACAATCACTGGCTAAAACAAAACAGTACTATCTCTTTAATAACAACTGCCCATAATCAATCATATTGTTGAAACAAAACTTTGTTAAAGTTTTATACAGATTTCTTCTTAGGTTGCTAATTGTACAGTACTGCAATTTAATTATGAAGACAAAATTGGCATAGAGTAGACAAAATGCCTTGTTTATAAAGGATGTGATGTGATGTATGATTTTTTTTAACGTAGCTTTAACAATTTCTCAGTCATATCACTACAATGTCTGCAGTGTGGCAGTTTATAGTGATGTCTAGCACTGGGGCATCATACCGCAGACATGTAGCATGATGTCCCACCCAGTCACATTATTCTGACACCAGGATGACCAGTCCTAACACTAACATTTTAATGCTGAGTGTCAAGCGAGGCAGCTGTTAGTACCATTTGTGTAAATCTTTGGTATGACTCGACTGGGGTTCAAACCCACAACCTCCTGCATCCAAGGCAGATGCTCTAACCACTAGGCCACTGGAGCGGAAGTGATACATGTACTGTCACATGGTTTTCCTTTGTCTGGTACCCTGCTTTGTTTAAGGTTGATTTTTCTTTGTTAATCCACAAAAGCTATATTTAGCCTATGCTGACCATGTTATAATTCTCGATAATTATGTCCCGTTGTAGTGATCAAAAGAAATACCTCAGCCACTGTGTGAAGTCCAAAACTCTATCACAAAATTGTTTACCCCATTTTCTGTCAACATGGGCATTAATGATGTAATATTACCCTTAGTGGTGTTCCAGTAAAATATATATGGGACTCATGGAAGGCATTTTTAATAATGGGTACTCACCCAAAGATTTTCTTTTCATTTTAATACGAACTCTATGCAGTCAAAGTACCCCGACATATTAAAAAAAAACTGCATTCCCTGGGTACCATGTACGTTTAAATGGAACAACCTTTATCTGTACATGTACTGCAGCCAACTGTAAAAAAAACCTGACATGGTAAACAGACATCGGTAAAGATAATCAGATTATGTACATTATCACATGAATTAAATATTGGTTCACACATTAAAACAATGGATAAATTTTACAGTTTTGTGTTTAAATGCTAGCTGCTGGTTGTATTAGAGGGGTTGCCTTTCTTGAGAGGTACTTTTTAGCACAAAATCATTGGTGCCAAGTGATTCTGGCCATAAAAAGTGGCTGATTACTGCCCCTTTCAGAAAGGTAACCACTGTATTATGTTTTAAAAGTGATGGATGTTCTAATTACCAAAATATGATTGTTTTATATCCTAAAAGTTATTAGTGTTTCAGTTGCCAAAATATGATGGTATTGTATCCTAAACTTTTTTTGTACATCTGTCATCAATCAACACCATTATTTATGCATTTCACAAATACGAGAAGCATAAACTTGTGACCAATATATTACAATGGTATCAAGTAAACATTTATCCCCCACAAGCTAAATATTTATTATAACTGGTTTATTCATTCTCTCCCCATCTGGTTTTGTTCCCATTATTTACAATTCAATTGAACTCATTACCCTTAAATCAAAAACATTTTAAAGTCCATTATTGAACATGGATAATAAATATTCTACTGAATGCAAAGTAAAGCATTTTCAATATTTTATTTCTGAAAATCCAATCTAGTAAAAACAAACCTTGAATTCCTGAAAGAAAATTGGACAAAAGAATATCTAACCCGTTCCAATCCTGAAGAACTGCTTTCGCGGCTCTATTAACGTCCGGTACACCACCCTTTTTTAACCTCCCAAATCGTCTTGCAAGTAGAGCGAGAAATTCACTGACATCTTTGTACTGAGGGATGCCATAGTGAAGTATCATCTGAAAATAAGAATTCAATTTACAGACAAAAAACCATTTGGAAGCACTTCAAGTTATTTTACATTATATCTACATGAATAATGTTAAGTAGGAACATGTGACCATGTTATGGCTCAGTGGTGAATCAATGCTGCTAAATATGTACGTATCATGGTTTTATCTTTCTGTAGATTACTGTATCTGAGAATGAACTTTGAAGGAAATGAAAGCCCTGGGACTGATGGTCATCTACTGTAAATCTGGGCCTGATGTCAATCCACTGTAACCTATCCAAGGCCTCTTGGTCATCCACTGTACCATACCTAGCTCTGATGGTAATCAAACCTATGGGCCTGATGTTCATCCATTGTACCCTACCCTGGGTCTGATGGTAATCCATTGTAACCTACTCTGGGCCTGATGGTCATCCATTATAACCTGCTGTTACATGAATAGGCTCATGCTAAAGTAACAAAGACAATAGTGAAGCCAAAAAAGCTTTGTAAATTGTAATAAAATAATTTATTTCTCTAGAAACCAAGGTAAAAATACGAAATGGTTTGTGAATCTAATCTAAAAATTAATCCTAAAATTTAAAAATATAAAAAGTTCTAAATAAATCAAAGTTCAAATCCCGATGAAGTTCCAAGATGGAAGGTGATGACGTCTACTATATCCAGTTTAGTGTTGTCATGTCAACAGTTCCTTGTTGAATTTTATGAATCAAGACTAATATTCCGGCTTTAAAATTTGAATAATTTTTAAAAAATCTCTTTGTCAAAGAATTTTGATGAAGAGCACTTATGCATGTTTTCAAAAGAAATTAATTACTAATTCTGAAAACTAGAAAAACTCAAACTGGTCACAACACAAATTACCTTCGAGCTCCAAAGATAGAAATTTTATGACTAAATTAAATCACCATTTTAAAAAAAAGCTTTTAGATCATGTGATGAGTTCACATGGTCACTTAATTCAAATGGCACAGTAAGACAATAGGCCGACTGATACATACGCTATGGATGAATTTGATTCTACCTAAGATAATAAAGGATTCAATATCAAAAAAATTTTAAACAGTTGTCTACAACTGAACAGACATGAAAGCCAAATATGACCTTGATTATGACCTTGATTATGACCAATGATTTTCACTCTAGAAAAGAAATATAAAAGTTTACCAATTCTGAATCAAGATCAGAAACTAGGTCAGCTAAAAATACAATGAAGCAATAGTGGTTATTTACCAGAAATTAACTGAATTTTCTGAAGAAAAAAAATGTAAAATCCAATGAATAAAGTTATCATTACAATAACATGTAATGAAATAAAATAAAATAAAAAATTTAAAACTAACACACAAGTAATTAAATTACATATATGTAACACCTATTCTGAGCCTGATGGAAATTCGCTATAACCTACCTTGGACCTGATGGTCATCTATTATGAAAGTTATTCTAAGCCTGATGGTAATCCATATAACCTGCTCTATGCCTGATGGTAATCCACTGTAATCTATCCTAGGCCTAATGTTAAACCATTGTAACCTACTATGGGTCTGATGGTCATCCATTGTAACCTACTATGGGTCTGATGGTCATCCATTGTAACCTGCCCTGGGCATGATGGTCATCCATTGTAACCTACTATGTATCTGATTGTCATCCATTGTAACCTACTATGGGTCTGATGGTCATACATTGTAACCTGCCCTGGGCATGATGGTCATCCATTGTAACCTATCTTGGTCCTGATGGTCATATACTATCATAGGACTGATGGTCATCCATCATTCACTGTAATGTACCATGGGCATGATGGTCATCCATTATAACCCAACCTGGCATACATGCCAACCCCTGGCAAGGAAAAAGTGTAATCCAAGTGGACAAAAAGAGAAATCCCAGAAGAAAAAGAGTAATCCACTTAATGTACAAATTTTAATGAGCATATGTACAAAATTATTTGTTACCTCTACTGTCTATTAACATTAATTGCTGCTTCAAGTTTTCATATAAAGCACTTTTAGATTTAAAAAGCAACCGACTCACAAGCTGCATTATTAAACAGTCTGTACCAGACGAGATGATGTATGTTTTCCACAAAGTAGAGCATTCAGTACTTGATTACAGAGCCTGGATCTGAATACATTCTTTTTTTTGTTAACAATACAGAACAATTACATACTGCCAGCATTCGAATAGCAAAGAACCAATATTCCTTTCCTAACCTGAGAAAAAAGAAGAAATTTATATCTTCCTGTTATTGGGCCTTTAAGCTGGGAAATAAGATGAAAAAAATCAACTGTGTCCGCATGAAGTACATTGTCAAGGAGAAAGACAACTTGATACTTCAGGCATTCTCCTTCTAATATACTGGCAGCCTTTCGTGTCTCAAGGTGCATCAAATGACAAAGACAACCTGTGATGTACACTCTAAAGACATTTTTCAAAATATAGAATGCAAATCCTTTATGAATTCCAGTTATCACTGACACATCAGCTGAAAATCCCATACAGTTCTGCCGTGTTTATTCAAAACATTAAAATCAAAAATGTTTTCTACAGTGGAATTTACTGTTAATTCTGGTAATGAAATAAAAGCACTCTGCCTCTGCCCTTTCCATTGTCAAAGTCTCTTATACAGACGGAGTACAACTTTTTGTCATCATAATACTACTACTGTCTGTGGCAATACTAAATTACCCAATTTTCATGGATTCTGCAATTTTAAGTGAAGTATCTTCAGCTAAACACTGAACAATATTTGATGATTTTGCTCTTGCACATCCAAGCATTCTGAAATATTGGAATCAGGAAACATCCTTTTCATCAAAGGACCAACATAGTCTTCTATCGCTAGGGGTAGTCTGTGTTCTATGAAGAACTTGGTAAATAACACATCTGCTTTTATAACATTTGTGTCCATAATAAAGTTTTTCAGTTAGTATTATCCAAGATTTCTTTAGTTTTCAAGTGTTGCTCCACATCAAATTTACCACCATGAATATTAAAATCCTTTCCACACAGATTGCAATGGGCATGAATCTGCCCTAGAATGGAACACTGTGTTATGTAATTCACGTATTCATCTTTGAATTGGTTTTTCATCTTTATTTAATCCATCTGTGAAATTACTTGAAAAACATTTTCGCTCTAGCACACACATAAATTTGAATAAATCTAACTGACTTTAAGTACCATATATCCTACACAGGTTCTGTATCAAATATGAATTAGAACAAAGAATCTGCGAGTAAAGATTAAAAGTTAAGAAACCAGTCTGTTCTCTGCTAAAACTAGAATTTGATGTCAAAAGTTTGAAAGTAGAAACCAGCATATTTCTAGGAAATAGGGCAGCCACCATAAATAGAACATAATACTTTTAGGAAAGTGCATGCAAGTCTACAGACAAGCATACTCTTATAATGTAGCTATGTAGGAGCTTTATTTTTGTGGAATATGGTCTGTGAGATTAATAGGATGTTAATAAAAACTAGAAAACAAGTTATTGATTTTCTTGGAAGGGGAATATACAGAAATCGTGTAATCCATTTACGTTTACACCTAAGGCATAATTAAATGAGAAAAAGCTTAATGATTTTGTCAAGAGTGTATTGGTTGATAGGTATGCCCTAGGCCTGATGGTTATTCATTGTAACCTACCCTGGGCCTGATGGTAATCCATTATATCCCACCCTGAAATGAAGGCTAAGTATTTATCAATAAATCTCATTATATCATAGAAACTGCAATTGGTAGGAGTTGACTGTTGACTTACGAACTTCTATTAAATATGGTATTAAATATTGTGGTTTTGTCTCAAACTCTGAAGCATGAGCTTTAAGTCTGTCAGGTAATGAGTGCAAATACAGTGTTTGATTTGCACTTTTGTGCTGCAATTAATGCTTTTAGCATTTTACAATCTTGTTATTCATTTGATTAAAAATACAGATAAATGAAATGTTACTTCAGGAGGACTTAAATTTTAACAGGAGAGTTTGTCACCTGTACTTAAAAGTATACATGTTTGCACTTATCTATGCTTTATGCAGATTTATTTTCATTCAGATGGATCCCCACTGCAGGCAAATCTTAAATCAGAGGATTAGAGAGTTATGCTTTATGTAGATTATTCATTCAGAATGGATCCTGATTGGGGATAAATCCTTAATTACATGGGATTACAATTATGCTTTATGCAGATTATTATTAAGAGAAGGACCCCTGCTGCAGGTAAATCTTAAATCAGATTAGAGAGTTATGCTTTATGTAGATTATTCATTCAGAATGGATCCTGATTGGGGATAAATCTTTAATTACATGGGATTACAATTATGCTTTATGCAGATTATTATTCAGAAGAGAAGGATCCCTGCTGCAGGTAAATCTTAAATCAAAGAGGATTAGAGAGTTATGGTTTATGTAGATTTTTCATTCAGATGCATCCAAACTGAGGTAAATCTTACATCACAGAGGATTGCGGAGTTATGTATGTAGTGGCATTTAACCTCAGCATAAAATAGTGGCTATATGCTATCAACTGAAGATAAAGTTTGAAAATGTTAAAAAATGATGAATTTAACAAAAACATTAGGAAGATAAATCTTTTTCAAAAATGGTAAACATGATAGATAACAATGTAAAATATAAATAAAGATGACAAAATTCTGTAAAAGGCATATAAAATAAGAGATAAATGTAAACAATGTACAATTCTTTTGTTTAAAATTTATTATATCAACTTATCAACTGCATTCCCTAAAAAAATCCAAGGTTGTCTCTGGCAACATATCAATGTAAAGTTACTTCACTGACTGCATATCAAAATAGAAGTACTTTGGTCTGCAGTTTCACTTGAATAGAGGATAAATTTAAATAAATATTAAATATAATTTGGCACACTTTTTCATTATTCTTTCTTTCATTTTCTGTAATACTAGTATTTAAACCCTTTACAGCCTTTCTCTTTCTCACAATCCTATCTCATAATTTAAGTTAGTGGGTGGATACGACAGCAGCCGGATACTTTATGCATTGAAACAATATGATTTGCTCTTTTTTTTAAATTGGATTAAAATAGAACAAACATAAAGACAGTATTTTATTACAGTAATGAAGTTTAATTATCAAACAGCAAAGCATTCATAATTGCTAGGAAAATAACTTTAAGAAACTAAGGTATGGTATATGGTATATGATATGGTATGGATAGTATATATGGTATACCATATGGTATGGATAGTTGTGTATATGGTATACCATATGGTCTGGATAGTGTATACAGTATACCATATGGTATGGATAGTGTATATGGTATACCATATGGTATGGATAATGGTGTATATGGTATACCATATGGTATGGATAGTGTATATGGTATACCATATGGTATGGATAATGGTGTATAAGGTATACCATATGGTATGGATAGTGTATATGGTATACCATATGGTAAGGGTAGTGGTGTATATGGTATATGATATGGTATGGATAGTATATATGGTATACCATATGGTATGGATAGTTGTGTATATGGTATACCATATGGTCTGGATAGTGTATACAGTATACCATATGGTATGGATAGTGTATATGGTATACCATATGGTATGGATAATGGTGTATATGGTATACCATATGGTATGGATAGTGCATATGGTATACCATATGGTAAGGGTAGTGGTGTATATGGTATACCATATGGTATGGATAGTGTATATGGTATACCATATGGTATGGATAATGGTGTATAAGGTATACCATATGGTATGGATAGTGTATATGGTATACCATATGGTGTGGATAGTGGTGGGTGGATCAGTGTACTTTCTGCATCAAATGCAGCTCAGTTTTTATTGACTCTTTACATTCCTGGTTTGAAGCAACAGAAAAACATCCATGAAAATTGGTATCCCACAAAAAGCAGTGAAACCATGTTCATGTATTGGACACAATTCACAAAATCCATGCAAAATGGTAATTTGATATCCAAAATAGCAGTAAAATCACTGTACATTAATTTTATACCCAATAAAAGCAGTGAAGCCACTGTCATGTATTAATTTGGCACACCACAAAAAGCAGTGAAATCACTGTACATGTATTAAGTTGGATACCTAACAAAAAGCAGTGAAACCACTGTACATATATTAATTTGGTACACCACAAAAAGTAGTGAAACATGGTATTGGACACAGTCCCATCATATGTATTGGACACAGTCCCATCATATGTAATGGACACAGTCCCATCATATGTATTGGACACAGTCCCATCATAAAGTAATATCTTCATAATGCATGCAAATATTCCTCCACATGCATACAAATGTAAAATTCCAAGTCAAATAAATGATTCTTGGAAGAGAAATATAAATGCAAACTTGCAATATAGCCTGAAAAACATTCAAACACCTTCTCCATCCTCCTCTTGCTGGCACTAACAAATTAGCACAAATAAACCACAGATAAATCATACAAATATTTGTTTCTTAGCTAGAAAAAAAAATGTAAATTATCTAAACAGCATTTACCTGTTGCTTACTGCACCTTTTCAAAATAGCTTCCACAGGTGTAATAGGGTCATCCAAAGTTTCTAGCTGTAAACAAAAAAAAAAAAAAAAAAAAAATTATAAAATAATGCTCATTAACAGGTGGTATAAAATGTAATTAACTAGCATCCTAATCTAGGTCTGCATGCTTACTTTTGCTGACACCAAAACAAATGATCTAATAATCAAGTTTATTCAATGCTGCACCAAGAATTCTTGAACAGGGAAAACTGTACCACATGTTAGTTTAACCAATGCTGCATTCCCAGGTGGAGGAAATTGTGTTCCCCATGCCTTTTGAAGTGTCAGGGACACATAAACTTCAGACCCAACAAGATATATATTAGAAAATATTTCATGTATGAGTAGTGGTGAACCTAAACTGGGATGTTATGAACTTCAACTTTCATTAGTCTCTGGTAGCCATTGTAAACATTATCAACTTCCGTACGTCTCCAGTAGCCACTGTAAATATTACTAACTTTCACTAGTCTCTGGAAGCCATTGTAAACATCATCAACTTTGATTACACTCCAGTAGCAACTATAAGCATTATCATCTTTCACTAGTCTCCAGCAGCCATTTTTAACATTGTCAACTTCTGTTAGTCTCCAGTAGCCATTTTAAACATCATCAACTTTCACTACTCTCCAACAGCCATTGTAAGCATTATCACTTAAATGCCATGTTCATTTTTGCTGTATTTAAGTTGTCAACCTCAACTACAATGCTACTTCAAACTAGCCACTGGCTACTAAAATGCTACCTCGCTAAAATGCTGTGTTCTTTTTACTGGTAATCAGAGTAGCCAATGGCTACTACAACACCACCTCAAAGTAGCCACTGGTTACTACAATGCTACCTCAAAGTAGCCACTGGTTACTACAATGCTACCTCACAGGAACCATAAAAGTGAGCCACCTTATAAGTGAGACTGCTACATAATGATGTACATTATACAAACTACTACTCTATGGTCCTTATAAAGGGGACTGTGCTATACTAAGGTTCTTTAAACAGCAGAAGTTTTGTAATTATCCTTCATCAGGCATGTGAATCTCATGGCCAGTGGTCCAGATCCGGCCCATGACCTGGCTTTATCCAGTTCCATTTACATCATATTGTGTGGCTTTAAAAATCACTACCTGACCTATGAAATGGAGGATCTTGCACATGCCTGTCCACAAGACAACTCATAAAATAATCTGTCATCGACTGAATTTTTTCTCCATTGTTACTGCAAAAATAGATGATTTGAGAACAAACAAAATTCACATTGTTAATAAAATTTTGGTTACTACTGGATATTTTTGGTGGAAGTCTTTATTGTTAATCACTCCAATTCAGTTTCTTTGTTAAATGTGTGGAAGTAATATGTTCCTCAAAATTGTATCATTTACATGATACATCACTTAGTAACTTCTAACGACCATCTTTCATTTACTGTCTGAGGCAAACCAAAACAAAGTCCTTAAAAAGAGATACCTTGACACAGTTTTTCAGGATGGTGGAGGTGTCAGAATTCCCCTTGGCCATCACAACACCAGGACTGTCCAGAAGTCTGATATGTTTATCAAGTTGTACTTCTTGCATTTGCCTGTAAATAGTTTTATAAATTTACACACTTACAAAATTTTGGGTAAAAGTTATTTACAACATTTCTCATTTTACTTAACTATGCCTTGTCACTGTTGTAAACATTTCAACAAACTGTCTAAACTTTACAACAGATCATAAGAAAATGGAGGAAAAAACTCAATCTCATGGCTGAAAATAAATTTTAGGAAATGTATTTCTGAAACACACTGATCACAAATTATACCTTTTAAGTTAAAATCATTTAATTTTCCACTGTTGTACAAATTTCAACAATCTATGTAGACTTCACAAGTGATGCTAATAAAAATTACAAGAAAATCTATTTGGATAGTTGAAAATAAAGTCAAAGGAATATATTTATTCAAGATATTAAGAAGAAAATATAACTTTTAAGTTAAAATCATTTAATTTGAATCTTAAACTTTATGAAACTGTATACTTGTCAAAATTAATTAAAAGACTATATCAATCGATAAGACTACAAAATTGACAAAGCTATGTTAAACATACAAATCACCCTCATACACATATCAAATGCATATTCCTGTTCAAAAAGCCTGTTCAATAAACCTAACCAATAGTGCTGGAGCTCTAAATTCATTGAGTTGTCTCCCATACAAAAAACACTTTTACATCATTTCAATTCTTTTCTTTAAAAACTTGCATGGAATACTATGTACTTTCTGCAAAATATATAATGTTAGCGACTTTATTTAAATGAAATTTGTTTAACCAATCAAAAATTTAACAATCACTTTATACAAATGTTCTTTATTTTGATATGGATTAAAATCTATCCTAAATCCACCCCACATTAAATGGTATTTGTGTGTGTGTGTGTGTGTGTGTGTGTGTGTATATATATATATATATATATATTGTTACGACCCGGTAGTTAAAAGTATGTGTGTGTTAAGGAATAAATTTTGTATAAATCTTTTTATTTCATTTATTTCATTAAATGTAATTATTAATATAATTATATTAATATCATCTAACATGTTTTTAAAAAGTACAGTGTTTACTTGAGTCGTAGATGTGACTCGTGTGAGCACGTGCTGTGTATGATAACAAATTCATTACAAATAAACATTCAGGAATAGCTGTGAAAACGATTGATACTGGGTCAGGCTTTCCTGAATGTCCAGAAGTATTAAATTGCATGTGTCCTTGTGCGCGTGCAATTCAAACAACGCATCAGCTTCATATATATGCTTGAGATTTTTGTAATTCATACACAGTCACAAAGAGGCAGTCTTAGTCGAGAGTCAACAGTCGACAGTCGTAGTCGAGTCATATACAGTTGTAGAGTCATAGCCAGTTATACAACTTCTAATACATTAAAGGTATTTTTTCTTGTGCTAGAAGAAGTTGTCTGTTTGTATGACTACGTAGAACAACATGTCTTGTTTGAGAAGCTATTTTCACTTCATTTTTAGGAATAATTGTTTTCCTGGAGAACAACATTACTGATATGGACATTTTCCCGAAAATATTCTATATTGGAACGGGACAACACAAACTTTGTTTTATTGTGTAAATTTTGGTATTTTCTGTTAGCCTTCGTCTGATGTGGTCATCCGCCATTTTGGACCGGAACTTCATACACTTTCAGACTGTGTTTAGAAATTTTGAACAAACATTTGGATCATTTCTGTAAACCGTAAGTCTTGCTTAAATTATTTACATTATTTCATGTTTTCTAGGAAAATAAATTACCTTTGTTAAAATTTACAAAGCTTGTTGTCTTCACTCTTTCTTTTATGTTATTTAGAACAAGCCGTTACATAATATATATATATATATATATATATATATATATATATATATATATATATATATATATATATAGAGAGAGAGAGAGAGAGAGAGAGAGAGAGAGAGAGAGAGAAATAGATATATTGTTACATATACATAATCAATCTGCTTGTTTGTTAGTTTTAAATTCATTTTTTTTATTTTACTTTTGTTTCATTATATTATAATGTAGTGATAATTTTCATTGGATTTAAATCTCTTTACCTAATTAGAATGTAACAGTTACTTTATCATTATATATATATATTTTAGCTGACCTTGATTCGCAAACTCGTAAACACTAAGTGAAAATGATTGGCTATTTCCAAGGTCAGGTCTGGCCAATGTGTTGCCAGTGTGTAAAGTTTTTTTTTTATTTTTCATTTCTAGCGTGTGAATCTGATTTTTTTTTAAGAAAGGGCTATTCTAAGCTATTTGAGAAATGGCTAAATGTGATTTTCAAGTTTGAAATCATATAGCCTGTCATATGAAATACCATGTAATCTAAAATCAGGCTTAAGACAGCAATTTGGTATTAAATTTATTTAGTCATAAAAGAAACATTTTGGTTCTAAGAGGTACTTTGTCTAGTTGCCATATTTTGAGTTATTTGTTATTTAAGGATAATTTATATTCTCTGGAAAATAAGTGCTTCTTCATCAAAGTCTTGGACAATGCCATTCATTCTAAATTATTTGGAATTCTAAAGTTGAAAATCTATTTTTTATTCACAAAATTCAACGTGGATCTGTTACCATCAGGACTGACTTTATCTGACATCGTCTCCATATTGAAACATCGTTGAGATTCAAACCCAGATTCTATTAGAATTGTTTAGTGATTGGACTTATATTTTTCAACTGCAGAATTAAATTTGGGATTATTTTCACAAACCGTAAGTTCTATTTTCTATTTTTATATTGTTCTCTAGGGGAAAATTTTTTTTTTTTAAATTTACAAAGCTTGTTGACTTACCTCTTTTCTTTTGCTACATTTGTATTAATGGTCCTTGCTGGTCATTTATTCCCCAAATTGTGGCAGCCAAATAATTATGAAATTTGATCCCAAAAACCCCATTAAAGTTGTGACAAAAAAGGAAACTAGTGATATAACTAATTATTAGATGTACCAATATAATGTGTCATTTCCGCTACTAGATTTGTTTCTGTTTTAGTGTTTGTGTTATCCTTCCCATAGTGTATGTTTTTTATATGAATTATTTACTTTTCTTACTCAAAATTATACTTTTGAATTTCACGAAAAAACAAACTGTTCAATTCTACTGTTTTCAAATTTTTTTAAATAACTGACAAATTGCTGCTCTACTACCTTTAAAATAACCAAGACCTAGATGATAGTTGTTTCTGGTAAAGTTGGATGGTGAAGTTTTAATTGACCAGGATGCCCAAAACATGTCTTGGATGATGATTTTAAAAGTTACTGGTTGTTCCAAGCATAATAATTTTTATCTTTATTTTGCTTTAAAGGTATGATGTACTGACACTGTGCTAAAATTTAGTTAAAAACCAAATGGCATGAGGGACTAATGCAGTATCTATCACACAGACCCTTAAGCAACTGTTCAACTATAGCTTTTTTAAATACCTTTGCATCTGGATTTTTTTATGTTTTGTGGCTGGCTAAAGTGTTTAAATAACTTGGTATACCTAATTACCCAACAAGCTTAGTTAGTGTAACTTCTGTTGATTGTCTAAGAACCAGTATGTCAACTTAATGCAGTGACCTCTGAATTTTACATTGTTAAAAGTGCTTATTTTGCCATTTAATGGACAAAGAAATGAACAAGTGATTTTCAGGATCCCTCTCTCTCTCACTCTCTCTCTCTCTCACACACACATACAGTATATATAAAGGTCATGCTATAATCAGCTTACTGTAAATATTATACCATGACCTTTTCTCTTCATTAAAAAGATCAGATATGCAAAAAATATATAAAAACTGGTTACTTATGATTGCATAATATGTCATGTATCTGCCTATTTTACACATTTTGATGATATCAAAGTTGATGAGAAAGCCTACTTTGTGACTCCAGGAGTTGCCCCCACATTGCATGCTTTGCTTCTCTTCAGGCTGTTTATGATGCTGCTTTTACCAGTATTAGGGAACCCTGAAAATGACACATTTTCATACAAAAAATTCAACACAAATCAGTAGAATATTCTACACAATTTGAGAATAGAATAAAATTCTCAAACAACTGTGTACAATTTAAAACATTGTTGCATCTGTGATTTAAAATTACTGTTAATTCACTTTAAGTTATTGAGTAGACATTTTAGTGTGTTTGTAAATTCTGGGTCAGCTACAAGAAACATATTTAAAGACTCAGCATAAAAAGGATCAACCAATGAAGAAAATAGAAATCCTCCTCCCAAATTAGCATACTCATAAATTTAATCACTGATCAAACTGATTTTTCTTCAAATACATGAGGAATGTTATTGAGGAAAATAAATTGCTTCAAAGTAATGGACATAGCTTACCCACAACCCCAACTCTTATTGTGGTTTTAATGTCCTTATTTCTGCAATAATTTCCAAGCAACTTCATCAAGACATCTGCTCCTAGACAATGGCTGGACTGCATCAAATCCTGACTTGCGACTGATATCTTCACCTTTGAATGGCACTTTTGGAAGAAAAAAAACATACTGAATATCAAATGACCAGTTTTTGTTTTCTTCATGCTACATTATTTTAAATCACAAACTTTTATATCTGTTATTAATTACTTTAATATCTGTTATTAATGACTTTAAAGTAGAAGATTATTCAAGCATTTTCAAATACCAGGAATACTCTCTTTTCAAAATATTCTCTCTATTACATTTGGCTGGTGTACTTGAGGTATCAATTACCAGGATTTCTGAGTCTACTACCATCAGGGTTCCTGCTGACTTAACCAAAACAAATTCCATGACTTTTCCAAAACTTTTCCAGGGCCATTCAACAAAACTCAAGGACCACGCTCTCTTTCATTGTCAAGTAAAATGAATATAAAGAATGACATCTTTCAAAGAAAATAACAAATAAGTTAACAACAAATATTTTTAATATGTACATTTTAAATTTACCTGGGTTTGCACACATTGACTTCATGCAGTAATTCATGTTATAATCCAATTTTCAATGTAATTTGTATTCAAAAGTAAAAAAGAAACAATTCTATGTAGTTTTTGTATGTGTTCATATTTACAATATTAACAAAACATGTCACTTTCCAGTTGCTTTCTTGTATTTAGAGAGAAGCCAACTTTTTCTGCTCTATCTCCTTTTCAATTTCTTTTAGAGACTCGTTTCACTTTTGCAGTCTTTCGGAGAGAATTGGACGCAGTTAACAGGCTTAGGTTATTGTCCTTTTCGGCTTGTTCAGCATTTTCATCTGCTAATTTGAGCAATTGCTAGATGTCATCCATTAATCTAATTCTTTTATTTAAGATGTCACCCAGCTCAAGATCTGCTTTTCGTTTTCTGCTCCTCTCACACTCATCCCTCTTTTTCTTTTCCTCATCCAAGTCCTGTCTGTATGCATGTCTAGCATTTGAAACATAAGTTAACATTTCTTTACTAATATTTACATTTTCAATGCCTTCTACACTCCGAATACCATCAATAATGATTCTTCTTGAAATGAGAGACAACTGCTTTTAGTTATCTCTTATGGTTTCTTTGTTAATGGAGAATCCTCGTTCAACATCTGCCTGGCCATGAGACAGAGTTAGAAGGTGTTTTACAACTGGCCACAAGACAGCATATTCCTTTTGTTTGCCATCAAGGAATGAAAAAATGAATCTAAGCGGTCTTTCTGTCTGGAGAACTGAGCAAATTTCACAGTCTTCCGATTTCAAACAATTTTCCAAAAAGGATTTGTAGTTTTTAGCCAGGGCATCACATTGGTTTGGATCTATTCTTCCATTGTTGACTAGAATTTTGACCAGTGAGTGGAATGACTGAATGCTTGTCTTTATATCCTTCATCATCATCTCTGGGTTTAAGCATGTTATATGTCTTACAAGTGCAAAAGTCACTGGTGATTTTGTCAGCAGTTTTGTGACAGCAGCTTGGAGGAATTTCCTGCAATTAATACGGAATGCCAAAATGTCCCTATCTGTCAATTTCCCTGATTTTTTTAAGTCTGCAATCACAGTCTTTGTCACAAAGCCAATTTCAATCATTGCTGGGTCTTTAAGATGTTTGCAATTTGTTAGATCCAATTTTATGAGCTTTGATGCCTCTGTGATAAGGTCCAGATGATCTTGAGCTACAAATCGCTCCATAAGACCCCTGATCATTTTGAAAATGTCTTCGGCAAGGAAAGGCAGCAATGGAGTGTCTCCTTGAAATTCCTGTAAAAATGGCTCAAACTCTCTAGCCACTGAAAGGAAAAACTGTGCTTGAGGATTGAAGAGATGAGACTTAACCACTTCCTTTAGACTCTCAAATGATTTTAATTTTGGGTGCTTTTTAAGCAACTCAATATATGTTGCTAGGTATGGAAGGAGGGATATGACTTTCTCTACAACTGTGATATTCTCAAGCCACCTGTGCTTACAGAATTTTGGTGGCAGCTCCTTGTTACCAGATGCTTTTTGATAGTCCTCTATTCTGGCTGGAAAATCTTTAAAGAAGTAATAGAGGTTACTAAATGTCTCCTCCAGATTCCACTCTGTGGCAGTGCAACCATGCCTGAAAGCATTATGAATTAAATGCAGGCTGCAAGATCCTGTTGGCAACAACGACTTTCCAGGATTTAAACGATTAATCTCTGCATTCAACATGTCAAAGGTTTTCCAGTTAACATTAGGTCCATCCATTGAAATTTGTAGGAGGTTCCTGGTGCCAAGATCTTGGATGATTGGACACAACTTGCTAAAAAGATCATCTGCAGTGGCATGTCCCAAAAACTCAGATGTTAAAAATCTTGTCTGCACTCTTTCTGCACCCTGTTCCCAAAATCTGACATGAATGTCACATTGCTTTTGGCGCAATTGTTTATTCAAACTTTCATCGAACTGCAAGACATATCCATCACACTTGCGTATGCTATCTTTTAAGGTTGATGTAAAGTATGGGGCTAGGCCATGAATAGCAATATAACTTGTTTTGTCATAACCGCAAGTGAATTTGTTTGCAATTGCACTGTCTGGAAACATCAGTGAAAAAACTTGTGAAATTTCCTCATTGGAATTAAAGGAGCTGTGTGTATTCAGTGTCCTTAGTGTCCACAAAATTTCTGCCTTTAATACATCATTTGATGATGTATATGACGTTAATGTTGGGGCAGGCTTTGGCGTACCTTTAGGTGATGGTGAGGCTAAAGGTGAAATAAAACCAGAGAGTGTGTTGTTCTGAGCAGATTTCATTGTTTTACAATTCTGCACATGCTTCTTGCTGGTGGAATGACTTTGGAGGGCAGCTTCTTCCATATTTGCAATATCTATAATTTTGCTACAAGCTCTGCATTTAGCAGTCCTTGGGTCTGAAGCATTCTTCTCCACCCATTTTTCATAGCTTGGGTTAGTCAGCCATCTGTTATTGAATGTGCACATACCAGGCATGTTGGACTAAACCTAAAGCAATAAAAAATGAAAGATTTTCAGATTTAGCTGTCATTATGGGATATTGTGTATTTTATTATGTATTCAGAGTTTTCTAATGGTCCAATGTTCATTAAGTAATTATTTTTATAATCTATTGGCCAGACTTACAATCTAAGATTTAGTTAATATAATATTATGTAGTCTTGGTTATTTGAAATTAAAATACAATTTTCAGACAATGACAATTCTTTTCTTTAACTTTAACAAAAATTCATTAAGTATCCTAGTAACAGCAACACTAAAAATGCCATCAAAGTTTACCAGATACAGAAAAATGTTTGATTAAAGTTAAACTATAATGGTAGTAAATATGTTTTATCCTAACATGGCAACCCTCTTGAAAAATGGAAGTCAAATTTCCCACACTGTAATATTACTGGAATTTTGACTGAAGTCTTCTTGCAATTTTTTTTTTAAATTTTGAATTCAAATATTTTTCTTTCTTCAATACACGATCTATTCTAGTATTTATTTACTATAAATATTTACTTTTATTGGGGTTTTGGAAAATCGGGTGAATTTAATTGGGAGACCAAGACAGGTCTAATATTAAAACAGTTCTCTTAAATTTTATTCAGTACGGTTGGCTGGTCATCTAAAAACCGCTTCCGAACGAAAACTATAGTTTTTTGATATTCTGAAATGAATGTAAAGTAACTGCCCAAAATAAGAATATGAAATTTACAATAACAATTATAATCAGGTCGTACCGTACCATCTGCCATAATAAAAGAATGACTATGCCGTATGAGATGTTACGACAGACCCGAAAAAAAAGAGAAATATAAACGAAACCAAAATTAGTGTTTACCATGTGCATTAGATCGAGAAAATAAGTGACTTTCTCGGAAGAAATTAACTTCATTTTGATATATCGTGAAGTGCTAATTGCTCAAAATGGTGCAGCAAACAACATTAATTTCCCTATGGAACTACAAAGTAAATCACGTGAGATATACTGTTAGGGAACTTACTCTTGTTATACAAAATTAAGAGATAAATATAAATGAAACCAAATTAGTACTTACCTTGTACCTTAGATTGAAGAAATAACAGACTTTTTTGGAAGAAATTGGCTTCCTCTTGATAGACCTTCAAGCGGTTATTGCCTAAAGCGGCGCGGCTGTTCATTTGAATTTTCCAATCGAACTACACCAGAAAACACGTGATACTACTGTTAGGGGAACTTACTCTTGTTATATTTAATGAAACCATTTATCGATCGTAATTTTATCGTGTTTTATTTAATCGGTACTCATTGAAATTTGGAGTAATCAATTTTCTAACTCCATTGTTAGAAATTCCATGACTTTTCCAAAACTTAGCAAGGTTTTGACAAATTCCATAACTTTTCAAGGCCCTTGAAATTTATTTTCTAAATTCCAAAACTTTTCCAGGATTCCATGACCCGCGGGAACCCTGTACCATTCTATTTTACATTATCATCCAAGTAAGGAAGACATAGAATGGTAATATATATATATATATATATATATATATATATATATATATATATATATATATATATATATATATATATATATATATATATATATATATACACACACACAGAGAAATAATTTCACTCAGAAAAAATAAAAAGTACAAAATAAAAAAAAACAACAACAAAAACTTCACCACTCTGGGATGTCAACTGCAACTAACATTAAACAGGAATGAAAACAGGACCAAATAAAACCACAAAACTGAACCTAAATACAGGAATTCGTCAAATATTTATCCAACAATTTATCTTAAGCATGTAACCATACTGATTCAAAAGTGACTTTTGGTTGAAACAGGTTTCTCATTTTTCCTGCCATGGCCATGCTCAAGTCAATCATGAGAAAAGATTGCAAAGAAATGATATTCATTGTATTTATGCCCTGCATCTACCATTTTGAATTTCTGCATCCTTTTTTTTTCATCAATTGTATAATCCCATCAGTCACCTTTTGTTTCATGATTTTACTCAAATGAATCTGAGCACTACGTATTTTTATTGGTCAATATTCAGGTCAGTTTATGTCACAAGTGCTTGGATATGCTTTCATAAATGAATTACAATCAAACATCATGTCCTAAATATACCAGTGTTTAAATCTATTACAGTCAAACTCAGTTATCTCGGTTACGTCAGGGGTATAATGAAATTGTTGACATAAGCAGGTCCCAATATATCAGGGTTTTGCTGACAAATGTACTGCAGAACAATGATTATGTATCTGAAGCACCAAAACTTGGAGTTTTGTTTCTAAAAACAAATGGCATTTCTAATGCACAATAAAAAACATAATTCCGTCATTCCAGGTTGCAGAGAAAAAAAGTTTGGAGATCGTTTAAATGAGGTCAAGTAACAAGTCACACAATTTTTACAACATTTAAAATTACTCTAAGAATATCAGTGGTTTAAAGTTGTTTTTATTTCGCCTTATCCCTTTGGTAGCTTCAGTAAGGCAATTGTTTTCCCACGCTGACCAAAGTCTAGGCCAATTTAAGTACATGTACATGTAAGACTACTTTTTTGTATTCTTCTTTGAAAAGTATTTTCTTTTGTTAGTGTTGACTTAACTAGTAGCAAAATGTAACTGACCAAAACTGTGTGTGAAAATCAATCACTTTTGTTGATCAACAGAGGTTCTTTTACACCAGTATGCCGATTTTGTACCAATAAAATTTGCTTGTTCCAAAAAAAAAGGATGGGGCTGCCTGTATCCATGTATTGACAAACTGTAAAATGTGTTCTTTAAAGTTAACCACCTCAACATCAAATCCTGTAAGAAGCCAACTTATTTTATTCATACAGTTGTAGTCCCATATCCCTTTTAACTTTCATCAGTGACAGTCGGTAACAACATAGCGCTAGAAGGAGTGTCGGTGTATCACTTTGATAAAATAATGCAAATCCGCCTTTTGTTTCATAGACTGAATTATTATCAGTCACTTTCTGCTTTGTTCTGAAGGTGCTGAAGAATCTATAATGTCACAGTGATGGACTTCATTTTTTAAAAAAAATACTGGACACTGATTTTTTTAAAAAAATACCATTTGTACTTTTATTTTTTCTTGTTATTTTTGTTCAAAACAAACGTCTTTTGTTTGGGGTGGGCTAAACCAGGTTGTTTGGGAATTTTGCCAGTTTCTATTTATAAAAGATTTATGTCATGTGATCTAATCATGCTGAAATTTGAAGGCTTACGCTCGCTTCAAGCATGGAAACACTTCAACTAATTACTTTATAAGAGAACTCTAAAATAAAGTTGTTAATTAAATAAGTTGGTGACTAACCATGACATTATTGGAATGCGCTTACACTAAAGATTGTACCAAAATCACAGTGAATTTTATCCTATCTGTAATTCTGCCAATTTTCAAGTTAGCATCATTAAATGTAGCTAAAAGTACCTAATTCATTTAAAATATAGTGTAAAACGAATTAGGTATTTTTAGTTACAGTTAATGATACTGACCTAATAATTTACTGAGTTACAGATTGGGAAAATTTGTGGTGCAGTGTGGAAAGCAATATATTACCATGGTGTTGACATGTGATGCTCTCCATTATGAATGCAGCTCCCATAAAGGTCAGAAACTCATTCATTCAATTTCCTTACTCTAAAGTATTGTTTGTAACATAATATTCTCCACTCTATGCAAGTGATAAACCATGCATTTATGAGATTGGTGATTTGTACCAGTAAAATTTGGTCTTGTATAGACTTTTTCCATCCTTGCGGAATGAGGTACCAGTAGAAGCAGAAACTCCGGAGCAGTTGTAAAATTTCTCCGAGATGGACATTAAAAGTTGCATTTCGTCGAATTATGTGGGTTTATGTTACTTTGGTCCAAAACTTATGCCCCATATAAAAGGTTTATCAACTTAACAGGGGTTGAGACAAGCAGAGAAAATTTGAGAACAAATGATTTTTCGGACTTTTTGCTAGACATAAATGTTCTCGACATAACTGAGCTCAAGATAAGTGGGTTTAACTAAATACGATTTTATTACACCAAAAAATCAGAATGGATCTGCTGTACAGTTATTAAGAACTTCTAAATAGGGAATGGTATAAGATAAAGTTCAGTGCATTGGCAACAAGCACAATGGATAGAATGCTGGTAAACCTCCATGCAATTTTCATGTACTGTGACTGAAATTTCTTTATATGTGGTAGTAGGGAAATAACACACTGCTCCCAATGCATGTCAATCAAGATGTTGCTTTCTGTGATTAATTGAAAATTTTTCTAGTTTTAAAATGATGCAAAATTGAACTCATCGGAAAAACGGACAAAGTTGATACAGCTCTTAATTCTAAAATGTTTACCAGATGATCACTCTGGGTCTGTGTTGAGGCTTTAAAGGCCAAGGTAGGAAATTCATTCTTCAGATGTTTCAGCCAGGCCTCAACATTCTCTCTAGGAACTAAATCTGAAAGGAAATACAGTAAACTTTGCAGTTAACTACATTGCATGCATCAGTATTAATTATTATGATGGAAACAGCATGGTCCTTTATGGCTTCTTATTATAATCACCATACATCTCAGGACCAGTGTAAACAGTTATTACTTCCCTGTCCCAAACATTTTTTAAAAAAAACATCAGCACCATTGGTCTCAGTGAAGGCATGTGGTCTTTTACTTGCAGTGAGGAAACAAATTTTCAATTAGGCTTATAATGACCAGGACCTTCAGACCCAAATCTATCAGTTTCTTTACTACCTTAAGTGCAATCCATCTATTATGTTTGGTCGTGGACAAAAGTTACTGTGCAAAACCCATTTTTCTTTGAGTCACAATGACACTTACCAATGACCATTTTACTCCAAAATCAACAGGCATCTTCCATCCTTTAGATGCACTCCTTTAGGTGCAATCCAACACAAATGCTGGTCAAGGTATATGATCAACAACTGAAGTTATTATGCAAAAAAACATTTTTCTTCTTTTAATCAATGCAACCTTGACCATTGACCTTTTCATCCCAAAATCAATAAGGTTCTTTCTTACCCAAAGTGAAGCCATCCACAAACTTTGGTCAAATATGTCATGAAAAATTAAAATTTTTGTGCGACAACTGTTTACCACATTGATCAAGATCAACACACCTCTACCTTACTCCCAAGCACCTCTACCTTACTCCCAAGCACCTCTACCTTACTCCCAAGCACCTCTACCTTACTCCCAAGCATAACCCACCCACTGGTCTGTGATGTGGTACTAATGTTACTGCACTGAAACCATTTCTCTTCATTCACATTGACCATTGCCTTAACCTTTTCACCTTAAAATCAACAGGCAAATACCTTAACCAAGTGCAAGCCACCCACAATGTTTGCTTAAGGTATGTGATATGGAACCAATATTACTGTGTGGAAACCATTTTCCTTTTTTTAGTCAGTGATTTTGACTCTCAAGGTTTTTACCCTAACTTTAACTATGCAAACAACACAGTATCTCATGCTGCCAATATTATGCTTAAAAACGGATTGCTCAAAAGTGATTTTTTAAAGTTATGGCTCACTTTAAGAAGTGAAAAGCAGTTTAGTGATTTTTATGTTATGACAGCAACCGTAATGATGAAGTAATAGCAGTCAACAGCTGTGTAATAATTTTTTTCAATATAATTTTCATTAATGAGAGCAACCTTGGTATAAATATAGTACACGAGAATTGCAATGATCATTTTCATGGCTTATTTTCTCCAACAGGGTGGCAAAATGAAATTACATTGGGAGATTAAAATAGTAGATTAGTGTTCCGAGAACTATGGTTATAGATGTTAGCTATGCGACTGGTGGCAAGCATGTCACACATGAATTCAACTAAAAAAGAAATTGTTTATTCAAACAGTAGATAGACTTATTCAGTCAATACCATTCCTTGTTTAGTCAACCTGATTAGACAATATGCTTCACTAGTCATGCTAGTTGAACTAACAATTCACACTGATGGAAGAACCTTTCAGTCAAGTCCGAAAACATAATGAAGACAAAAAATACTAACCTGAAATGTCCCAAAACTTACAGAACATTAGAAAAATATTTAAAAAATAATATGGTGTCTCAACTTTTATTCTATCCAAATGTATATGGTAAATTCGGCATATAATATTTATCACATATTACAAAAATATTTGGATATCACAATAATATTTTTTATATACTAACCTCCAATGAAAATGAGATGGACACTGTAATGACCAAAAATATTTTCCAGGAATCCAAGACAAGACCATTTCTTCTATAAAACTGCTGATTATGGAAAAAAAATCCATGCTGGTATATCATCCATTCAACCAAAATAGCAATTACAAGATGGTCACCATGATTATACTGGATGTCAGACTGGTATTTTTTTCATTTACTATCAATTAGACACATCTGTTGATATGACTTTCCGTTTAGGAAAAGTAGTGATCAGATTTTCAAGATGGCCACCATGGTGGCTATATTTGATAACAGATTGGTATCATTTTCATTTAGGACCAGCCAGACTGCAAACTAATGTTGATACACTTTTAATTAATTAAGATGTACTGATACCATGACTTTCAAGATGGCTGCCATGGCTGCCTTAATGGCTGACACATCAGCGTCACATTTATGACTAACAAGACAATCACGCCATTATGACCATCTATCCAGAAAAATAGCAATAATAAGCTTTCAAGATGGCAACCATACTGGTTTCACTTTCAGTTCAGTCATTTAGTACCATCTATACACCATAAAAAGTCTTCTAATGAAAATCTCATATCAATATGACTATGCTAAGGAACTGCAAAAGCTAGAAATACAAGATCGCTACTTTAATGGCAACAATGGATGCCAAAGCAGTACCATATTCATTTGGGAACCAACCAGAGATTAAAATAACTTTTAATAAAAATCTTACTTTGATATGACTTTAGGAGGAATAGCAAGAACAAGACTGCAACATGGAAGATGTTGAGGCCACATTGAATATCTGAGTAGCACCATTTTTATTTACAACCAATGATACCTTGGGATTAATTTGCAAGTTTCATGGTAGTACCCCAAATAGTTTAAGTGGAGTAGTGATAACAAACTTGTGTCAATGGATTGATGGATACTGAACAGGCCATCCTATAATCTCTTTTGGTTGATGACAAGTAGATCTAATAAATACTCAGTTATGTCTTTCTTTAAATTTCTTTAAATGCAATCGTGATTATTCCATGCAGGAAAAATCCCGAATCAAGCAAAATACACCCCAAAAACTGGACTTCAACTTTATGATGTTGTTGTGGGGCTTATCGCCATTTTTGAGCACACGATTGGCTACACATAACTGCAGTATTAATGGTGGAGAAAGAAACCGGGAAATCACCGGAAAGAACCACCGACCCACAAGAAGCTACTGGCAAACTTTCTCACATATCTACATTTGCCGAATCCTAGACTCGAACTCATGCAGACAGAGGTGAGATGGCAGTGATCCATAACAGATAGCGCTTTAGACCACTCGGCAACTTTATGGCTTCAGAAACTAATATGTTGTCATATACAGCTGTCCAACTAATTAAAACATTTTATGATTTATAGACAGGCTTGTATCAATGCCTATAACTGTATTTAATTTAACAGATGAAATGTTTTGTCTAAAATAACCTATTCGAGTGCTGCATAGATCTATAATTTATATCAACAACATTGGTTACATTCATAGTTTGAAAATAATATACATCAAGTCTCATATTGTCATTTCCTGCTCTTTTTAAATTCTAGTAAAAGAACCATTCATCAAGATTTGAAATTTCAGGACATTACTTAATTGTAATGTTAAACCCTGTTCCTTGCTAACAAGCAAAGCCAAGAACAAGCAAATAAGTCCACTTCATACCAACCTATCTTATTAAGGATCAGAACAAGTCTTTTATTAGTTGAGGCACTGAGAATGGCTTGTTCCATCTCTACACATCGACTACCCAGTGGGTCTCGGGCATCCAATACCTCCAAAATGACATCGGAAGCATCAACAACCTGAAACATCAGAAGCATCAACAACATGAAATATCACACTATAAAGAGTTCGAAATATTCCTGAAATCATTCACATAACAGACATTTTCATATTAGACAAATGTAATAGCAACTGGCCAAGAAATCTGGGTCAATGGATGCTGGTGATGGTATAGGTTATATAAAACATAAGACTGAAAAGCCTTTATGCCATGATGCCAGGAGGCTTTGTATCAAAGTTGGTCAAACTACTGAGAAATTTTTCCAAGATGAAAGTTTAAATGTTTTCCTATTTTAACAATGGCAGTCATCCATCTTTGTTGACAAATTGACATCACTTGTATAAATCTTAGAGCAAGGGATACTTTCTGGTTAAAGCTCCTCCTGGTGGCCACGTGGCACTTGCCTTTACAGATCACTGACCTCTGTCCACTGGGCTTGAGTTTTGGGATTAGCCAATGTAGGTATCTGAGAATTTTTGCCAGCAGCATCCTATGAGCCAGTGGTTCTTTGACTTCAATGACTTTTAAATGACCCATTTTAAGTGATTACTCATGGTATCAAGTTTTCTGCTTCAGTTACTAATTTAAATACAAGAAACAAACACAAAAATACAGAAATAAATAAGTGTAATATGATATTTAAAAAGAATGTCATTGTAACCCAGATGTCAACAATTGCCCTTTAGCTTCTATACTTTCTTCTCCAGCTGCAACTCCAGTGCTTTCACTTCAGAAATGCTGCCTGGATTTTATCTAATATGTGGGGTTTGGTTTACCCACTTGTTATGAAAAAAAGGGAGGGGGAGGAGGAACAAAAAGGAGGGAGAAGATGAAATGGCCATAGTTTACTATATACCTAACACTACAATATCCATCTATCTTTCTTCCAGCTACACTTTGTTAGAGTCCTAATGAAATAAAAATCTTTAAAAGATGTTACCTCTAGTTGCATATGCATTAATCTGTTGATTTTTCTGAGTTAATCTGTTCCTCACCAGTATAGGAATATTGTTCTATGCTGAGACACCTTTGCTGATGGGGCATATACATAGCTAGTGTAGCCAGATGGAACAAGTTTGGAAACTGTTCCTTATGTTTATTATGTACATTTTTTCACTGCTCATGGGTAATGTCTTTTCGATACTTTAGATCCAAAATAAGATGTAGATTTTTTTACTAATGCAATCTCTAGTGGTATTTTGATCAAATAAATATATTTACTCCATAATTTTATTTTTAGATTTATGAAATTGATCTGAACCCTCCTTTTAAGGCTATGTGTAGCTATGCTATTTTGAAAGATGTATTTTTGAGAAGAACTGCAAACATTTTTTGGATTTACCATCATCATTATATATTTTTTTTTTCCACTCATAAACCTTGAGATATCATGCCAAAAGCTTATTAAAAATTGAAATCAAAATTTTCTGGACTCTGGGGATTTACAAACATGTTAAAAATATAAACACTTTTTATAGTACAAACAATTACATAAATCTGTGATATCCTGCATTACTTCCAAAAAATTCAGAAAAGAGTAAAAACAAATATCCCTACGTTATTTCTATCTAGGATAATTTGATGGTAAATTTTCTCAGATTTGACTTAAGAATTCACCTTGCAATGATTTACTTTGAAAAAAAAATAATCGTATGAATCAAAGAATATAAATCCGTGTTACTATTCATTGTTTAAACCAATAAACTGAGTAGTAAAGAAAATATTGAGGCATTTTATTAAAACACTCCTCAAGAATAAGCCCTGAGATTTTTTCCTATTCGCCAAAAGAATAGTCCAAAAAATTTAGCTCTAATGCTGGTAATCAGATCTATTAAAATTATAAATCTAGTGTTTGAAAATTATGAATTTGTTTTATGGTGTGTCAATTTTCATGCTTTCAAAATGATGTCAGTTCCGGTTCTGATTACATGCGTGACACACTTAGTTCAAAGCTCAGTTTCAGTCATGCTGTATCAGCTAAAGTTCTCACTTATAACGCTTTTTTGGTACTAATGATTTGATGTAATGCATAGCTTTAAATAAACTGCCATCACTGAACTGAATGATCTAATGTTAATTTGTGCCAGGATTGGGCCTTTAGGATTGTCTAGGTAGCCTGTATTTTTAACATGCATTGGTAAACCTTCCTCGATGCATGATTTAAACTATGACAGAATGTCTTGTAGAGGACACAATATAAAAATTAAACTTAGAGAAGGGAAAGAGTGTTGATTACATCATGTGAATGAGAACAACAAAACTTTATGACTTTTTCCAGATTTTTAAGTCATTTTGTAATTTTTTCCAGACCGATTCAAGGCCTGGAAAAGCAATTTTCAAATTTAAGATTTTTTCCAGGATTTTAAACCTGCACAGGTACCCTGCCATCTGTTTCAACCTCAGACCAGTCAACGAGTCTATTTTGAGTTCTATATACCATCCGTCTGCTTTCTGTCTGGCCTCAGATTCACTGCTAAAGAACCTTTTTTTTTTTTCCAGTGACAATGGTTTATGTTAATAAAGCCGAAGCCGTATCTGCAATTATAGTGCTTCGACAGACAATAATTTATTATTTGTCTTTGCCTCCATATTTGCATAACTGTACTGCTACTTGACAATTACGTCATGTATTAGTCTTGTCACATGTAGGCAGTAAGCCTTATGACCCCATGTAAAGATGGTGACCTAATCAAGGAAATGTCAGTCTCACAACTGTAAATGGATTATGCTGTGAATTACACTGGTAAATGGAGCATTTTTAATTGCATAAAATAAGATATATACTTTAAATCAGTCTGATGTCGTTTTCAAGTTGCTAAAAATAAAGGTTGCCAAACTGTGACCAGTTGCAATTTTAACTCCTCAATTCTTAATTTTTAGTTGCAAATACAACAATTTTAGTTCCAACTTGGAGTGCCAAAGATCATAAATTGGAGGCAGGAACTCTCACAACAGAGTACTCAATAAGCCCAAGAAAGGCAAATCATGATATTATCCAAAAATGCAAACCTTGTTATAATGCAGTATTTGTGGCCCATACCTGCTGAGTGCATTATGTATTGAACCATGTCAAATTGAAAACTGCAATGTTTTGAAATTAGCACATTGTACCGAGTCATGGTATAACAGTAATTGTCATAATTAATTAAACATGGTAAAAGGAAATGAAAATACAAAAATAAAGTCTCACCTTGATTTCTTTCAACCCATATTAACATACACTGGTATAATTGGATCATAGGGTGCACATAAGTACCACATTATATCCAATAGTATTATAATGAGGTACACAATAAAGGGGAGAGCTGTATCATGTACAGAAACTTAGTTCTGAGCAAGTTACATGTAACCAAATACCTTCCTGAATTCCTTATAATATGCTTTCAAGGAGCTCTCCACATTTTTTCCTCCTTTATACTTTTCTGTCTTTTCATGAGCTCCTTTCTGTAAAATAAAAAAAAGTCATTTATTATAGACTGGACTCATCTACTTTAAGATGATGTGGATTCCCTTGTAGTCACTGAGTATGATTATTATTTTTATTTAAACTATGTTGTTAAAAACCACCAATATAAATTGCAAATAATGCCTTTATCCATGAAAACAAATACCAATGAAAATGTCATTCACAATATTCAATATTTATCAATTTTGCACAATGCCACAATTACTGTTCAATTACATTCACAAAATTGTAAATATTAATTTCTGCATGATTAATGTCCATATGAACTTAAATTACTAAAACAAACATCCTTTGATGCCAACTTTGCTAATTTTAAATTTAAAAACCAGTAAAATAAAATGATGAATAAATAAACAATGCTTTAGACAATCTGCATAGAAATTGTAATTACATTATTATATTATATTTCTTTCGATACATAAGCAATAATGGATTCAAAGTTTCAGGCTGATGAAATTGGCAGATGTGTGTCATTCTGATTCAAGACATCTGACCTCAAACAATAAATATGGAAACAAAAAAAAAAGTTATACCGAACATTACCTTCTTTTCATATTCGGCAGTTTTCTTCAGTGCATCTTTAACAAGATTATCTAAATTCCTCTTTTTGTTCAACAACTTTTCTCTGTCTTTTTTTCTTTTCTCTTTCTGTTTTTCTCTTTCTTCCTCTATCTGAATGAGATAAAATGCATTGTTTAAATTATAAATCCTGATTATAATGTTAAAAATTTGAAACTTCTGTTATATTTACTAAAGCAATTAATTTTAATTCTTCATGTCATGGGAAACATTGTTCTGAACACAGAACTGAAATTTAATTAAAATTTTTTTACACTTTACTATCGTAAATGAAGTTTCACACGAATTAATTTTCTGATTCAATACTGTATAAATATTGGCTGTTCAATCAAATTTGTAACCCTTAGTACAAATGTTTAATTCATTACTACTATAGAATACATGGCTACCAAGAAGTTTGAGGGGAAATTATGAACAGAAAGTTGTTTCAAGTACTACTGTGCATAGCTTCTTATAGTTAACTGAAAAAACTGCACAGACCCAGATCTGCTATCACATAATACACAAGCAGATCTGGGTCTGTGCAGTTTGGTTTGAGTAATCAGTGGAGCAAATAACACAAGACACTGATCTGCCAGCATATTATGCAACAGCAGGTCAGGTTTAATGTTTGCAGCTGGACTCAACTTAAATGGTATGTATTCAATGCAAAAATGTATAATACAAAATATGGTAGTACTTGTACTTCATTTACAAAAATTGATCAAAGTGAAATCACAAGTCATTATAAGTGATTAACTTAGGAAGTATTGAATTTAATTATTGGTTCTGCAATTATCTTGTTATAAAACAAGTCAATTAAGGCACAAGTATTTTCAGATTGATAACCAGTTTACAGCAGGTTTTACAACCAAATTTGTGTTGGCTAAGTGTCCCATAGGCTAAGTGTCCCATAAGGTAAGTGTCCCATAAGGTAAGTGTCCCATAGGGTAAATGACTTGAAACTTTTACTTGTCCTGCATCAGTTTAACTAATCTTACACTGCTTAAAATTCCCCCATCCAATTGGACAAGCATCTTGCTACTGGTAAATATGAGTGGTGGAGTTTTTGAGCCCTGTATGACATTATTAAAATGAATAAAAACCTTGCAACATGCACATTTTTTTTAATGACATACCATAAAATGACCTAAAGCAGGAACAGCTTTCTGGGAAATGCTTAGCTTTGACATAAAAAAGGTGTCTCTGCATAATCAAATTCAGGCAAGTTGTAAATTTGTTTGGTAAACTGACTTGTTTCAAAATACAGTGACTCACTAGTTTAATGGCAAAATGAAGAAAATATTTTGTCAAGTTTCTTGGTAGCTCTTCTGCACTAATATATCTTCACTCACTTTCTGATTAAACATGTCTGTTGGCGACTCATCCATTTTATTTCATTTTTAAACACAAGCATCATTTTAAAAAATCACTGCAAAGTACAGAATAATTTGACAGTGAAAATGATAAAATGTAAAAAGTTTGATACATGACACAAAGCAATTGAATCTGAAGTAAAATATAATAAAGTTAATACCATTAGAATGGTAATGATGAGAATACAAAACTATATGTTTTGTTTCGATTTGGTGGAAAGAGTGACTTGGCAATGGATGCATCAAGGCTGAGACATATTCATAAGCAATATCTAAATGAGTTATTTCCCCTGACTCAAAACAAACTATGTGATTGTCTTAAATACATACCTCATTTCTATGCTTTCAAAATATTTGAAGCTTTACCATAATTTAAAACAAATGGCATTTATAAAAGTTTGATTTAGTGCATCTAAAAATATTTAGATGCGGATGTCAAAGTAGTTTTAGTCTGGATATGTGATACAGACATACAGACAGCAGCTGCATCGATCTTCAATTTTTTTTCAATACAAACAATTTCAGGATGTTCTCTACTTTAAACATAAATGAGCCTCCACAGCACTCACATGCAAATGTTTTCTTTGTGTAAAATATTTGCTGAAATCAAACACTCATTAATCATCATTCTGTTAATCAGCTGCTAACATTTGATAAGGAAATTTAGATTAGTTTGTGTGTTCCAATGCAACAGAGAACAGACAAAGAGAGCATTGAAACTTCCTGCTACTTGTGACACTTTAAAAGTAGTACTGTTAAAGAGAAATGATATAAATAAAAAAAAACATCCAAAAAGAATACATACATATAGATTTTGCCAATAACAATCTACATTTACTAGTATAGAAATAACGAACCCTTCTTTTCCGTTCTTCTGCTTCCCTAAGTATAGCTTCCTTAAAAGGAAGACTGTTGGGAATTCCAGGGTCCTTCCGCCTAACTATAAAAGAAAAACATGCGGAAAAAAAAGCACTCATCTAAACTCGTACAAAGCAATTCTTTAAAGATAATAAACTTCATCCCTTTTTAAAACAACATTATATACATAATTACTGGCTGATTTATAATAAATTTTGATACAACTATTAAGGAATGAAAAAAACAACACTTATAGCTAAAATGGCAAATAGGGCAGAATGCAGCAAATGATTTCTGAATAAAAAGAAAATAAAGATAGGAGTAAGAAGAGTAAGAAGCTATACATACAGTACATTACAGATTTGAAAATTTAATGGGGGTGGGTGGGTGGGTGCGATTTCCATTTCCGTTTGAAAAGAAGAGAACAGTTTCTGATTGTACAAGTGATTTAAGGAATAAAACCTAGAATTCTGGGCACACTATGATATCCTTATGAACATAGTGTATTAAGAAACAAAATACTATGACCGTATGTACACACAGTAGCATACACATTATTAGCATTTATACTTCTTTTATTTGCCTATCACAAAGTATACAACGTAAATAGGTATGATTCTGTCAAACTCATTTGTACCATAACTCATCAAACATCTTGAGAAATAACGTTACTTTTATTATAAGGCTTGAATTGAGCACCAACCTGCCTCTGAGGGTGGTTAATTTTCAGATGGATCACTGAAGCTCCAGTCTGTACAACTCTATTGAATCATTAAATTCATACTGATCTCTAATAAAGCATGAATACCTAATACACTGTATATATAATAAAACTTCTATACAGGGAATTGTTGTTGTTGTTGTTGGGCTTAACACCATTTTTCAGCACTTGATAGGCTATTCATAGCGGCCAGTATTAATGGTGGAGGAAGAAACTGGGAAATCACCGGAAAGAACCACCGACCCACAAGAAGCTACTGGCAAGCTTTCTCACATATCCACATTCACCGAATCCTAGACTCGAACACATGCAGACAGAGGTGAGATGGCAGTGATCCGTAACGGATAGCACTTTAGACCACTCGGCCACTCAGGGCCCCTTCTATACAGGGAATGGAACCAGTCTTAAAAAAAAAAAAAAAAACTGAAAATTTTCTAAGCACATGTAGGATACAAAATAGTGCGCAATTTCATAAGCAACTGTAAGCATGCACAACCCTTTCAAAAAAATCAAAACATGTAAGAAAATATTATTAACTATTATTATCATTTAGGAACTTGAAAACTGTTCATTTATGTACATGAATATAGCCACTGAATCAATATACAAGTACTCTTATCATCTACACCTGCTCAATGAACTTATTGAACTGAATATTTTGCACACATAAGTGTATAACACAATGAAAGAATCAGTGAAAAAAGAAATTCTAATTTTGGGCCCTGCTATCAATATAAATACTTACGTTTGTTTGGATGTTTCCTTGCCTCTTTCTTTTGTTTCTTCTTATGATCTCTTACCTATCAGAAGAAATCAACACTATAACTCATAAAATAGCACAATGGTTGTATAATTAAATACCGTGGTACATCTATAAACTGATACAGATTAGCACATTCCATTATACAAAATGGGCATGGATCCATCTCAGGGATGAAACGATACTGATCCTATCTCTGTATAACACAGTCCCTTATACCACATAGGCATGATCATGGATCCATCTGAGGGATGAAATGATAATGATTTACCTCAGTATAACACAGTCCCTTATACCACATAGGCATGATCATGGATCCATCTCAGGGATGAAATGATAATGATTTACCTCAGTATAACACAGTCCCTTATACCACATAGGCATGATCATGGATCCATCTCAGGGATGAAATGATAATGATTTACCTCAGTATAACACACTCCCTTATACCACATAGGCATGATCATGGATCCATCTCAGGGATGAAATGATAATGATTTACCTCAGTATAACACAGTCCCTTATACCACATAGGCATGATCATGGATCCATCTAAAGGCTGAAATGATATTGTTCTTACCTCTGTATAGTACAGTTCCTTATACAACACTTTTTGTAATTATAGATCCATGGAGGGGGATTCAATGATACTGACCCGACCTCAGTATTACGTAGTTCCATATACATATATATGAAATTTTTCTTACCTCAGTATAGCATATTTTCTTTACCTCAGTATAGCATGGTTCCTTACACAATACAAGTCTAATCATGGATCCATCTGAGGGATGAAATGATACTGGCCCTACTTCAGTATAACACAGTTCCCTACACAGCACAGGCCTGTGTGTGAATTTATGAAGGATGAAATGATATCTCAGTACAATGTGACCTTGCTTATATGGTATGTATCGCTCCCAGTAACAGCATCATGGTTAGGGATCATCATACCCAATATAATAATAAATAATTTGCTTTGAGCTATCTTGGCACTATATCCAATTCTGTTCCATGAGCCTGAAAATCTTTTAATATAATCTAACAAGAGGCCTCTGACCGTGTAGAAGTGGCCCTGGTCCATATAAAAAGAGGCCTTATAAATGTATGTGAATGTACATGTGTATATATGTTCATATGTATATGACTGTTCTTGAAAATATTTGACTTCATTTTTTAACATAATCTAGCAAGAGGCCTTTGACCATGTACAACAAGAAGCCATAGACTATATAAGAATAAGTGCTTCATCATGTTAAAATATATGTATATGAATGTAGATGTATAAATATGTTTATGTGTATGACTGTTCTTGAAAATATTAACTTTATTTTTTAAAACATAATTTAACAAGGCCTTAAACCATGTACAACGAAGTCCTCATACCATGTAGTAGCATACAGTATAAGCTCCTAATCCTGAATATATGAATGTGAATGTATACATGTTCATGTGTACATCTATGTATATGCATGTATGTGTATGTGGGTATACAGATACTTGTATATATAGGTATATGTATCTAAACATGAATGTATTTCGTTATGTGTGTGTATAGATGTATAAATTATCTCTAAGATTGGAAGATTGAATGCAGGTAAACTTATTTGGTAAGATAAAGTTAATGGCACTTTTAAACTACAACCATCTGTTGCAAGTAGGCCAACTTTTGTATGTCCATTAAAAATTTCAAGTCGAACTTTTAATAATGTATATTACATTACCAGCATATATTATTCTCCCTACAATGTTTTGCTGTCCCTTTGAATATCTATACTTTTGTCTTGCTCGCTTATAGACATCATATTTGGCTCACAAGTTCTCTTTTAGAATTCATTATTTCTTTTGTATACCTATTGGTTCATGATTTATTTTGCAGTAGCTGTCTTTCTGGTGCTGAACAATTTCCTGTATGATATAAATGATAATACCAAATACAATATGAATTAATACAAAACAGATAATACATACATTTACAATTTAACAGTTTTTGATGTCATTCCACTTTCTGGTACATATGCCAGAAAAAAAAAAAATATTAAGTTTTATTTTTGCCCAGCAAAGCAATGCCTGTTTTTTGTCTTGCAAAGAGGAATTTAGCTTAGTGTACCTATGACGTTAGTTGCTTTTCCTTTCATTTTTGTTTGTTTTATGCTTTCATTTTTGATTTCGTCACTTTGATAGAATCAGTGCATACCAATGTTTGAGTACTGTAGCCAGGTTTACATTTTTTGAGAGTTAATGGTGGATATTTCCCTGGCATATATCAAATCACTGATGTTTTCTTAATTGAAATATGTTGAATTATCTAGATTTTAAAAAAATGTATAATCACTTTCTGTTAATCACAAAGATGGTGCATTTCATATCTGATGAATTTATATTTTTTGCACTGAAAATGGATAGAGAATGTAAGCTCCTGACAGTAACCTGTTGGCATCAAAAATTGGTGAAAGGAATATTTTTTAAAATTAATATATATGAGCCAAACATCCAGAATTTTACAATTTAAATGATATTATTTATGAATATGAAAATGAATCTACTTTATATATGTGAGGACTTGATTAACCCATTTTCTCCTGTTTACCAGTTTCAAAAGCAGTGCCTAGCTCCTGAGAAGCAATTCTAAATACACTGTGGTAAAACGGAGCCTCATACAGCAGTAGCAGTAGAAATTGTGATGACCCTCACCATGTTTACTAAAAAATGTTGGAGCATTGTTATTTCTTTTTTAAAGTATATAAAACTATGTATCTCTGAAAAAGGTAATACAATTTTCCACACATTGATCTATGTTTTGTTATCATTTACCAAAGTACATGCTCACAACTGTATTTTGAAATATGAATTGAAAGAAAGAAAAATAAAATTAAAAAATTTACCACCATGTTCAGTTAATCTTTTGTCCATGAAGATAAATGAAATGCTCCAAACAGTATGGAATAAAATGAAGATAATTCTATTTCAAGTATTTTGGTCCAGATTTGAAGTTTCTAGCACTGTTAGTTCAAAAGTTATAATAATTTTACTAAAATTGGACAATTTGACAACACAACACCTGGAACAATTTGTTTACTTCACATTCTAAAACATGTACTTCATCGTACTTTCTTATGAAAACTTTTCACAAAATTAATCCCAGAAATCTTTTAGTAAGATAAAGGTAATTAATCAGTAAAATTTTTGTCCATATCATTACTATGTCAGTAATAAAAATATTACTTTAACCCTTTCATCACTACGGACCGAAAAACCGGTCATGGGGAAGTAAGTCCGTAAACACGCGTTATAGTACCCGACTAGATAAATTTCAGGGTACCTCTAATAACTTCCATCTTGTAATGTAGATGTTATATTTGGATGATCTCATGAGTTTAGCTTGTATACAACTAGAAATATCAAACAGAGTAGGAACTTTTAACAAGTTTTCCGAATGCTGAAATTTGTATCCAAAATGGTGGAGTTTGAAGAAAGTTCAGAGAGTTATCAGAGGATTTGAATAATTTCGACCTGGTAAATTTGGATGAAAATGAGAGAAGACGTCTTGAGAGATAATGGAATGCACTTGTAGGTGACAGTGATGATCATGAAGAGGACTTTGAAGGTTTGAGCCAGAGGAATTGTACGCTCCACGTGATTTAGTTTCGATGAAGCTGAAAAACCAAAGAGATTTGTTTCAGTTTTCTGACAGAGTTGGACACACCCAAGTGTTAGATGGCTCCATGAAAGCTTCGGAATATTTTCGAATATTCTATTCAGATGAAGTTTTTGGAAACGTTTAACGAACTTGAATATGACAATCAAACGTGGCAGAGGCAATATAGGTGTGTGGACAATATCTCACATTGGATGAAATCAAGGCATTTTATAGAATTTTAATTATTATGGATACCATGAAAGAAAGACTTGTGTTGCTACTGTGATTATTCACTAATACATCTGGGGCCCCGAGTGGCCGAGTGGTCTAAAGCGCTGTCCGTTACGGATCACAGCCATCTCACCTCTGCGTGTGTTCGAGTCTAGGATTCGGCGAATGTGGATATGTGAGAAAGCTTGCCAGTAGCTTCTCGTGGGTCGGTGGTTCTTTCCGGTGATTTCCCGGTTTCTTCCTCCACCATTAATACTGGCCGCCATGAATAGCCTATCATGTGCTGAAAAATGGCGTTAAGCCCAACAACAACAACAACACTAATACATCTAGGGTCAATTGAACAAGTTTTGAGAACTTTCTAAGTTTTTTAAGAGGTAATAAAATAATTACTTGTATTTTACCTGTTGTGTTACCTGTTTGCACCTGCATTTTAACAGTTGTAATAGATATGCACATTTTAATGAATTAGTCATAAAATTTGATTTTTAACCTTGATTTTGACACCTAATCCAGCCAGATATCTTTAACATTGGCAAAGTTATGCTGTTTCAAAGTCCACAAGTCATTTTGCTTAACAACTCCAAAGTTACTTAGTGTTGAGGACTCTATGCCTACAAAGTTACTTAGTGATGAAAGGGTTAATTTAAATCAAGGTGGAAAAATCATCCCAGACCCATTCCTCTTAAAAGCCTTCAAAGTCAATTTCATTATCCAAATCAATGTAAAAAAAAAGTGCATGAAGCCATGCAACATATCTTTCATCAACTTTATTCAATTCTAACCCATCATTTAAGTCAACATTATCATCAGAATCATCCAAATCATCAACTTCAATGTCGCTACCTTCACTATGAACATCCATGTTTATATCCGAATTGTCATCCATCATTTTATCGCTCAATTTTCAAGCCAATTTTTTTTCATTTCAACCACATTTGTTTTTTAAATTTCACTTTGCATGCGTGCATTAACCATTTCCTGTGTTGGGTGAAGAAGTAAACAAATATTTGTGATGTATAACAAACACTTCTGGAGGCTCTACACACTGACGTAGTAAGTACGACTGTAGTCGTATTCTGGATAGAATAGGTTAAAGATCCAAAATTAGATTCATATAATTAGAGAAATATAAATAACCCTACTGCTATGAATGCATCATTAAGCATTAAAGGAACTTTTTGTCTTGTTGATCCATTCAGAGATTAAATCCTGGATTAAAGATAGAAGAAGAAAGAAAAAGTCCTTTAAAACAAGCTTGATTAGATTTCTTTCTTGTGTCTGAATCTCTAATGCGAAATGCAGAAAACATGACAAATGAAACAAGTCATAAGTCTGACCATTCCATGGAAATATTGCATTTGAATTCAAACAATTTCTTAAGAAGTCAAGGTTTGTGGAAATTTAATAAGTTAATTGGTTGATATAAAATATATTGATGAAATCAAAAACTGCATGAATAGAATAAAATTACAATGAGCTTCAAATGAGTCTGGGGGAAATGCCAATGTATTAGATTCCTTATTTACAGATACATAGTTCATGGAAATTTGTTGAAAAACAATTTCATGTTTTATATAAAAAGAAATGTAAATTAAAACAAGAAAACAAACTTGTACAACAAGCACAGTCGACAGAGAATGGTTCCATGGGTACTTAGAAATGTTAGAAACATTGGAGTCCAACAAAAAAAAAGAGCTTGAAGGTACGAGAAAATAGAAGCTTCAGGCAAGGATTGTTAGATCCAGAGTAAAGTCGGTGGAAGATGGCAAGAAAGCAACAAAATTACTGCTGCCATCTAGAAAAAAGAAACTGAAAATAAAACAATTACAAAATTAAAGACAAAATGAAATTATAAGTCAATCTGATATTCTAGGAGAAATTAAAGAATATTATAATAATCTATAAAATGAGGAAAAAGAGGTAGAAGATAGACTTACAGGTCTTTCTTAAAACCTACACAATTTCAAGGCTTACCCAACTGCAATTTTTAAAATTAGAAGGTAAAGTTACCCAAACAGAAGTGTATGATTCTTTGAAAAGTATGAAAAATATCAAAAGCACAGGATGAGATGGTTTCACAACTGATTTTTTAAAGTCTTTTGGACTGACATTGGGGAATTTGTGATTAATAGCATATGAAATTGGATCATTCTCAACTGTTCATGACAAAACATTATAACCTGAAAGTTTCATGCCTTTTCCTTTTGATGGCTGGTTAAACATTTCAGGAGTGGTTTGTAACATTTTTTACACCCTTTATTATTGTGAAAGACAATTTCCAAATGGAAATGGACAAATGGTCTAGCCAGTGTCATTATATCAAACTGCAACTTTTCACTTAAGAACTCGACACACTGAATTATGCCTTGAAAATAAGGAAATTCATGTTGAGACCATAGTTAGCTTTAAAACTATGAAAGTTAGTACAAATTTCCCTCAATAACTAATGTAAAATTAGGGACCCAAAACACATACCGCACTGCACTATAAGTGAGGGTTATAGTTATCAAGTGGCCACCATAACAGTATGAAACGATGCCATCATTGCTGGACGTCGAGAATTCCAATAAGGGGGGGACATACTGGTCTGTTTAATGGCTGCATAATCATTCTAAACTTGCATTGGAAATAAATGCCAATTAAGCACTTTTTCTAATGAAGTTATATTTTTTAATATAAAAATGACATTTATTTTCAATCTGTCCAACCACTGAAAGATGGTTAACATTATTCCAACTGGTTTCAACAAAAACATGTATGACATCACTGCCTTGTGTTGTTGTTAAGAAGATTGGTTCCCTGATCTGCATATTTCTTGCTTTGCTCTATACCATAGTGGAATGCAACAGAAGAAGCCTGGGAACAATACTAGTTATTGATTCAAATTCACAATCAAACAAGATTCCTTTTATTAAAAAACATGGTAACAGTTGTCAATGTTGAAAGTCAATTTTGTTTATTATTCTATTAGTCAAATATTGATGCCATGATTTCATTGCAAGTAATAGTGCAATTTCATCTCAACCGCAAGGAAATCTAGTGCTAATTGATGATTTACAACTACAAAATCTGAAACTAGCTTGTTATTAATAAAACATTATCTGTGGGCCAGAATTTTACTGCATAGAGAAAAATCAGATCATATCAGTTGATCAGGAATGAATTGACAATATATGTTACCAACACTATAAAGTTCATATGTTATAAAATGTGCATATAATGTCACTTCATTCCTGATCAATGATCAACTGATACCATCTGAAAATTCTCTGGTTTTTTAATCTCTTGTTTTCTCTTTCATTTTACAGTCATGAAAAATATGTTTTTGAACTACTGTACCAATATGTATTACATGTATCATCTTTCTTATCTTGTGTCAATAAAAAAATGTTTCATTGGAAAGATCTGATACTATATCAAAAAATGTTTGTATATACTGAAAATATAATAATTAAAAACTGATATAATATTGGAAGAAGTTTACATGAGTTTATAAAAATATATATTATACCACCCTTCATGTCAAATATTTTATTGTCATGTCTTTCAAAGTTTGATGATATCACTGTGGTTCATTAAAATTAAGACACAAATCTTCTCACCTTCTTTTCAATCTTTGCTCGTCTCTTTGTTGTCTGTCTTTTACTCTTCTTTCCTGGTAATGAAGATTAATGTTTTTCATTTAAAATGTTTATAAATGAAATTTAAGAATATTTCATGATTCTTTCAAAATTTGCAATATCAATGCCAGATGAACTCATTGAATTTTTTCATTTGTTGACATAATATAAATTTTAATGTTGATTATAATATGTTGACATTCTCAACTCTCAATTCGATACTTTACTGAAATAAATCACAGAAAGTCTATGGAAGTAATTAAAATGTGCTACCTGACACACATTGAATCCTACTGTAAATTAGTACATCTAAGAAGTTTTACTTATACAAGTTGTCAGTAATGCACTGAAAGGTTATACAATGAAGATTCTCTTCAAATCATGAATGGAAACTACTGCTGCATCTTAAAACGATAATTTCAGTATAACATAGTTCTTTATATAAACACAGGCATGATTCATCTGAGAAATATCTCAGTATAAAACAGAAGCCTATAAAACATGGGCATAATTACTAAGATTGCTTAACTTATTTTTCATTGATAACAATAAGACGTTCAAGTTTATTCCATATAAATTAATTTAATCATTTTTTTATTACTAAAACAGTGACACAGCAAAACTATACCCATATGAATTAGTCTTCTATATGAAAAATACAAAAAATATCAGACTGATCTAAATGGTAATACTGGTTTATGTTACACATTTCCAACTCTTCTTAGCCTCTTTCATATGTGCAAGTATCAAGAAACATAAACCCAAATGTTTAATGAAAGAATGATTGCTGAAATGTTGTTACACAAACATGAATAGGGGATGGGTGCAAAAGGTACTTGGCTACCCCAGATGGTTACCGAAAATGACTTACTATAGCTGGCATTTCTTTTCCACAATTAAAAATTAGTCTATAAACACTATCTGCATCACAAGAAAGAGTTTTTGACTATTGATTTTCATGAAATTATGTGAAACATTGTTTCATACATATTTGATAAATAAGGTTTTTTTTCCCCACTGCATATTTCCATCATTCCAATTGGCGAAATCACGCGAATTTCGAATTGATATTTATGATTTTTTATTGTTGTTGGGTTTAACGCCATTTTTTAGCACACGATAGGCTATACATGGCGGCCAGTATAAATGGTGGAGGAAGAAACTGGGAAATCACCGGAAAGAACCACCGACCCACGAGAAGCTACTGTCAAGCTTTTTAACTTATCCACATTCGCCGAATCCTAGACTCGAACTCACGCAGACAGATGTGAGATGGCAGTGATACATAGCAGATTAGACCACTCGGCCTACTATTTTTGGATGTATCTCACTGAATAATACATTAGTTAAGTTTCAAAAACAGGTATTTCATTATTCATGCCCATGGTTTATTACTGGACAATAATTTTCTATTAAAGATTCTCCCACACTGCTTAAAGACAACAAGGTTAATGTTTTCGTTCATTTCATTTCATTCTGCTGGAAACAATAAAAAAAAAAAACTAGTATTGTAGTCGAAAGAGGATATTTGTTCCCCTCGGAATCAGGTGACAAATAATGACCTCGTGCTTGTAATTAACTGCATTAACTTAAATTAAATTAATAGAATTGAATATGTTCAAACGCTAAGTTTACAAGCATGTCTTCCTTAAATTAACTCATAGAAACTTCAGATAAACATACTGTGAAACTGTGCAACCATCTTGAAACTCTTTTACTCTCCCAACACGTGTAAAATATAAAAAGCATTAATTCCTCGTCATCTAAAGACCTGAATTTACGATAAGTAATACAATAGTGCACTTTCACAGCTGTGGCAAAGTTAAAATACTAGCAAAGCCCGTACCCGATGTTGTTATATATGATCATCAACATCAATAATAATAATAATAATAATAATAATAATAATAATAATAATAATAATAATAATAATAATAACACTGAGAATAATTAGAATAATAAATCGATAATAAGAACACTGCAAAGCTGTGTGAACAGATTTGTACAATGTTATATGTAAATAATCAAAACCTTCTTCTGCTTCAATTATTTCATTGTGATTTACAATCAGCAAGATATTAGATAAAGTACATTTAAGATTATGTTGGACAAAGTATCTGTAAAGTACAACAGAAAGTAATATACACTGTATGCAGTGCCAGATTTAGGACAAACGAGGCCCTGTCTTAAGTTAAGTTATGAGTTAAGTTAAGTTGGGCCCTGAAGGAGGTAGGCCTGATAGGCCTACACAGGTAGTCAGGCATACATACTCAGGAAATTTAGGAGTAGTTAAAATATTATGTGTTACCTGATCAATCATTATCTTTACAATAAAAAATTCATCGTAAATATTTTTTTTTGCCTAGAAGATAGGCCCTCTGGCCAACAGGGTCCTGTGCTTGTGCACACTTAAGCACAATGGTAAATCTGGTACTAAGTATGTTATCTTTAAGGAAGCATGCATTCAAACACTTACCCACCAAATAAATGCATGTATACAATTGTAAATATGTGTTATTCAAATATCATCGATATTATAAAGGAAATATTTATCATAGATTTCTCCAGATCACTCTGTGGTTGGTGATTGATGATTAATTTGGTTTCCATGGCAATACTACAGACACAGGCTAATACTTGTACTTGATCAGATCTCAGCATCGCAATTTTGAAATCTGAGTTAAACAATATGTAGTCTATGGGAACTGTGGTTTTACACAAATGGGTTGAATGAATAATTGTTTGAGTATATTCCACCAGGATGACACCTTCATGTATCACAGGATTTATGAATATGTACACAACTAATAACATGTATCTAACCACCAAAAGACATACAAGCATCCGTTAAATTATAGCCTCGGTTTTGCTTATTAAAACTGTTTATTAAATGGTTGGTTACTTTCTCTATGACTAATTTTTTTAAAAGCTATGTTAAAATCCAAATCCTTCTCCCTCCCCACACACAGACACACACAGACACACACACACAAACACACCCCCATGCACACACTGACTCTCTCTCTCTCTCTCTCTCTCTCTCTCTCTCTCTCTCTCTCTCTCTCTCTCTCTCTCTCTCTCTCTCTCTCTCTCTCTCTCAGATTTGATTTTTGGCTGAGATTTCATCTTTTTAAAGTTTTTAAGTGATTTTCACTATGCTGAGTCATTTGGAGATGACTCCAAGTAAAATATTACTTTCAAGTGGATTCTACCCATATTTTACTCAGATCAACAAAACATAATCACTTATAAGTCTAGTCCAACTGCATACTACAACGACCCAGATCTGCCAGTCCATAATGTGAACAGTTGAACAAACAATATAGACCCTTAGCTGCTAGCACATTTTGCAATGGCAGATCAATGTCTATGTTGTTTGCAGTTGTACCTGACATATAAATGAGTATATATGGTAATACACCTGCTTTTAAAAATAGAACTATATTGTAAAGAAGGGCATAATATCTGAAAGCTGAAGTTATCAGGAGGAAATTGCAATAGCAGAGCAGTCTGCCACTATTTATTGTCCTATAAATATATAATATAATCAATCACATTAACAATGTGATCAGTATATGATGCTGCCCATTAATTTCTATGGATGGCTGGATGTGTCATAATAATTACAAAAAATATGGCTTTGTTAGGACAGTTGATTTTAAGTCAGGGCAGGTGAATTTTTTGGAAAGCCACTTGCTCTGAGCCTGTGTCTGAAATTTTTTTGAGCACTGCAAGACACACTTCAGATGTTAATAAACATCAATACTGCTGATTCACTGAGTAAGGATGATATTGTTAGAGCAATTTGACATCATGGCTGACATCTGGGCCTAGAGGAAAAAAATTGCTTTGCATTAAATATTTTGAGAAGCAGATATATACTCCAGTCAGTTTAATATGATTTTGTTTATTTCTTTTCATTCATGTATTTAAATTACAGCAATTTCACAATTGTCCAAATAATCCCTATTGAACACAGAGAATTGGATTTGGGGCAAGTAGAATTTGAATCAAGGCTAATGATTATTTTTAAATCACATGCTTGGGATCTGTGTCTGAAACAAAAATCATTTTTGAACAATGCCTTGGTCTTGTGGTCTTGTATATCCTTCAGAATCTATTATGTGTCTCTCTGATTAGGTATTATTATACAAAACAATTGCCAAATATATATATATATATATATATATATATATATATATATATATATATATATATATATATATATATATATATATATATATATATATATATATATATATACACACACACACACATACTATCTCTGCTATAAATCATGTTCAACAGTGATTCTGGTCTTGCCTGGTATTAATAACTCTTAACCAGGAAGTATATATTGTTATCTATCCCTGGGTTTTTCATGGTCTATATCTAAGTCAGAAATCAATATGTTAATAATTTAGGTTTTGTCAGCTCTTATAATGCAAAGGGACTGACCATTTTATGGGCTGGGAGAGGGGATTTATATTTAATGATAATTTACTTTCTTATATCACATTTATATTTTTTTTCAGCCAAAAGGTTGGCTAGAGTTAGATCCTTATTTGCTTCAAATCAGAGCAAGGACATTTTGTTTTTCAAGTTTGTTGGGGGCTGGAAATTTTTACGGTTGGTTCCTAACCAGGAAGTTGGTACATGTATTACGTCATCTACCTCTGGTTTTAAATAGCCTAATTCTGAGTAACAGATAAGTGTTCGAAAATTCGTCAAAGATTATAGCCAGCAACCATGAAGAGAATAGACAATTAAGAGTTACATTGCTTATTTTAATAGTCTATCATGACTCAAGTCTTTGTTTACCTGAATCAGATCACTGAATGAAGCCAGCAGGTGTCAAATATCAAGGTATGAATATTTCAAGAATAATATAGTATTTGGGCCAAGAAGTTTAAGTAAAATTCACTTTACACCAGGGTATTCACAAATTAGTGGTGAAATTTATCTTTATGATAGAGTGTTCAATAATATGTAACTTGAATGGAAACTGGTTATGAAGTACTTGTTGTAAATTGTTAATTGGCTTGGAGCTTTTTCTGACCCAAAGAGAAACATGTCAATGCACAAATAAAAAGGACCTTTTGACTGCAAAGATGGTTATCGCATGGCAGGCAAGGATGCTGTGTAATCTAGTATTCTACATTTAACATAATCTTTTTTACAACTTGACTGAGGTTTCATTTTTTAAAAATGGGTTTTTTCACACATGTATAGAGTAGTTCCCTTTTTATGCAGCCTATGTACTTCTTTGAAAACAGGAGAACCTTTCAACATCCAAGGTAAGTCAATTTTTTTTTATCTTGTAATAGGATGGTGCAATTTCATCATCTTCACCCACCCCCTGTGACCCTCAATAGAGGCAACCACATAAATAAGGCATCTTTTCATCACAAAAGAGATGACCTCATAAAAGGTTATGGCACTATTTTTTGCTTGAACTAAAAGTTGATTGGCTTTAAATTGGCATTTAAAACTAAAATCCTGCACAATTTATTGCACATTCATTGGTAGTTGGCTACACTTGGTCTTTGTCCCATTAGCTCTCTCTTTTGTTTTTGAGTTGTGTTTTAAATATGTGGTCTGTTATAGGTTTATGCACAGTATTTAAATAGTTTAATATTTAATAATTTAATCGGATGGCTTCTGTCAAAAGAAATAAACAAACAAAGAGCATAAAGTTAAAATACATTGAATCATCCAGTTTAAGGGTGGATATTGTGTTTGTACACATGTATAAATAATACTAAATTTGTAATTCATATTTGCATCTGCATCTCAGTCATGATTACATTGCATTATTGTTATTATTTGCATGTGCATGTTTTAATGCATTTATTTTGGACTTGTATATGGCGTAAATCTGACATGGTAACAGGAATTAATCTTTGTGTACAAGCTGTTTTTGCAGCCTCACTTCTAATGTTTAATAAATCAGAAAATGTTTGTATATATATTCACATATGTAAATTGAATGTATTTATTGTACATATATCATGCATATGCTTATAAAGTTGTATAATGCCAGGGCTTGTGTGTCTATGTACTGGTATCTAAGTTTCAATATAACTCAGTCTATTATTTTCTCCATTTTAACCCTGGTAGTGCTGAATTGTTTTCACATGACATCCACCGACATGCTGAATTGTTTGTAACTGCTTTACCTGCCTATGCTGAATTGTTTTGAGAGTTGATAGAGTTTTTACTAATGCTAGGATTACTGCTTTATTAAACAGATTTACATGTTTATGAAATTTGGTCAGATAATGCTGGAACATTTCCTGGTTCTGTACATTTATTTTTTATTCAAATACAACATATTATTATGGTTGCCATGGCAACCAAATAATGTCAGTATAAGAAATTGCAACCATTTATATAATTTCAGGTGGAAATTATTTTTGGGGGAATATTATAACTTAAAAAACATACATTTTCCTCTCAAATTAATTATCATAACATGTTTTTTATTTCATTACTTTTAGGCTTCCTACAAATAATAATCCAACAAGAAACACTGTATAGTATTCTATGATCTTCATATGCATGAATTTGAAACTGTTTTGCCACTATATACAATAATTTAACTTTTATGTCATGGTTCAAGTACATGTATTGTGTGATATTTTCATATCCTTAAATCTCATCACACTATATTAAAAATGTTCATAGTAACAACAGTGGTCTTGAAAATGAACACATTTGAAACTATATTGGTGGTCCATTGAATCATTATGTATTTCAAAAACTTATTTCAACCAATGTTCTTTGAAACCCATATTTAATACATGTATGACTACTTTTTGATATTGAAGAATGATCCTGTGGATTTGATATGAATGTTATAGAAGGAATATTGTTAGATAATGAACATAAAAAAAATATTAACATGGTTGAAACAGTAACATATTTTAATATGCAAAAAAATCATTTTTGTTATAGAAACATTTGACATAATAAATAACCAATAGAAATAATAGCAACAAAAAACATTTGAAAGGAATTATTAACATAAATGATGGTTTACACATGAAAATATATTGCATATTTAATATGACTGTATTAACATGACAAGCAATCTGATTTAATTTCTTACTAAACTTATACATATTTTATTGCATTATATTTCTGAAACGAAATTTCTGATAATGAACAAATATTGAGAAATTATTTACACTGTTACACTGCATTAAAACTTAAACATGATAATTACAAGGTTATGTTTCAAAAGCAGTTCATAGTATATTTCGGTTTGGTTTATGATCAATTGAAATAATTAATATGATTTTATATATATTACTTTTTATTTCTTCATACTTAAGTTTGTTCCATATCTAAGATCAAATTGTCTTATCATTATTTTGTGCCAGTCTCATTCTCTTGTATGCTAGTATCTTCTTTGTGTGGTATATTTCAAAGCAAGGAGTAACACAAAGTGGCACATCACACTGCATTTCATGGTAGTAGTTTTCCCAGCACGTCTTTTATGCATCCTTTCTGAGGCAAGTATTTGCTTTTCTGCTGGACCACAAACTGCACACATTTTCTGATTATAATCAGAATTTTCATTTATCATTTTGCATACAAAATAACAACCTTCCAGCCTCATTAAGACCTCTCCAGATGGTCTGGTTCTTCCTCTTTTGATTTCTGCAACATAGCCAGCAGTTTGAACAATCTGCGATATTAATTTTCACCTAAAGACATGCTGATGCCTTTTTACCACATTTGGAGAGGATATTTTATATAAGCATTTAAAACTATTAAATTGAGCATATGAAAGAAAACTTTTTACCACTACTTGAGTGTTCTCGAATTAAAGCATTGATATGATACCATTTGATCTGATCTATCTACACCCCTAATATACTTATCATAAAGATTTACTATATCTGGTGTTCAATAGTAAGGCCAGTCTTTGGGTCAGTTTGAACATTCTGTACTGTCCCTGCTGTACCAAGGAAAATGGCTTGCTTTTTATTGTATTTTATGGCTACTAATGGACCAGCCAGTGTGCATTGTGTAAGTCTCTTGTCGAACTATCAGTTTTTTGTCTTTAAGAGTTTGTGGAATCACTCGTCTAGTGCTTCAAACAGTCCCAATGGCACTTGTTCCTAATTACCATAGGTCTAGGAACAGTCTGGGAGATGAATAGTAACTGTCCATAAACAAAGTGTAACCCTGTCCCAAAAAGTTACGCATCATGTCCATAGACAGGTCATATGTTTTACCATTTTCACTTGCAGGTACATTACTTTTACCAACATACAATTGAAACTTGGAGCAATATCCATTTGTAGAGTCACATACCATATAGGACTTAATCCCATACTTTATGGGTTTATCAGGATTATATACCCTGAATGACAGATACCCTCTCCATAGAATCATCCCTTCATCTTTGTGTGGGTTGAAGGGCTAAAACTTTGCATCCATGTACATTATTACTTGATTAGGTTTTTTGTACCATATTGGGGAGGTCCTCTCTTTTAAGTCAAGATCAAATTCAGTATTTTATGTTTCCCATTACACTTTCTTGTCCATTCTATAATTTTGATGCTGATGACATTTACATCTTGGTATATATACATGTATGTCATCACTGGCAGTTGTGTACCTCATTGGGGGTCTAATTTTCAAGGCTAATGTCATGGTATTATTGTTACGTATTGACTTTTTAAAAAGTTTCCAATCCATTCTATAATTTTAGAGCCATTTGAGATGACGGGATAAAACTTGGTATAGAAGAACTTCTGGAGTTTTCAGTAGAAACTAGTAGCTTGTGATTTTTTCCATTTACTTGTACAGGAATCATTGCCTACAAAAATTGAAAAATCTAATTTAAATAGTTCAGTAGTTCAGTGCCGTATTCAGTCTGAGACCTTTGATACAATTATGAGTTTTAAAAACTTCTAGCTGATAAAGATTGATCTAAGTCTATGAGATGCTTTTTCCTTATTGGCAAAATCGGAAATGCCTGCCTGACACATGATTCAGTCTGCATCAAAGTGAACCATAAAAATTGTTAATTGCAGCCAGTAAATCATGCAATGAAGGGTGGATAGCAGACACTACCAAAAAATGGCTGAATAAAAAGCCAAAAAATTTTTTGAAGCAAATTATGCAGTATGGGGGAATAAGGGTTTGGGTTGCAATGTGAAGCAGATGAAATAAGATAGGATATTGATAGCTTACATATACAATATACAAAGGGGCAGCAGATGATCAACATGTCAAATGTTTTACAGTTTGACCAAAATGTAACATGTAAAAGTACATGATGCACATAAAACATGAGTATAACATACAAGCATTGATGTAAAATATACATTTATTGAAAGGGAGCCTGTTTTGTGTAATTCTTTTGAAAACATTATTGTGTAATATATTTATGTTTATATGTTAAAGTTCTATATATTTCACAGATCATCCTTGTTTTGGCTGGATTCTATTCATCTAGGGATGAGTGATTTAGATTTTTAATGTAGCTTTAACAATATTTCAGTCATATCTCTACAATGGCAGTGTATAGTGATATTTGGCACTGGGGCATTGTTTCAAAGACTTATAGCATGATGTCTCACCCAGACACATTATCCTGACACCAGGCTGACTAGTCCTATAACTAACCCCTTAATGTCCAGCAAGGCAGCTGCTAAGTACCATTTTTTTAAAAAAATCTTTAGTATAACTCAGCCGGGTTTCTTGGGTTGGTTAATTATTGTTAATTTTAGTGTGATAAATAAAAACAATAGTTTTGTTTATTTTCTTGGCTTTTTATTCTTAATTCTGTTATTGAAAGATGTTCATTTTAACCAGACATCACATTTCCGGGCAGTAAACTGAGTTTATACAGCCATACCATTTCAGCTTCAGGAAGTTTATGTCCATCTTTTAAACACAGGACGATTACCCATGGATCCTGAGCAAATGGAATTGTACCCCTGATTGGCCAGATAATTTTTCAATTTAGCCTGTTACTTTGTTTCTTTCTCTAATTCCTATATATCATCACTAAAAGAGGCATTGTGTGCCACATTGGGGGTCCTAATTTCATGGTCAAGGTCAGAGGTCAACATCTTAGGTTTCAGTTGCATTTGTCCTCTGCTTTCTAACTTGACACCTGTTTAAGGTAAATAGATGCAGCTGGGTGTATTTATCTATTGTCACAGCTCATATTGTTTCTTTTGTTTCTTCCTTATATCATAAAAGATGTTTGAATAGTATCCATGGTTGCAGTTTTTACTCCAAGATGAAGACTGCTATGATAATTTTAAAAAAAAAACAAAAACTTTTCTGCATGTTTCCTCTAATGCTTATTGTGATATGGCAATTAAACTTTGAATGTGTGTCCAGTAACTTTACAGCTGTATCTTAAAAGTCATAGACTTTTATGACCTCACAACAAGGTGGTGGTGGGGGGAATCCCTGAATTTGCTTGGTTTAGTTTAATTGATGTACATTTATTGCTCTATGGATTGTGTACATGTAGCTCAGGATTAAACTGTGTAAACTGGATGTAATTACTGAACAGACAGAATTGAGTAATATTATATCCCTCTTGCCATGTGTTGGTGCAAATTGGAGTAAAAGTGAGCCATTCCAATGTGGAGTGGAGAGAGTGGTTTCTTTGTTACATATATATACATTTAAATGTCCTTTTGTTACATAGTTAGACATTTCAATGTAATAACTATAAATTTACTGTTATGAAAGTGTAGCAGTGTTTATTTTGACCATGACCTACATTTCAATTACTGTTTGAATTATCAAAAACAGATGGCACACCGATTTGGGGAAAAAAATGTACATTGAGACTATTTGTTTGTTTGTCAAGAACATTTAGGCCAATTTGTCCAAAGTTAGTGGAGGGTAAGAAATAAAACTTATTTTAAATATGATATTATGGCTTTGTGATGGTAAACCACATTGTACCTATTGATTTACATTGTAATGAAGCATATGAGACAAATTGAGTTTAAGGTTAAAATAATTATAATATTATTATTATTAATTATTATTAATTATTAATATTATTGTTGGAATAATATTTTTTGTACCTTGTCAGGATGAAAAAGTATCTTAATTTCTATGCATTTATTTCAGCAATAATTCTTGCACCTGGATGTAACAATGGCAGAAAAAGGCAAAGCTGGGTTTGATAATCAGCCACTGACTCCTATTAGAATGTCCCCATCAAGAAGCAGTAAGCCATTACATTTTTGTCTACTTACAAATTTTTTAAAATCAGTATTTAGCAAGATGCTTTATGAATTAACTACAGTGATTCCTAACTGTTCATGGGAATCATAAAATGGCCTTTCCAAAAGTGGTACAACATGTTTTAAAAATATTGTGTCATGGTAGTGCTAAAGAACACTAACAGTATTATGGGAAGCCCCCTCAAAACAAAAAATCATTGAGACCATATCAGATTTTCAGTTTTGATTGGTATTCAGTTTTAATGACATAAAAAAATTATGTTTTTATAAGCGCTTATATGATGGGAGAATGTAATAATGAGGAAACAACTAGTATGTCTAGTAGTAAAATTTGGCTTATTTTAAAATACAAAACAGCTTATGTTATTTCCCAAAAATCTCATCCAGTTACATAAATTTACACAGTTATTCCACTAAGAAAAACAGTTTATGTCTCAAGAAACAGGATACTTTTATAATTTTACTACAAGACCATTAATAATAATAATAATAATAATAATAATAATAATAATAATAATAATAATAATAATAATAATAATAATAATAATAATAATGATAAAACTTTGTTTACAGAGGGTAACTCATTTACAGAACTAACTTGAGGCCTTCTATTTGTTATGTACAATATATACAGTATATACATCATGATGTGAAGAATCAGGCTTGACACTAAATAATTAAATGATTTTAAAAATCAAAGTGTCAAGACTGGAATATATGCAAAGGCATCTGTGACCACATAAACAAATATAAAATATTATCCTGCATTGAAAAATTCAACTGTAAAAATGATGTAAAACTACAGAAAAGCAGGCAATATTTATTGTACTAAAATTGTTCAATTGTCCAAAGATTTCATCCATTTGAGACATTAATTTTGAAAAGAAGAAATGCTAGGAGCCTGCATTATATCACTGGGAATGTTGTTCCATACCATTGAACCAGTATATTGAAAACTTTTTTAAACAATTTCTTCTTTGGCCTTGATATAATGTAATTGTTACTTCTTATAGACTGTAAATTTGGAGTACCATCAGTCATCTCTTTGATGAAAGATATTGCTTAGACAGACAGGAATGGCTTTTCTGGATACTTTGTACATCAATTTGACCTTTCTAAGAAATATCATTTCATTTATTGTTAAAATCTTTATATTATTCATTTCATCCTGGAAATTGTCTATACATTGATCTAGAATTAGATAGTATGAATGTGCTGTATAATTCACAATTTTCATAAATAGAGTTTAGCAAGGATTACACTCTGATCAAACTAATTTTATTCTGGATGGATATTTCAGTCCTTTGCTTACCTGATTGTTTTAACATCTTGATATGCAAGTGAAGACAAATGAGAGCCATGGTTACTTAAATACATGTCTGTAATGATTTTTCTTTTTTGAAAAATTAATTGAGTGAATCTTTCTTTTAGAAAAATCTTTTGTTGGTTTCTGTTAGCAAAGCATCAAAGGCAAAGATGTACATGTATATCTAGTTAATGATGCTCAGGTTTTTAATTAATAAAAACATTTCAATGGTTCATTTATACACACAAATAAAAATCGCAATTAGATAATAAGCAGATAAACATAATCTTTCTTAACTGGCTCATCTATAAGGATTTAGTTATTAATAATTTAAAAACTGGCTTCTTTTTATGGTGCCAAGACTTCTGCTTAGCCTAATGTCAGCCCTCATATATATTTGCATGCATGTATTCTTTTAACCTAATGTTTCCTTAGGACATTTTCTCACCAATAAGCCTACTAGAGTATTTGCTAACCATAAATAACGTAGACCAGCTTAAATACATTCACAAGTTTAAGTGAGTTTCAGTTTTATGTGTTTCTTTTATTGTAAAATTTAAATTAGATATTGAAATTTGTTTTTGTTTTCAAATTTTAGGGTTTTCACTTACTGCAAAATAAATGATAATATCAAAGATGAAGAAATTCTGGAAATAAAAATTTCAATCTTAATGTGATTCCAGTTTACCAAAGGTTCGGTTTTCAGGGGTTTCACTCTATATGATGTGAAAATCACATAGTAAGTTTTATTATTAATGAACTAACATTTTGGAAAATAAGTAAAGTAGCCATGATGAAATGTGTCTTTGGATTTAGCGATGTTTTGTGGCACCTCAGCACAAAAGTGGCAGAGTAATGCCAACCCAGGGTGAGGTTCAAAAATGTACAAAGGAATTGTAGACAAACTGAGCAAGATATACCCTTCCAGATAAATGTAAACATTCTCTGCAAGTTAAATAGAAAACAGAAAAAGGGTCACACAAATTAATATTTATAAAAGCATACAAAATGATGGGATCCATGACCCTACCCATGTTATTAGAGGAATATTTTTATAGTGATGGGCTTTATAGTGAGGGACCAACATAATGGGATCCATGACAATGCCTGTGTTATAAAAGACCAATGGTATAGAGAGGGAATTTATAGTGAGGGACAAACTTAATGGGATCCATGACAATACCTGTATTATAAGAGGCCAGTGGTATAGACAGGGAATTTATAGTGAGGAACAAACTTAATGAGATCCATGACAATACCTGTGTTATAAGAGGCCAGTGGTATAGACAGTGGTTTTAAGATGATCAGTAATATTCTGAGGGACTTGATAGCAATGAACCACTGATAATACCCATCTGCCACTCTAATATGTAAATTATTTGTTGCTTGTTGGTGTGAGTGTACTGCAAGTTTTCCAGACTGGTTTTCTGTTGAAGAACTCTTTTCTTATGTGCACAAGTTTATAAACAGGGAACCTCAAGACTGTTAGTTTATAGATCCCATCTAGGTGATTCATATCCAGAGTCAGTCAGGACAATTTTGATATTTTCATGGTGTCATTTTACATGACTCCATTCAGTTGTCTTCAGCATAAGGTCTTATATCTAAGTATGGACTCTGTTTTTTTCTTTGAAATGTCTACTTTAACAAAAGTTTAGTCACATCATAAATAATTTGGTTATAATAATTGTAAAACATTTAAAAGGAAGGATTTTGTCATCTTCTAATTTAGTTATTTACAATGAATTTGCACAGGAACACTTCTTAAAATGCTTGGAAGATTTGTTGAAATAGTTAAATATCTTAAGACATAAAAAACATCTCTCTATAGTGAAATTGTCTATGAAATAAAATATTTTTGATTCAGAATTTTTCCTTCCTAAATTTCAGTATGCCTTAACTCACTAAACTGAAGCATGTTGACTAAAAACCTAAACAAAGTTTGTGTCCCAAATATCAATTTTACACAAAATAATCAGCCAATGGTTTTTAAATGACATAATGTCTTGCAGAGAACAATAAAAAAATACCTGGATACAGATGCAACAGTATCCTCATTATCACAGATTATTGATGTTTTTTTAAAAAAAAACATAAATATTTAATTTTATTTTTTCAAAGACAACTGAACAGATATCACTCTTACATAACAATAGATGTCAGTAAATCAAACTTCTGAAAGGGACCCTGAGTGATTTAAAGTACTCGCCATAATGGATCACTGCCATCTCACCTCTGTCTGCATGGGTTTGAGTCTTGGGCTCAGCCAATGTGGGTATGTGAGAAAGCTTGCACATAGCTTGGGTAAACAGGTCTTTCTGGGGTTCTTCCTCCATCAGTTATACTGAGATATATAATGGCCACCATGTATAGCCTATTTTGGTCCTGAAAAATGGTGTTAAGCCCCACAACATCAACATCAAACCTTTGAAAACTCAAAATGTAATTGGGACCTGTTGGATGATTGTTTAGAGAGGTTTCAATGTTGCAGATTTCATCTGAACAGTCTGGGTGCAATGATGCTGAAATATGAAATCATGATTATATATGGATACAGTGAACTTTTGGAGCCTCCAAAATGTGTGCCAAAAATAAATGAAAAGCACCAACAAAATCTAAGAGAGGCAAATTTGACACTGAATTTTTTTTATATCCTTTATAGGTTTCACTATATTTCACCAGAAGTATTCATAACTGCATTTTCACCATACTCTTCTTAATAAAACCTACAAGATTTTGACTAATGTCATTCTTATCTTCTCAGTTCCAGATAAGATGTCAGTGATTCAGATGTTCTTTAGCCAAGCCAACATTTCCAATTGCCAAGGGCTACAGATAGGGAATAACAATGAGATGGTAGTAAAGGAAGCAAAAGCATTTCTCAAACATGGTAATGCATCAACTTCAACATCTTCTTACATTTGATGATGGTTTGAAATAATAATAATAATAATAATAATAATAATAATAATAATAATAATAATAATAATAATAATAATAATAATAATAATAATAATAAAAATGATAATAATAATAATAATAATAATAATAATAATAATAATAATAATATAAAATAATAATAATAATAATAATAATAATAATAATAATAATATAAAATAATAATAATAACAATAATAATAATAATAATAATAATAATATAAAATAATAATAATAATGATAATAATAATAATAATAATAATAAAAATAATAATAATAATAATAATAATAATAATAATAATAATAATAATAATAATAATAATAATATAAAATAATAATAATAATAATAATAATAATATAAAATAATAATAATAATAATAATAATAATAATAATAATATAAAATAATAATAATAATAATAATAATAATAATAATAATAATAATAATATAAAATAATAATAATAATGATAATAATAATAATAATAATAATAATAATAATAATAATAATAATAATAATAATAATAATAATAATAATAATAATAATAATAATAATAATAATAATAATAATAATAATAATGGTGATGATGATAGTAACAGCTTTGTTCATAAAGGGTGACACAGTTAATTTGGTTCTGTTATTTGCATATTTACATTAGTGCTCATACACTCATTAAACAAAATTCTGTTTCTCTCATGCATTTTCTATAGTAAAAGTGAAAGTGTTTTTCCTAATGAAATAGAGTGCATGCATGTTTTCATTTGCCCATTGAGATAAGCAAAATATAACTCGTTATATTTGTATGTGAGCATAATTTATAACAAAAATATGAGTTATTTGCAACATTATTTATAATACAGTATAGTTAGGTAACATCAGTGAAGGTGTTGATATGCAATGCAGGTACAAATTGCTATTAGCCATAACATTTAATTTTTCATCAATATATTAAATAATTTTGTTGTTGTTGTTGTTGGGCTTAATGCCATTTTTCAGCACACGATAGGCTATTCATGGCGGCCAGTATTAATGGTGGAGGAAGAAACCGGGCAATCACCAGAAAGAACCACCGACCCATGAGAAGCTACTGGCAAGCTTTCTCACATATCCACATTCGCTGAATCCTAGACTCGAACCCATGCAGACAGAGGTGAGATGGCAGTGATCCGTAACGGACAGCGCTCTAGACCACTTGGCCTCTAAGGGGCCACTAAATAATTTTGACATGAACTTATTTATGAATGTTGCCTTATTTGCTTTGGAAGGTTGTTCAAGCTGAGTGAACCAGGGTATCGAAAACTGTTTTTAATAGCTTTTGATCACTTTTGGAACATAATAATGGTTAGCTTAAAAGGTCTTAAATTATGTGATCTAAATTGTAAGTGGACCACAAAACTAAATGATGTTTTGTTGGCATCAGACTTTGATGTATGGCACAGTATTATGTTAGATTTGTGTACTTCTTCAAATACATAACTCATTTTTACATTGAAACCTGTCTTGAAAGATCACTGTTATGTGAGACCACTTGTCTTGAAAGACCATATTCTCAATGCACAAATTTAATGATTATATAGCATTGTGTCCTGTTATGAGGGACTACCTGTCTCGAGAGGCCATAATTTTATGGCAGCAAGGGTAGTCTTTCAAGACAGGTTCTGCTGTATAGAAATCCTTCCACCACCTCACAAAAAACTTCACCCAAAGCAAAACAAAAATGTTTACAATGTATGTTACTTATTTTAGCATTAAAATGCTAAAATAGTACATGCTTGCCAAGATAGAGGTCAGGCAACAGTGGTCTCCCCTTGGATAGATGGCTTGGCACAAAATCCCATCATCAGCTGTTATTTCCATTTGTACATTGTCAGAAAGCTTATTCAGAGGTCTTGCATATACCTATTAATTTTATGCTTTTTCTCATGTACGAGTGATCCAGTTTTTTTGTGTGTTGTGACAATGAAGCAGATCAGCACCATATCTTAATTCTCAAGCATTTTTTTTATTTCTGAGCATTGATTTCATTGTGAGGTTGAATGATTATATAAGCACATGGTGTTTGCACCTGTTTGATTTGTAACAATGGCAATATGAGGTGTGGGCTTGCATTCCGTTTAAACTGTGTTATAACTCTAGGTCTTAAAATATGTAATAGAAAAGAAGAGAAAACAATAATATATGTAAAATTCAACAAACAATTTTTCCCTAGAATACAAAGTGAAAATTCAGAAGCCACAGTATTGTGAATTAAATTCCAAGAAATAATAAATGTCATATCACAAGTCAAAAAGTATAAACTGTTTTGATTAAATTTCAGTAATTTTTAATGTCCATATGTACCAAATTGATAAAATTCAAAATGTCTTTTAATGAGTTCTCAGTAATCTCAAAGTTGTGTTTTAATCCAAAAACTCAAAGATCACTTTGTTATTCCAATGACTAATGCAAATAAATAGCTCATCCCAACTATTATTTGAGCACAACTGTAAATAATTCAAGAGACTAATGACAAAAACAGAAATGAATAATTATTTACCAAAAATCGATATATTCAAATATTTATTTGACCTACAATAAAATACATTGTTCTGGAATGGTCAAAATTCAGATGGAAAATTTCACTAGCTCTTTAACTCTGCATCATGTTTACTACTTAAAAACATGACAAAATTCAGGTAGGCATGAACTATGATCATAACCATCAACCACAGTCATGACAAAAGTCAGACACACAGTATAAATTAAATATACATTTATACATAATATACATTTATACATAATGTAAAGCACAGCAAACAATACAATATACATAATTAAACATACATGACAGCTGTCAGAAGATAATCACCTTCCTGTTTTGTGTATATGGAGTTAATAGGACCACTCATGTTAAATCAGTACTCTTTGTGTGAACACCTGTGAAATCTGTACACGTTTGTTGGAAGAAAATGCATGACTATTTTGGTGAAACAATTGACCAGGTCAGTGAGAGAACAAGAAAAAATGGTAAAACAAGGATGCCAATGCAATCAGTATTGCTACTGATGTGGCCCCAATAACAAACTTTTTGATGCTGCCATCACTTGATGTTGAAATATTGATGATAAAAAAGAATTTGGCTGCTTAGGCTTTACATTTAGCCCCAGTTCCATCTTTTCTACAGTTTCACTGCTATTCTCCTCTGGCCACACCAGCCCAGGTCAGATTTCCAGGCCAGTACAGCCAGGAGACCAATGTGGACCGACTGACTCTAGTGAACCACATTCTTCATGTACACTCAGTTGCCCAACTGCATACCTGCAGTAATATGTTATGTTAAAACATGATTACATACCTGCAATAATATGTTATGTTAATATATGATTGCATACCTGCAATAACATATTATGTTAAAACATGATTGTATATTTTCAATAACATGTTATGTTAAAACATGATTGTTTTTCTTCTGAAACTCCTGACATTTTCATATTTTTATAAACACCATTTTCAATAATCTTCACACAAAAAAAAATCCTCCACCAAAAATACCCTGTACCACTTCAGTATATATGTAACATGTATAAATGGTAAATGGTCCTGCTTGGAGCTGATGTAAAACTATCCTTAAGGCAGTTTTAATGAATGTTAAATAAAGGATATTTAATGAAAGATTAATCCCAACTTTCTCTTCTTCAGGAGGAAATGAGCTTGGGCTTTCAAACAATGACTGTGTGGTTGGGATGTTGAACAGTATCCTTATTCCTGGTGGGACCCCAAAGAAACAGAGAACAATGCCATTAAGGAAGTTGGAAGAGGAATTTCGAAAGACATTTGGTAACATTGGAGAGACTAAAAAATGCATGTCATTCAAAGATATTTCTGGAATGTCAATGAAAGAATTTTTGGATCAAAATAAACAACATTTTATTTTATTTTTCAAAAGGAAATGTGAAATGGTGCAAGCCAGAATAATCCATAAAAAAAGCCTTTCAAAGAAAGATGCAGGTTGTGCCTTGGAAAATCAGAGCACTTCAGGAGATTCTGAACATAATGAAAAGAATGACATCGATATTACTCATCTTTCTAAAGACGAAATTGAAGGAATTCTGCCACCAGCAGAGAACATTACAAATCTTGCTGTCACCAAAGAGGAATGCTATCAGAATGTATTTGACCCAAATGGAGATTTAGATGACGATTTGAAGTCTGAAATTCCCTCAGAATATTTCAGTTGTGATGAACATGAGGAAGAAAATGGGATGAACATTGAAGATTTAAGACTAAGAAAGCCACATAGTGTCGGAACTTCATTTTCACAGTTTCAAACAAGCAATGAAGATGGAGAATGGCAGGTTGTTAAAAAATCAAAGAAAAGAAATGGGCAAAGAAATGGACAAAAAGATTCAAGACAAAAGTATCAAGTTACTACAGGAAGAAAAGCAAAATACTTCTATGTTGCAAAGCATAAAAACATCATGATGACTGAAGAAAAACTAATCAAGGATCATCAAGCCAAAGAAAAACAAAAGTTGTTAGAAACCCTTATTAACCAACAAGAGAGCAGAGATTTAATATTTTATCCAAGTGACTCTTTTTACAGTAAGAATCATCTCAGATTTATGCTTGATCTAGTCAGCATGTGGAATACTCCACACAGGGAAAAATCTCATATAGTTTTAGGGGTGGAAGTAAAATCACCCTTACCACATGATTTACCAGGCATTAAGGCAAGCTGTACTGATGATTATTATCACAAAATTTTCCTAACAACTTTCTTCACCATGCAGCCTCAGTTTACTTACTTTGAAGTGTACTTCAATGATAAATTGTTTGGTATAATTGAAATTTTATCCAGCTGCAATCATGGCCAGCCTAGTATTGTTTGTATTGGTCAGGACCTTGAGGATATTAGTGTTGAGAAAGGTCAACTTTGGTTTCGGCCACATAACCATAGGGAAGTATGTGATCCTACTAGTCTGGTATTTGGAGATATCTATAGGTGGTTTTTAAACCCAAGGTCCCCTCCTTTGGCAGATAGGCAGTTGGAAGTTGTGGAAAAGAAAGACAATAGCCCAAAAGTCGGAGGCAGTAGCCCAAAACTAAGCCTTGGGTCGAACAAAACTTCTGAATTTGAGCAAATTAAGTTTTCTTGTGTTTCCCCAGGAACTACAGTAAATGAATTTCTTTCTGTTGTTGATAATTTCAAAAAGCCTCACTATGTCCTTATTTCAGGAGGTGTTTCTTCAACTATAAAGCATTTAGAAGGTCTTTCACATGTTCCTTGGATAGCCGTTTACGACTTTGACATTTACAGTCGAGACAGTGGTTTACTGAATGCTAATGAAGATTTCATTGAGAGAAAGAGATCATTACGAATCACAACATGGGATCAAAATCCTCCTGGAATGTCTGAACGTGGAACCCTGTGGTGTTTCATGCGGGGTGCTAGACATATCTGTAACAGCAGAACAGATAATACAGATGGGGAGAGGATCGAGACTGTGAGAGAATGGCTGAAGAAGGTTAGAAATGGTCTGGAATGTCATTGTGATCAACTTGCAAGATTTGCTGATGACTATGCCATTTTAACTCTTGTGGTATTGTGGCCACAAAATGATCATATAGCACCTTTTATTCACAAATTCATCGAACGTATAGATGAAAAACTTAATGCATCTCCCAAGATTGTGATATGTTTGTCCCATGAACTTTCAGGTGACCATGCCCAATCCAGCCTAAAGTTGTTAACATCCGAAAATGAGGAAAATGTCCATATCATAAAACTGGACACAGAAACACTCTGTCTTGGTATTTTGAACCATTTGAAAAACCAACACCAGCATGAAATCAAATATGAATTGCCCACTGCAGATGGAAGCCCAGATCCTGGTCTTACAGATAAGGATGCTGTCTGGCTTAGAGACGATCTGGATGTGCTGTTCCTATCCAGCCCTTACACCAGAGATGCAACTGATGTTGAAGCACTGTCAGAGGAAGAGGAACAGTTCTTTAAAGGAGGAACATTACATTGGTTTGCATGGTATGGCTTGAATCAGCTGGATATTGAGAGGGATCTTTTGGAACCTATATGCCGTAGTATCAATGAAAGTGTAAGGTCACAAAAATCTACAGTTGTAAAATTGCTTCATGCACCAGGATCAGGGGGTACAACACTTGCACAACGTGTTTTGTGGAAATTTCACACACAAATCCCATGTTTACAAATTAAGCTGCAGACAGTATCAGCAGAAGGTGATCTTGTTGCAAAGATTGGCTGTCTGCACAAGAAAACACACTTACCAATTTTGATAATGATTGATGGAGAAGAAGAAGGTAAAGTTCATCATCTGGTAAAATGTCTCCGTTCATTACATGTGATCATCCTGTATGTGAGACGATTTCCTCATAGAATTAAAGAGTCACAAGATGCCAAAACAGACACATTTTGGCTAAAAAATTCAGTTTCTCCAAATGAAGCTGGTCGGCTCGCTATGAAATTTGGTGAAAGATGTGGAAAAGATTATCAAAAGAAAGAAGCTTTAAAACAGTTAAGCCAAGATGTTCAGTCAGGGAAGAGAATGCATTCTCTCTATGAATTTGGCATGACTGTATATCAGAATAAGTTCAGAGGGATACAGGCTTATGTAAGAGGCTATTTACAGTTGGATCAGAACCAGTCTAGAGAGTTATATGACTGGCAAAAAGTACTTGGCTATTTGTCACTGGCATATTTCTATGGTCAAATTGGACTTCCCTGCCAGTTCTTCACAGAGCTACTGCACAAGGCTTCTAACTATGATGTTTCTCTTGAGGACTTTCCTCATCCAGTAGGTGCTTTTATTGTATCGGAGGATGAAAAGGAAAGGAAGAAACACATAAGAATATGCCATTACCTTGTAGCCAAAGAAATTCTGGAGCAATTGCTTAGTCGGCAGGATGTTGATAAACATATTTCCTCAGACAATGAACTAGCTGACAAAGCTCGTAAAAATTTGGAGAAATTTTGTTGTGAGTTCATTGATTATATAAGCAAGAGAAAATCAAAGTCAAATTTTTTCCCCGACTCCACAAGTTACATTCTTACAAGGATCTTTATATTTCGAGAAAGTAGTTGTATGGGTGAGACAGAGGATCAGAACAGGAAAAAGCCAGCTTTGTCAAAGGTTATGACTGATATTGTCTCTTATTCACCAATGTACACGGAGCGACTGAATGTGCTGAAGAAACTGACAACAGCATTTCCAAATGATCCAAACTTTCAGGCTCATTTGGGAAGATTTTATGCCTACTGTCGGCCCGATGAAGATGAGATAGCTGAGAAATGTTTCAAGAAGGCCTTGTCCCTTTGTCAAGAGAGAACCAAGGGAAAACCAGTTCACGAATTAAATGATCGTATCAGGCTGACTCTGATGCACATCTATCATATGTATGGAACAATATATCAGAAACGCATCTCTAGACACATTGAAAGACACAAAAGTGAGACTACAGAGGTTGATCAAACCATCACTCATTTCGACGCCAAATTGAAGGAACTTGTAAGTCTATCTGAACTGGCATGCTCACACTTCAGAAAAACAAGGGAGTACACTCCACCAGGACACGAAACCAGTTATGCTTACACAGGAGAGTTGCGAGTTCACCTACAACTGTGTGACTTTGTTCACAAACATTTCAATTCCAACATCCAAAACTTCTTAGATTCTACGGCAGACATATCAGATAAAGAATTCATTCAGGGGAGTATTTCAAGAGTTGACTATTTAGTCATGGAATGCTACCAGTATCTCGACTATGATGATATTGATCCATCACTGCCAAGCTTGATATCATGGTACAACAGCCTCTTCCGACATGAAGCCATGTCCCTACATATCTCTTCCAGTCAGGATGATGTGTGCAGTAGAAGGTTCAAAATTACAGCAAAGAAACTTAAACATGTAAAAAATGACAACAGTAATGTGGTTGTGGAGAATATACGGTCCAAAGAAGACATCAATGAAATTATAAGGCTCTATGAAGAAAATTTTGAAGATATTTTTCTCAGTGGTTGTGAAAATACTTATGTCAAAAGGAATTTGGAAATTGACTTTCTAGAGTGGCTAAAAGCAATCCGGCATGACTTGGCAGATGCCACATATGAAGTTGAAGATGTCCTTGCCAAGGTTTACAGATGGAATGATCTCCTACACTCTCCTCTTTCAGAATTCTATATTTTTGTTTTGAAGAGTCTTCTAGGCTTTGGTTCCGAGAAGAAAAGAGGGAATACTGAGTGTCTTCTAGAGGCAATCAATGAATTGAAAGCAAAAGTGACAAGTTTAAACAGGCTAGTCGTTAGGCCCAGACATCCAAGAGAATGGCTAGGGACATCTAGTGAGGGAATTTGCCAACTTATTTATGGTGGTCCATATGATGATAGAGAAATAAATCCAAATTTGAAGATCTGCAAGGGAACAATATGTCCTCCAAACAAAAAGACTCCAACAGGATGGCTTGACCTTGACCTAGGCAACAATGTCCCAGTTAAAGTATTCTACATACCTGGAGTGGCCAAGCTTGAAGGTTCCAGATTTGTGGGTCGAAGGGTCGAGTTTGTTCTTGGGTTCAGTATTGAAAATGGGTATGAAGCTTTTAAGGTCAGCTTACTGAAACAGTATGGTTGCTCTAGCTGCAGTTCCAAAGTGGAGATAACTCAGATGCATGAAAGTGCCAAGTGTGTTTGTGGTACTGTGGTATACAAAAGTGATTTCACTACTGTTTGAGACAGAATTGGGTCTGGTTCTGTGATCACTTTCAGATGTCACAGAAAATGTACTTGTTACACTGTTTCCTCACCATATTGCCTCTGAGCAATATTTTCTTTACTGCATTTATTCATTTTGTGAAAATGAGAGGCCTCACAATTTTATATGCTTTGCAGATTTCTTTTTTATATGCCAATTTTATAGACAGTTTCTGGATGACATCATCAACAGCCATTTTTGTGGAATGCTATCAGA